>CM056376.1:30632207-31097615 GCA_029718625.1 Synaphobranchus kaupii
CTGTTCCATCTTATTTCATTTGATACTAACTATTCAGTTCATACAGATTTCATGTATCCAAATATTGATGATGAATACTGCATAAGGTTTACAGTTAATAGATCACCTTTTTGTTTTATATTAATGTTCAGAGAGGAGTAATAGTTAGATCTTTGTATGCGATAGGCAATTAAATCAATGGTGTGCTTGTTTGTTTGGGGAGTTTGACCTACAGTTCATGCGCCTACCATGTGAATGTGCATGCTCAATGGACAGCAGCACCAAACAATTTGAATTTACTGTAGGTGGAGAGCTAACCCACAGATAGTAATAACAGTAATCCACTTGTCCAACTCACAAATCTCCACATTGGCTACATCTGCTACTGTTATGTGTAATGTTATAAATGGGTCCTATGTGATTAATTTACTTAATGATACAAACATAGAATATTTTACTTGGTGTGGGGGAAAAAAACAAACCGAAACCGGCACAAATGACAAATTCACTTTTTGAGGGAAAAAGTTTGTAGGAACGATCACGATGTCCACGTGAAATTGAATAGAATGCAATGAGCGATTTAAATAATTCCAGCTTACCCAGTTCTCAAAAAGCGAACACTTGCATTCTGTGTATGTACCCATGAAGCACAAAAACAGTCTGATGCGCTACGTGCCGCTCGCTCCAGTGTTGTCCACGACAAGAACCAGCTGTTGCGCGAGCCTCTGTGCACCCAGCGCCATGTGCAGTCCGCCCTCGCGGGTAATGACAGCCTGCAGCGCACGCCACCTCCGCGAGCAGCTGCATCTGTCCCAAAGCGGAGGAATGATAATGACAGGCGGCCGGGCTCGTGGGGGCTGTCCGTCATCCTCTCAAAGAAAATCACGTCAAGAAAAATACTAATAAACAGTACCGTTATACAATAACAGTAGTAACTATATAAAACATCGACTATATTTTTTAAATTAGAAGCACGATCATAAAAAAAGTATTAACGACACAAAAAATCCACTTTTTTTTTTTTTTTAAACGTTTCAGATTGTTTGTTACTCTTCTCAGTGTAACAAGATTACAAGACTGTAACTAGGGACGGGTGAGTCCTTTCACACAGTTGAATGAATGTCAGATTTTACGCTTTACAATTTTTCTTGTGCCCTTAACCTTTGGCAATTCCGCCACCTCGTGGTAGAACGGTTCAATCGCTGGGCACATCGCGTTATTCAGGGGACTAGTTCTGAGTAAAAAACAGCAGAGTCCTATCAATTTCTTACTTTTTTAAAACATGTCTTGGATTTGACGCCACAATGACATTCTTTTAAACAGACCTTAGAGGTTTTTAAGTCCTTATTGAAGACTCAACTTTTCTCCCTGGCTTTCAGTTCAGGTTGAGCTAGACACCCTTGTATTGTATTTTATGTGTACCTTTTCTTACTGTATTGTATTACGTGTACCGTTTTGTAACATACTGTTTATTGACCTGTACAGCACTTTGGTCGACCGTTGGTTGTTTTAAATGTGCTCTATAAAGTTTGAGTTGAGTTCTGTAGTTTCTAGGAAGTCACTGCTTCAGATTTAAGCCCAGGATAAAAAAATAACCACTGGCAAAATAACTGAAGCATGATATAGATGTAGAGCATGAAATACAGCAATCAAATTACAGTACAAAACAATTCCACACAAAAATAACTCTTGAAATGACTTTATTGCGGCCACATTCCAGTTTATTCTCCGTACAGCTCCAGGTGACATTACCTCCCTGCACGAAACAACAGCATTGATAATTGATTACCTGTTAACTTTAACACTAATATTACTTAACATTGATAACTCTTTTACCGACCACTAGACGTCAAACGGGACACAACTAAAATATAATTTGATTGACAACCCAATGCTCACACATTCGTGACTGCAGAAACATTGCAGTAACATCATAAAAATGCTGAAACATTGCTAACAAGTAGGTCGTTCTCTGCTGCAGTGCTGACACCATTGGAACAGAGCTTAGACGCCATCTTCTGAAAAAGAGCCATCCACATGACTCCTCCTTACCAATAACATCCTGCCACTTTGCTGAACTCAGCTGCTAGTTATTCTGGGGACTGAAAAGCTTTTCTGAAGCCTAGCGATGAACACAGCATCGCAGTGCACCAGGAGTGATATTAAACCAAGATGGAAACACGTCTCCAACCAGAGGATGGGGACTGCCAGTCAACCTTCTTAATATGGCTGGGAGCAGAGTATGACAATATGGCTAAATATGAAATATGGAAAGGTATGTAGCTAATAACTTTTCATTAGGGTCCATGTACTTGATACATTTCAATTCAGCACATATATTATGGTACCCCACAGCTTCTTCCATCAATAACTCCATATTACATTATGGATTCTGCTTCCAAGGTAAAATTTAAGATTTTTTTTTGTTTCTCCATGCACTTTTCACTTGTGCAAAACATTTATGCAAATACAAATCAAACAAACAAATTTTCTGGAATCAGCACCAGAGAAGCAAACTCAGCAGAGAAGAGAAGAAAGACTCAGCAAAAACTGGAGATTTAACGCAAAGCTGCGCCTACTGCGCTCTGGCTCAGTGGGAAGGCATTTTTTTTGGAGTTGCAGACAAAGATACACAAACAAAACCAGAAACGCAAACCCCAGGTACGTACCCAGTTAATAGGATACGTCTGTATAGGCACCAGAAGCAGGTAGCGCAGCAACCCCTGTTCACCTTGAGGCGCCATTTTTATTTCACTGTAGTGACATTACTATGGCAACTGTGCACGTCTGTAGAAACCAACTTCCAACTTCACCCCGTTCTAAACAGAACTGTGTGTGTGCGTGTGTACACATGTATGCCCATGTAACCTCCGAAACGGCAGGGTTAAAAAGTATAAGACTCTTAGAGGATATGCAGTACTGTACAGTTCTGTAATTGCAGGTTGAGGTCCGGTCCAGGTGAAGCGGGTCTATTTGAGGTCTTTGATCTGCTGGTTGGTGTTATTGATCTTCAGGTCCATCCTGTCCACTTTCCCCAGCAGGTTATCCAGGGAGGCGTCCTGATCGTCGATCTCCGATTGTAGGCCCAGACCCAGGCTCTTCAACCGGCCTCAGCCCCGAACACATCTCATCTGCCAGAAATTAACAGCCTGGTTTAACCCTTTACAGTTTACAGTTCCGCTGTGGCCTCAAGGCCTGGTTTTACCCCTTACAGACCACAGGAGGCTCTGTGATCTCAACAGCGTAGTTTTATCCTTTACAACCCACAGGAGGGCGCTGTGATCTCAACAGCGTAGTTTTATCCTTTACAACCCACAGGAGGCGCTGTGATCAACAGCCTGGTTACAGGCTGCAGAAGTCATGAAACTCCAATTATGTGCATTTATTCACCCAATCAGCCAGAGTCTGTGCGAGGTTCTCTCTTCCTCTGAGACACAAATGTGGGCAGGCTGACAAATTCAAAGTCAAGCTGAAACTGATTTCCGAATAAAGTTGAGCACCACCTTTCAGCCTGACTATAACCTACACACCCACCTGTAAACCATGTCGATTATACTATTTTAGATATGTTATTGTTCCACAGTTTTAAAAAGCCACACTAAAAAAACTACTACATTTAAAGTATATATTAGTATAAGGGTACCCGCCACGCCTTCTCATCGCTGGGTCTTACCCAAGTTGTCATCCAGTTTCTGGTGGGCTGTTTGGAGGTGCTGGTTTTTGGGGTATCCATTTTGAGAGGAAGTATTGCCCTCTGACATGAACTCTGCTCCCCCAAATCCTACGGGACAAATGGCAAAAGGCTGGCGCTTTACAGTAGGAAGCAGGACAGTGGGGTGGGGCAGGGCGGGGCGGGGCAGGGCAGGAACCTTACCTGAAGTGTCCATCTTGCGCAGGTTGGGGTGGCTCTCCTGATATTTGTGCTCGTGCTCTTTGCTCCCAGACAATGCTTTCTGCAACCTGGTAAAAACAAACAAAAAAAAAACAATCAAATCATCTGAAGGGTTGCTGTAGGGGGGCGGGGGGTCTCGTGAGGATGTCAATGTTTGGGGGGGCAGCTGTGGTTGGGGGGGGGGGGGGGGGCACTATGGGGGGTGGGGGTGTCGCCTGTGGGGGGCAGTAGATGTCATACTTGCTGCTTGGCTGGTATGCAGGAGCAGGCTCTGGTGGGGGGTGTAGTCTCTGGCTTGGCCTTAAAGTAATTGACAATGCCGCCCCAAACGCTCTTGATGCTGTTGATGTGACGCTGGCTGGTCTTTAGATCCTCGTCCATGTGATCCACCATCCTCTCTGTCCTCTTCAGCGCCTCACCCTGGCGCATGAGTTCCTGAATGCATGGGCAGGCCAATCAAAGCAAAGCAGAACCACATCAGAGCCAATCACAGTGCTGGCATCACAACCTATCAACACAAGCCAATACTATTTCTACCCATTTCTGGACAGGTTCTAACTTGAAATACTACTGAAAACAATAACAGTAATAACAATTTACTTTGACACAATATACTTTGCAAGAAACAATCCCGCTGTGTGAATACTGTTCTCATAAGGAGATAGCCCAGTGTGTTATCATAAAGAAGTGATGTTTAGTTCCCAGTAATGGTGGGTGATTTCAAGAACGGAAAGTCCTTACCTCAGCAGTCTCGGTGCCTATTTTCTCTGACTCGTATATGAGACCGAGGGGAGCGGTGGGCTGCTGTCCACCGCGGACTGCGCCGTCCTCATCACCTCCTGCTGCAGACAACGCTGCCGCCTCTCCGCCTCGCTCAGCCGGCTGTCTCTGGAGTCATCGTAGCCCCCTCCGCGTCCAAAGTCCTCCACCCCGTCGTCGTCGTCATCATCAGCAAAAGGATTGTGGGTTTTAGGATACGCCGACATGGCTGCTTGGTTGCAGCTGGAGAAATTGTACACGTTTAATTTCCCAAGTGTTTTAGGAAATCAAAACACATCTTGCCAGTTAACTTACCTATATTACAGTTACCAATTTATCTACTACAAATACAACTAACGTTAGGTTACATAAGATACCAAACAACAACTTTCACATAGCCAGATAACTAACGTTAACATCAACAGGTTTACAGCTTAAATGGTTGTTGGCTGGTTGCCTTATCGCCAGACAAACGCAATCTGTCTTGCTAGATTATAATATTGCCGCTGAATCACTCAAAATAGTAGGTTTAGTCCTCATATATCCACTAGAGCATCCGCTAGGCAGGCTAGCGAAGAAGCCACCATAACACACTCCTCTCTTGCCAAAGTAGAAACCAACAGCCTGTTACAGTGTTAGCTACCTAGCTATCCGTGAACGACCAATCAATGTTGCTAGTATGTTTAATGGTTGTCTTTATCGTTCGTGAAACGCAGTATCTAGCTAAAGTCTAGTATGTTAGCTACTTACATTAAAACTCGTTTTTGCCCGAAAAGTCAAGGAGGGAGGTTTCCGTTTTGTCAGCTGGCTTCCAGGCTCTGTTTCCTGTATCGCGTGACGTCATTGTCATCGTGGCATTTTATTGGACGTGTTGCTCCCGTGATAATAAAGCAACAGCGATGGGGACATCCTCCCTTCCAGTGAAATCCAAAATGAATGACCACTGCATACAATGCGTGATGTTTGAGTAACGTTTTCAAGCGCAACTTTCAAAGTAAATGAAAGTATGAAATATTTTACAAGTACACAATCAGTGTATACAATTATGGCCAACTGTGTGTTAAGTTCTGTAAAACCCCAGTTGCGGAATTTTTCAGCGCATAATCGTTCAAACACGAGAAATAACCAGTTGTTAATACATCTGCATTTCTCTGTTTGTTTTCTCGCGTTCTTACTGGACCAGTAGGCTCTCCGTACTGTTGCTTCCGTGTTCACCCAACTTTCCCCCCCGTACATCCATCCGTTACCCCTGGAAAGGAAAATATGTCGGTAAAAGGGGGAGGAACGAGGGGGTTTTATTTTAGCACAGTTTTATCCCTTGCTCGGTCATTAGCAGCGCACCGACCAGCTCCCATTGAAAAGGTGAGTAAATTATTTATATACGCTTTTCATACACAATAAAAACAACTGTTCCACTGTCTTCGCCATAAATAGCTGTATAATGAGACTAATGTCCACCCAGTGCAGGGCTGCTTGGTTAGCTCGTTAGTTTGGTTGTACATCTATCTACCGTTCTTGCAAACGTTAACTGGATAATATTAACGTTATGCTGATCACGACACTTCATCTGAAACAGTCGTTAGAGCTCCATTGGATTCAGCGGCGAGTATTCGTTAACATGAGATGTAGTCATGCCATGGTGATAACAAGCTGCACTGCTGGCAGGCTTTATTCATTCTGTCAGTGTGTCACTGTCAGAAATCAATACATTTAGCTAGCGGCGATAAAAGGAGATAAACAACACCGACAGCCAGCAATCTGCATTACAGTTTACATTTACATATATAAGATTTCTATGGCTAGGCAATTAAATCAGCCAGGATCCGAACGTTAGTCAGATTAGCTCACTGGTTCCGCGCAGATAATCGTCGAACATATGCAAACAAGCCTGTTTGTTACACCGAAACAAACAGGCAGGCGATAGCGAGCGCTAGCAGAGGGTTAATGTTGCCATTTGTAAACCATTCCTTCTCAGTTATTAACTAGCTGAGCCGTCTAAGTTAGCTAACGCTGGGGAAATCAAATCCAAAGTGTTATGGGCTTTTAAGAAACTCGTCCAGTGTGTGAGCTAACTGCTATTCCGTGAAGTAATTTAGGAAACACAGAACCCCCTACACACATGTATCCCAGTAATACTAAATGAGCGGTTCATTTTGTGGTATAAATATGAATGGGACTTTAAATACACTGTGGATGTCCGTGATCAGAAGTCATTCATTTGACTAGTGCGTTCCATGCACTACACGGTTTTTGCAGTCGCAGACACGTTTTCAATAACCGAGAGAAATCAGTACAGTTTTAGGTTGAATGACCAATGGTTTAGAAAAGACTCGTTAATGTGGGAAGGTGTTCAACTTTAGTCGTAGTAAACTCGTGTAATGTAGGCTATGGGAAGATCAGTCAGTGCACATCGCCTAACCGTTGAGGCTTTTCAACACCGTAGGAATTAAGTTTTTAGTTGATCTCCGTGATGGCAGCTGTCCTTCAATTCATGTGTTTGCCGCTTCAGGTTCAGAAGCTACAATGTATGTGTCCCGTGGATATAAGGGGCGTCTACCAGCTGGACGAACGGCGGAGGGATGCAGTCATAGCCTTGGGTATTTTTCTGGTGGAATCGGACTTGCAGGTAATGTTGTTGAGTATTAATTACTACGCGAGTTTACATTAACCGCTTAAATGAAAGTAAGTAGGCTAACTAAAATCACTTAAACTGCTCCGGTTTGAGATTACGCCCTCTTGCTGTGAGCCAATTATAAGTGTACCAAGAAGTAACCTTCAAGCAGATAATCTGTGGATTTAAGGCGTGTGACGTTTGGTGCTTGTGAAACCCTTTGCACACCTTTGAATAGGGACTAACGGTGACTGGGTTTTTGCAGTGCAAAGACGTCATTGTTCCGTACTTACTGGGCCTGTTGAAGGGTTTGCCACGCGTTCAGTGGATAGAGGAGAGCACGGGAAGAAAAGGCAGAGGTGAGCGAATCTGATTATGACGTCTGTGGTTATTATATCACAAACAAATTTACAAACTAGTTTCTTCTGGATTAACATGTTCTAGTATTTTCCCACAGCTTTTCTACAGATTGTTCAGCGTGCTTAGTTAGTACGTATATGAATGTGATGCACATGCATTAAATGGGAATTTTTGGGTCCTCCTCTTGCAGAAGTCCTTCCCATTGCGGAGAATTTCAGCTTCTGTCTGGTGACTCTGCTGTCCGATGTGGCCCATAGAGATGCTTCCTCACGCGGTCAGGTCAGTGTGGACCTTCGGCTCAGTCACACTGCTCTCTCCCGCCCTGAGGAGGCTAGGCTAATGCCAGGCTAATGCTTTTAAAACAGTCTCCCTGTTTTTTATCCATTCAATATCTCAGCACATTTGGGCCCTGTTTTGTGTGAGTTGGCACTGACGTGAACTTGAACTTAGGAAGTGAACTTCCTGTCTGCTTTCCTGTCAGATTTTTCAAGCCATTGTGGACATCATGCAGGCTTTCCTGGAGATGTGCCAGACACCAGAGAACCATGATAAAGGTAAAAAAAAACAAAAAACCTTAAACTCACATATTGTGCATTAATTTCACAAAAACATGTTGTTGTTTTCCGTTGAGGAGAATGCCATCATGTAATATGTAACCTCCAAGGTATGATGTACCTGTAAAAAAGCGGTACTATAGCAAGAAAGGTGACAGTGGGTTTTGTTCCAGAGTACCTGTGCAGGTACACTGTGCCTTGCCTGTTGGGCGTGACGCGAGCCTTCGGCCGGTTCAGTCACACGGACGAGTCGCTGCTGTCCAAGCTTTTCCTCCGCGGGACACAGCAGGCCCCGCGTGTGACGGACGAGCTTGAGGGCGTCCGCCGCCGATCCTTCAACGACTTCCGCTCCATAATGCCGAGCTCGCTGCTCACCGTCTGCCAGGGGGACGGGCTGCGCCGAAAAACTAGCAGCACGTCCAACCTGTCCCAGGTGAGCCCACAATCCCTCGCCTCGCCACCAGGGGGCTCTTCTCCTCACGCTCCTGGGCTGGTTTCTCCTGCAGTGTGTGATTGGACTGGTTTGTCCTGCAGTGTGTGATTGGACTGGTTTGTCCTGCAGTGTGTCATTGGGCTGGTTGCTCCTGCAGTGGGTGGCTGGGTTGGTGTCTCCTGCAGTGAGTGATTGGACTGGTTTCTCCTGCAGTGTGTGATTGGGCTGGTTTCACCTGCAGTGTGTGGCTGGGCTGGTTTCTCCTGCAGTGTGTGATTGGGCTGGTTTCACCCTGCAGTGTGTGATTGGGCTGGTTTCGCCCTGCAGTGTGTGGCTGGGTTGGTGTCTCCTGCAGTGTGTGATTGGGCTGGTTTCACCCTGCAGTGTGTGATTGGGCTGGTTTCACCCTGCAGTGTGTGATTGGGCTGGTTTCACCCTGCAGTGTGTGGCTGGGTTGGTGTCTCCTGCAGTGTGTAGCTGGGCTGGTTTCTCCTGCTGTGTGTGATTGGGCTGGTTTCTCCTGCAGTGAGTGATTGGGCTGGTTTCTCCTGCAGTGAGTGATTGGGCTGGTTTCTCCTGCAGTGTGTTATTGGGCTGGGTTCTCCTGCTGTGTGTGATTGGGCTGGTTTCACCTGCTGTGTGTGATTGGGCTGGTTTGCCCTGCAGTGTGTGATTGGGCTGGTTTCACCCTGCAGTGTGTGGCTGGGTTGGTGTCTCCTGCTGTGTGTAGCTGGGCTGGTTTCTCCTGCTGTGTGTGATTGGGCTGGTTTCTCCTGCAGCGAGTGATTGGGCTGGTTTCTCCTTCAGTGTGTTATTGGGCTGGTTTCTCCTGCTGTGTGTGATTGGGCTGGTTTCTCCTGCAGTGTGTGATTGGGCTGGTTTCTCCTGCAGTGTGTGATTGGGCTGGTTTCTCCTGCAGTGTGTGATTGGGCTGGTTTCTCCTGCTGTGTCTGATTGGGCTGGTTTGTCCTGCTGTGTCTGATTGGGCTGGTTTGTCCTGCAGTGTGTGATTGGGCTGGTTTCACCCTGCAGTGTGTGGCTGGGTTGGTGTCTCCTGCAGTGTGTAGCTGGGCTGGTTTCTCCTGCTGTGTGTGATTGGGCTGGTTTCTCCTGCTGTGTGTGATTGGGCTGGTTTCTCTTGCAGTGTGTGATTGGGCTGGTTTCTCCTGCAGTGTGTGATTGGGCTGGTTTCTCCTGCAGTGTGTGATTGGGCTGGTTTCTCCTGCAGTGTGTGATTGGGCTGGTTTCTCCTGGTGTGTGATTGGGCTGGTTTCACCTGCTGTGTGTGATTGGGCTGGTTTGTTCTGCAGTGTGTGATTGGGCTGGTTTCACCCTGCAGTGTGTGGCTGGGTTGGTGTCTCCTGCAGTGTGTAGCTGGGCTGGTTTATCCCGCTGTGTGTGGTTGCGCTGGTTTCTCCTGCAGTGAGTGATTGGGCTGGTTTCTTCTGCAGTGTGTTATTGGGCTGGTTTCTCCTGCTGTATGTGATTGGGCTGGTTTCTCCTGCAGTGAGTGATTGGGCTGGTTTCTCCTGCAGTGTGTTATTGGGCTGGGTTCTCCTGCTGTGTGTGATTGGGCTGGTTTCTCCTGGTGTGTGATTGGGCTGGTTTCTCCTGGTGTGTGATTGGGCTGGTTTCACCTGCTGTGCGTGATTGGGCTGGTTTCACCCTGCAGTGTGTGGCTGGGTTGGTGTCTCCTGCAGTGTGTAGCTGGGCTGGTTTCTCCTGCTGTGTGTGATTGGGCTGGTTTCTCCTGCAGCGAGTGATTGGGCTGGTTTCTCCTTCAGTGTGTTATTGGGCTGGTTTCTCCTGCTGTGTGTGATTGGGCTAGTTTCTCCTGCAGTGTGTGATTGGGCTGGTTTCTCCTGCAGTGTGTGATTGGGCTGGTTTCTCCTGCAGTGTGTGATTGGGCTGGTTTCTCCTGCAGTGTGTGATTGGGCTGGTTTCTCCTGCTGTGTCTGATTGGGCTGGTTTGTCCTGCAGTGTGTGATTGGGCTGGTTTCACCCTGCAGTGTGTGGCTGGGTTGGTGTCTCCTGCAGTGTGTAGCTGGGCTGGCTTCTCCTGCTGTGTGTGATTGGGCTGGTTTCTCCTGCTGTGTGTGATTGGGCTGGTTTCTCCTGCAGTGTGTGATTGGGCTGGTTTCTCCTGCAGTGTGTGATTGGGCTGGTTTCTCCTGCAGTGTGTGATTGGGCTGGTTTCTCCTGGTGTGTGATTGGGCTGGTTTCACCTGCTGTGTGTGATTGGGCTGGTTTGTCCTGCAGTGTGTGATTGGGCTGGTTTCACCCTGCAGTGTGTGGCTGGGTTGGTGTCTTCTGCAGTGTGTAGCTGGGCTGGTTTATCCTGCTGTGTGTGATTGGGCTGGTTTCTCCTGCAGTGAGTGATTGGGCTGGTTTCTTCTGCAGTGTGTTATTGGGCTGGTTTCTCCTGCTGTATGTGATTGGGCTGGTTTCTCCTGCAGTGTGTGATTGGGCTGGTTTCTCCTGCAGTGTGTGATTGGGCTGGTTTCTCCTGCAGTGTGTGATTGGGCTTGTTTCTCCTGCAGTGTGTGATTGGGCTGGTTTCACCTGCTGTGTGTGATTGGGCTGGTTTGTCCTGCAGTGTGTGATTGGGCTGGTTTCACCCTGCAGTGTGTGGCTGGGTTGGTGTCTCCTGCAGTGTGTAGTTGGGCTGGTTTCTCCTGCTGTGTGTGATTGGGCTGGTTTCTCCTGCTGTGTGTGATTGGGCTGGTTTCTCCTGCAGTGAGTGATTGGGCTGGTTTCTCTTGCAGTGTGTGATTGGGCTGGTTTCTCCTGCTGTGTGTGATTGGACTGGTTTCTCCTGCAGTGTGTGATTGGGCTGGTTTCTCCTGCAGTGAGTGATTGGGCTGGTTTCTCCCGCAGTGTTTGATTGGGCACAATGGGCAGGTTTCCGCTGTGTTGAGTGACTGGGTCTGTTTTCCAGGTCAGTCCAGATCGTGGATGGCTGTCTCCCAGCTCCCCTTCAGGACCATCTGCTCAGTATTTTGAAGGTAAAAAAGAAAATTGTGTAAAACATAAACCTGATTCAGCTAAAATGAATGCTAAAACGCTGGAAAAGTCTTTTGTAAAAAACAAAAAAAACAAAAAAAACAATATTTGGCATTTTCACTGACTGATGTCTCTCTGTCTCTCTCCCTCCCACCCCTCTCTCTCTCCAGGCTCTTACCTCCCTGACGGTAGTGCAGTAGACCCTGATTATTACTTCTCCACCATCAGCTCCAGTTTCTCCATCTCTCCTCTGTTCATTGGCAGCAGCAGTAAGGAGTTTGACATCCCGGTGGATGTTCTGCGGCTTCTCCTACACATGGTACAGGATCCCCACGCCCTAAACACGCTCTACACGCACGCGCATGCTCCTAAACACGCTCTACACGCACATGCATGCTCCTAAACACGCTCTACATGCACACGCATGCTCCTAAACACGCTCTACATGCACACGCATGGTCCTAAACACGCTCTACATGCACACGCATGCTCCTAAACACGCTCTACATGCACACGCATGCTCCTAAACACGCTCTACATGCACACGCATGCTCCTAAACACGCTCCTACACGCACACGCATGCTCCAAAACACGCTCTACACACATATATGCTCCTAAACCTGCTCTACACATACACATGCTCCTAAACCTGCTCTACACATACACAAGCATGCTCCTAAACATGCTCTACACACACACGCATGCTCCTAAACACGCTCTACACATACACAAGCATGCTCCTAAACACGCTCTACACACACACATGCTCCTAAACACGCTCTACACATACACAAGCATGCTCCTAAACCTGCTCTACACACACACATGCTCCTAAACACGCTCTACACACACACACACATGCTCCTAAACCTGCTCTACACACACACATGCTCCTAAACCTGCTCTACACATACACAAGCATGCTCCTAAACATGCTCTACACACGCTCTACACACACACGCATGCTCCTAAACACGCTCTACACATACACAAGCATGCTTCTGAACACACTCTGCACGCACAAGCATGCTCCTGAACACTCTGCACGCACACACATGCTCCTAAACATGCTGTACACACACACATACGCATGCTTCTAAACATGCTGTACACATACACAAGCATGCTCCTAAACATGCTCTACACACGCTCTACACACACACACGCATGCTCCTAAACACGCTGTACACACACACATGCATGCTCCTAAACACGCTGTACACACACACATGCATGCTCCTAAACACGATTCCCAAGCTGAGTGCACACGCATGCTCCTAAACACGCTTCCCAAGCTGAGCGCACACGCTTCAATATAATCTCATCATTATTGTTCTTGCTATCAGTATAAACTTTATTTGTATCAATATACATTGTTTGTTCAGCAGTTCAAAGTGCTCTCGCTTTAAATATGAAACAGGAAGTAGTAAGAGTGTTGATATTGTACACTATGGTAAAAACAAGGGCTGTGTCCAAATATGACCCCTGTTCCCTGTCCACTGTCCCCTGTCCACTCAGACCCCTGTCTACTATGTGCCCTGTCCCCTCACTTTGCAAGCAGTGTGCGAAATAAATCCCGCAAAACTCTTTCCAAACTAGTGAAGAAGTAGTTTGTAATATTTAATTGAATTTTTTTTATTTTTTATTGAGAATGTCAATCAGTTAACATATAACGATTGTTACAAAGTGTAGATTATGACTGAAGGTAGAATTAACAAAAAAAAAAAAAAAAAAGAGTAGTTTGTAATATGAACCTATCTTGTACCATAGATATGCATATACGCTCTATGTCTTTTATGTTTTTACTTCCGGGTTACTTACTGAAATTGTCAAATGAGTGCACCGTTATGCAGATGAGTGTGCTCCTGAATTCCCTCAACAAAACCCCAGAAATAAGGGGTTCATCCTGGTATTTTAAGTGCCCCCATTTGTGAGAAAAAGTCGCCCACTCAAAAGCTTTTTGACGAAGTGGACTCAAATATGTGCCCTCAAAAGGGTGTAGGGGTCGTATTCAGACACAGCGAAGATGTTTTTGGAAAGCAGGAAATTAGAAGAGGGAAGTAAAAATGGAATGTATATAGTGCCATAGAAAGGCCGCAGAGGCCGTAGGTCCTTATCCCCCCCCCCCCCTGACGGCTCAATCTCCTGCAGGTGAAGCGCTTTGTGTCCGACGCCTTTCTGAAAACCCTGGATGCCTCTTTATTAGAGTACACAGAGGTGAGTGCTTTAGTCCTTCACTTTAGAGCCAGTCTGTGGCAGAGCAGAATTTGTTCACAACCCGGATGTGCTCTTTTACAGGTAAATCCTGCTGTTACTTTGTACTACAAGTCCTTCAGTGACCCCCTGTATGTGGCCATGTTTAAAATGCTGAGGGACACTTTGTATTACACAAAAGGTCAGTAATGCTCATTGAACAGAGACAGTTCATGAATTAAAAATGTTTCCTGACCATCTGAGTTGTGGTGGAGTTGAGCTCGGCCCTGCTTTCTCCGGCAGACCTGCAGACCTCGTTTGTGAAGGAGGTGCACGACTTCGTCCTGGAGCAATTCAGCAGCAGCCAATCAGAGCTGCAGAAGATCCTGCACGATGTAGAGCGACTGCACAGCGCGCTGAGTCCGCTGAAGCTCCGTTGCCAGGCCAACGCCGCCTGCGTCGACCTCATGGTGTGGGCCGTCAAGGACGAGCAAGGTAGGGCGCCACGACGACCACCCGTAGAGAGGGGCTGGTTCAGTGGTGTCACATGGGGTCTCAACCAGCGCACTGATTGGGTGGCTCCATGCAGGCCCCCCTGTCTTTAAAGTTTGTACAAATACAGGGGCAGGCTGATATCGCACAGTGACACCCCCCCCCCCCCCCCCCCCCCCCGTTTACCCCCCCGTTTACCCCCCCCAGGAGCAGAGAATCTCTGCACTAAGCTGTCTGAGAAGCTACAGTCCAAAACCTCCAGCAAAGTCATCATCGCACACATGCCACTGCTGCTCTGCTGCCTACAGGTAACTACAGTATACCAGCAAACAAACATTAACCAAGCAACACACACTGAGTTATATACACACACACACATGCCCCTGCTACCTGCAGGTAACTACAGTATACCAGCAAACAAACATTAACAAAGCTACACACACTGAGTTATATACACACACACACATGCCCCTGCTACCTGCAGGTAACTACAGTATACCAGCAAACAAACATTAACCAAGCAACACACACTGAGTTATATACACACACACACATGCCCCTGCTACCTGCAGGTAACTACAGTATACCAGCAAACAAACATTAACCAAGCTACACACACTGAGTTAGACACACTGAGTTATATACACACACACACACATGCCCCTGCTACCTGCAGGTAACTACAGTATACCAGCAAACAAACATTAACAAAGCTACACACACTGAGTTATATACACACACACACATGCCCCTGCTACCTGCAGGTAACTACAGTATACCAGCAAACAAACATTAACAAAGCTACACACACTGAGTTATATACACACACACACATGCCCCTGCTGCCTGCAGATAACTACAACTGCTTTAACTACAGGGTCACAATAGTAATAATAATAATGATCATGATGCAGATTATATGCTCAGGGACATGCTTATATTAATGATGAGGATGATGACAGTGACGATGATAATGATGAAGACGTTGACGATGATATTGATGATTATTGTGATGTTGATGATGATGATGATGATGATGATGTCGTTCTCAGGGTCTGGGCCGGCTGTGTGAGCGCTTTCCCGTGGTGGCGCATTCTGTCACCATGTCTCTGCGGGACTTCCTCGTGGTGCCCTCACCTGTGCTGGTGAAGCTCTACAAATACCACAGCCAGTATAGCACAGGTGAGTGTGCCCTGCCCTTACCTGCACCACAGCCAGTATAGCACAGGTGAGTCTGCCCCACCCTTACCTGCACCACAGCCAGTATAGCACAGGTGAGTGTGCCCTGCCCTTACCTGCACCACAGCCAGTATAGCACAGGTGAGTCTGCCCCACCCTTACCTGCACCACAGCCAGTATAGCACAGGTGTGTCTGCCCCACCCTTACCTGTACCACAGCCAGTATAGCACAGGTGAGTGTGCCCTGCCCTTACCTGCACCACAGCCAGTATAGCACAGGTGAGTCTGCCCCACCCTTACCTGCACCACAGCCAGTATAGCACAGGTGAGTCTGCCCCGCCCTTACCTGTTCTTCAGCCAGTATAGCACAGGTGAGTCTGCCCCACCCTTACCTGCACCACAGCCAGTATAGCACAGGTGAGTGTGCCCTGCCCTTACCTGCACCACAGCCAGTATAGCACAGGTGAGTCTGCCCCGCCCTTACCTGTTCTTCAGCCAGTATAGCACAGGTGAGTCTGTCCCACCCTTACCTATACCACAGCCAGTATAGCACAGGTGAGTCTGCCCTGCTCTTACCTGTACCACAGCCAGTATAGCACAGGTGAGTCTGCCCCACCCTTACCTGTACCACAGCCAGCATAGCACAGGTGAGTCTGCCCCACCCTTACCTGTACCACAGCCAGTATAACACAGGTGAGTCTGCCCCACCCTTACCTGTACCACAGCCAGTATAGCACAGGTGAGTCTGCCCCACCCTTACCTGTACCACAGCCAGTATAACACAGGTGAGTCTGCCCCACCCTTACCTGTACCACAGCCAGCATAGCACAGGTGAGTCTGCCCTGCTCTTACCTGTACCACAGCCAGTATAGCACAGGTGAGTCTGCCCCACCCTTACCTGCACCACAGCCAGTATAGCACAGGTGAGTCTGCCCCACCCTTACCTGCACCACAGCCAGTATAGCACAGGTGAGTCTGCCCCACCCTTACCTGCACCACAGCCAGTATAGCACAGGTGAGTGTGTCTCACCCTTACCTGTACTACAGCCAGTATAGCACAGGTGAGTCTGCCCCGCTCTTACCTGTACCACAGCCAGTATAACACAGGTGAGTCTGCCCTGCTCTTACCTGTACCACAGCCAGTATAACACAGGTGAGTCTGCCCTGCTCGTACCTGTACCACAGCCAGTATAACACAGATGAGCGTGTCTCGCCCTTACCTGTACTACAGCCAGTATAGCACTGGTGAGTCTGCCCCGTTCTTACCTGTACCACAGCCAGTATAGCACAGGTGAGTCTGCCCCGTTCTTACCTGTACCACAGCCAGTATAGCACAGGTGAGTATTCGCTTGCTTACCTGCACCATTTTAGGTGAGTTCAACATTCACAGAAATAGGACTCGTAGAAAAGAGGAATCTCTACTTCTGTAAATAAAGTGCCTTGTGGCTGAATTGAAGCGAGGTCATAATCATACTGTACGCAGGGTGGGAAATTACCCACCCTGAATGTACCTGCCTGGAAACAGTGGAAAAGCTGCAGGGCATTTTAGCTTTGGGTGGGGCTGTACTTTGGCCGGGGCTGTGCTTTGGGTGAGGTTGTGTTTTGGGTGGGGCTGTACTTGAGTTGGGCTGTGCTTTGGGCGGGGCTGTACTTTGGCCGGGGCTGTGCTTTGGGTGAGGTTGTGTTTTGGGTGGGGCTGTACTTGGGTTGGGCTGTGCTTTGGGTGGGGCTGTGCTTTGGGCGGGGCTGTACTTTGGCCGGGGCTGTGCTTTGGGCGGGGCTGTACTTTGGCCGGGGCTGTGCTTTGGGTGAGGTTGTGTTTTGGGTGGGGCTGTACTTGAGTTGGGCTGTGCTTTGGGTGGGGCTGTACTTGAGTTGGGCTGTGTTTTGGGTGGGGCTGTACTTGAGTTGGGCTGTGCTTTGGGTGGGGCTGTGCTTTGGGCGGGGCTGTACTTTGGCCGGGGCTGTGCTTTGGGTGAGGTTGTGTTTTGGGTGGGGCTGTACTTGAGTTGGGCTGTGCTTTGGGCGGGGCTGTACTTTGGCCGGGGCTGTGCTTTGGGTGAGGTTGTGTTTTGGGTGGGGCTGTACTTGGGTTGGGCTGTGCTTTGGGTAGGGCTGTACTTGAGTTGGGCGCTGTTTTCCCAGCATTATTCTAGTATATCAGCGGGAAATGTGTGACTACATCTGTGGTCACTGGAGCTGAAAGTCCCAGTGCGGTAAGTGCCCCTCTCTCTGTCTGTAGGGGCAGGAGATATAAAAATCAGCGTGACCAATGAGCATTCCCAGTCCACCCTCAGTGTGCTGGCCAATAAGAAGGGCCAGCCCTCCATGTACGAGCAGCTAAGAGACATCTCCATCGATAACATCTGCAGGTTAGTGCCCTAGATCCTCCAATGTGTTAAAGCCCCTCCCACTCTCTGCTGCAATCAGAAACCACATTTATACCCCCTCCCACACTCTTCTCCAATCATATGCCAAACTTATAGCCCCTCTCACTCTCTGCCCCAATCAAAATTCACACTTAGAGCCTTGTGGCTTTTCTGTTCCTGTTCTTGTACGTGTGAGAGCATGCGTGCGTGCGAGAGTGACCACCCAGGTGAAAAAAGATAATACTTAAAATATACTTTTTCAAAGTATACTTTTAGTAGTTTTTGTACTAATTATGTACTTTGTGCTAAATTGGGAGCGCTTCAAGTATACTAAGTGCGTACTTAAGTGTACTTCAAGCGCAGTGTCTATGTTAAAATGGGACTATTTTTAGTGTACTGTACTTAAAGGGATAGTTTGGAATTTTGGACATAATGTCTCAATTATGACTTACCCATGATGTAGTTGATTGATGGAAACCATTTTCAGCTAATTCCAT
Source organism: Synaphobranchus kaupii (assembly GCA_029718625.1). NCBI lineage: Eukaryota > Metazoa > Chordata > Actinopteri > Anguilliformes > Synaphobranchidae > Synaphobranchus > Synaphobranchus kaupii. The sequence continues at coordinate 30,650,530 of CM056376.1, forward strand.
GCTGTCCCTTCTTTTGGACATACACACGTTGCTAATGCTAGCGCAACTCTAAGGTAACCAGTAGCATCCACTACCAAATGCACTTAAACACTCCACAGTGCACCCAAAGCAAATAAAATACGACAACAGTCTATCTGGGGAGCGATAGTTTACGTTACCTACGAATGTATTGCCGGCACTGGTCGACTACAACAACAAAGAAAATACGACGACAGTCTATTGGGTTATTTTGAGTGTTTATATCATCATTTTTTAAGTCAAACTATCGTTGAATCCTTTACTTTGTGCTGACCTATATTCTCTGTGGAAGTACGGCGACGGAGCGAACGTGGCCATTGCAACTTGTTGCTCTTCTTTGTTGTTGTAGTCGACCAGTGCCGGCAATACATTCGTAGGTAACGTAAAGTATCGCTCCCCAGATAGACTCGTCGTATTTTATTTGCTTTGGGTGCACTGTGGAGTGTTTAAGTGCGTTTGGTAGTGGATGCTACCGTTTACCTTAGAATTGCGCTAGCATTAGCAATGTGTGTATGTCCAAAAGAAGGGACAGCATGGAATTTGCTGAAAATGGTTTCCATCAATCAACTACATCATGGGTAAGTCGTAATTGAGACATTATGTCCAAAATTCCGAACTATCCCTTTAAGTATATTTAAGTGCACTAACAAAAAGTATGATTTGTTGGTATCTTAAATACACTTGCAGTACAATTTCATTATGTCACCAGTGCATTTGTAACAAACTTTAAAAGTATTACGGTGTGTTTGAGACTATACTTGAAGTACACTTTTTAATAGTACATTTTAAACATACTTCAAATTAAGTACAAAAAGGAAAAGTACACTTGTAATAACCTTTGTATACTTAAATTATATTTTTATTACACTAAAGTACACTACTTTTTCACCTGGGCATGCCTCTCTCCCCCAGGTGTCTGAAATCAGGCCTGACGATGGATCCTGTGATAGTCGAAGCGTTCCTGGCGAGCCTCTCCAACCGACTCTACATCTCCCAGGAGAACGACAAGTAAACACCTGAGATTCGGGTTCCACATTTACCTCTTTACCAGGGTCTTACCTGGGCTAGACCACAACCCCACCATGATCAGCTTTACCAGGGTCTTACCTGGGCTAGACCACATCCCCACCATGATCAGCTTTACCAGGGTCTTACCTGGGCTAGACCACAACCCCACCATGATCAGGTTTAGCAGGGTCTAACCTGGGCTAGACCTCAACCCCACCATGATCAGCTTTAGCAGGGTCTAACCTGGGCTAGACCACATCCCCACCATGATCCGCTTTACCAGGGTCTTACCTGGGCTAGACCACATCCCCACCATGATCAGCTTTAGCAGGATCTAACCTGGGCTAGACCACAACCCCACCATGATCAGCTTTACCAGGGTCTTACCTGGGCTAGACCACAACCCCACCATGATCAGCTTTACCAGGGTCTTACCTGGGCTAGACCACAACCCCACCATGATCAGCTTTACCAGGGTCTTACCTGGGCTAGACCACATCCCCACCATGATCAGCTTTACCAGGGTCTTACCTGGGCTAGACCACATCCCCACCATGATCCGCTTTACCAGGGTCTTACCTGGGCTAGACCACATCCCCACCATGATCAGCTTTACCAGGGTCTTACCTGGGCTAGACCACAACCCCACCATGATCAGACTAGAGAACCGCAAGCAAAAAGTAAAGTATTAAAAGTGAAGTATGCACACTATGGGAATGAGGAGTTTATCATTAGATCATTATGATCACAACTGTGATCATTACGGTGATATCTGTACTGACCATCATAATTTTGTTGAATAGATAAAAATTGTAACGTTTACAAAATGTTGTTGATGATGATGATGATGATGGTGGTAATCATGGTGATGATGATGATGATGATGATGACGATGATGCGGTTCTCAGGGACGCCCACCTGATCCCGGACCACACTATCCGCGCGCTGGGGCACATCGCGGTGGCGCTGAGGGACACTCCGCGGGTGATGGAGCCCATCCTGCAGATCCTGCAGCAGAAGTTCTGCCAGCCAACATCTCAGCTGGATGTACTGATCATCGACCAGCTGGGCTGCATGGTCATCACCGGCAACGTAGGTCCCGCCATGTCAGCGGCCCCCTGCCCATAACCCCCCACCCCACCCCACCCGCCTTGCTCATTTAAGGCCAGTGTAGCGTGGTCTTTAGGGTGCTGGAAAACGAGGTGATTAAAACACATCTCCAGTAATGGAGCTGCTGTATCTTTTACAAAACTCCTGAAACTCCTGTGTGGTTCTGCTGTTTTTGAGTAAACTTCACAGGGAACCTCGTTATAACTCGTACAGTATGGTAGGTGCCCATAGATTGGACACGTGGTTGACTAAGTTTTTCTACCCCCCCAGCAATACATTTACCAGGAAGTGTGGAACCTGTTCCAGCAGATCAGTGTAAAAGCCAGTTCTGTAGTTTACTCTGCCACCAAGGACTACAGGGATCATGGATACAGGTGAGACCAGGTCTTTCTGTGCTGCTTTTTCTGTTTTATTTCCGACACTGTTCCTGTGGAAGGCACATGTATTTGTGTGTGTGTGTGTGTGTGTGTGTGTGTGTGTGTGTGTGTGTCTAGGCACTGCTCCCTTGCTGTGATCAATGCGCTGGCCAATATCGCAGCCAACCTGCAGGGGGAGCAGCTGGTGGACGAGCTGCTGGTGAATCTGCTGGAGCTGTTTGTGCAGCTGGGCCTGGAGGGCAAGAGAGCGAGCGAGAGAGCGAGCGACAAGGGCCCCGCCCTAAAGGCCAGTCTGAGTCTTCTCCCAACACTGCAGTGCTGGAAACTGCCCAGCACATCTAGTACAGTACAGGACTGCGCTGTAGTACAGAACTGTGTACAGAACTGCGCTTTAGCACAGAACTGTGTTGTAGTACTGAACTGAGTACATGACTGCCCTGTAGTACAGAACTGAGTACAGAACTGTGCTTTAGTACAGAACCGAGTACAGAACTGTGCTTTAGTACAGAACTAAGTACAGAACTGCATTTTAGTACTGAACTGAGTACATCATTGTGCTTTAGTACAAAATTGAGTACAGAACTGCGCTGCATTACAGAACTGCATACAGAACTGCGCTGCATTACAGAACTGAGTACAGAACTGTACTTTAGTACAGAACACATTTCTTTGGTGAAGCTGAAACATATTTGGAAAAGCAGGTGGCCACAGATATTGCTACAGACTCACCACATGACTGACTCTTGCCTTCCTTCTGTCTTAAATTGTTTTTAAGTACAGGAGGGCCTGTGGTTAGTAACAGAAGTTGCCGGTGATTTGAATGTCTATTGAAGCCATTTTGTAATTTTCAGAAAATGCATCAATTTGGAATGTTTCCGCATCAGTTGAAGGTGAATCTGGAGACGTGTGGTAAATAAGGGACACATTTTTGAAGTTGTTTTGCTTTTTGTTGCAGGCGTCGAGCAGCGCGGGTAATCTGGGAGTCCTCATTCCTGTCATTGCTGTGGTAAGAGGGGGCTTTTTCCTGCTTTTGTGTTTCCCAACTCGCTGCCTATTTTAATCAGCTTGCGGTGCTGTGTACAGTCGTGTACCTGGCAGATCCTGTGGTTCTGAGTGTCGTCAGCATGAGGGGAGCGGGGGGGGGGGATGGCTGACGGAAAAACAAACTGTGCCATGCTGCGTGCATATACACGTAGTTCTGCGTGTTCTCTGGCGCGTGTTTGCTCGCTGCGGGGTCTGGCTGGCAACACGGCTCAGGGTGAACCCTGGGAACTAATGAGCCACTGCACAAAGGAAAGAGAGATTCTGTGATGTCACACAGACATCATACAGAGGAGTGATTGTACTTAGAGATAGTTTGCATTTTTTTTAGACCCACGTCCGTAGCTGTCAGGGGGTGTCTGTAAGCCCCCATTAAATCAATGTTATTTGGCTAACAAAGCTAACGGCTAACAGAGAGAGCTACGCGTACTCGAGACAGGAGGGCTTGAGCCTCATATGTTCCCCAATTTATCATATAATTTGTGGTGAGTAGCTCAGCTGACCTAGGTCTAAAAAATGCGAACTATCCCACAGGGACAGAGTGGTCAGCAGTGTCAGGTTTTTTTTGGTCAGAGAAAGTCATCCGTATACATTGTTGAAATAAAAAAGGTAGGACACTGCCGTTGTACCCTTGAGCAAGGTACTTAACCTGAATTGCTTCAGTATATATCCAGCTGTATAAATGGATAATATGTAAAACATGATTAAAAAAAGTTGTGTAAGTCGCTCTGGATAAGAGCGTCTGCTAAATGCCTATAATGTAATGTAATTTAGTTAGGGTTTAACTACTGTGACAAATATTTACTCAGCTTGCAAAACACAATGTTGACTCTCCAGGCAGTTCATATGACTGTTCTGTGGCTGTGCTTTGAATCAGAACAGTTAGTGACACTGACTACTGAACCTCACATCTTTATGAATTTGACGTTATAATATTACTGAAAAGATGAGCACATTTGTTTTCACCACAATTTTTTTATTTCACATTTGTGATCTTGGGTACCATTCATATATTTTGACTGTATACAGGATTCCAAACACAACTCTACAGTATCAAATTACTTTGTCCTTCATATATATATATTGGTACATGACGTTCTATTGCAAATAAGCAAATAAAATAGACTTTTACGCAAACACTGAGACACTTGATGTCGTTAGTCCAGGCTGCCAAACTGATATGCTCTGTTCCACCAGTTTTTGCCCAAACATGCAGCCCCTAACATTTGAGTAACGCTATGAGAATGTTTCTGGTCACTTTGTGACCCTAACATTTGAGTAACACTGTAAGAGTTTCTGGTCACTTTTTGGCCCTAACGTTTGAGTAACACTGTGGGAGTTTCTGGTCACATTGCGGGACCTAACGTTTGAGTAACGTTGTGCGAACATTTGTTGTCCCTGCTCTGTACTTGTGTATCCTTAGTAATTCTTGAAGTGGAACATTAACAGATTGCAAACAGTACTGACCCCAGTCTGGCCCCAGGATGGGTGGGGGTTATAGGGTTGGATTTACTGTGCGCATGGGCGTGTGTGGGGTTGATGTGCGTGTGTGCGTGCGTGTGCATGTGTCTGTGTGTGCGTCTGCGCGTGTGTGTATGTGTGCGTGTATGTGCGCGTGTGTGTGTGTGTGTGTGTGTGTGTTCGTGGCGCGCTGGCGGTTAGATTTGGGAGGGGTCCGCCACTCGTCCCATGAAGATGAGGCAGTTGGTGCGGTGCTCGTAGATGAGGAAGAGGAAGGGCCGGTCCACGACGAAGCGGGTCTGGGTGGACAGCGGCATGAAGCCGATCTGGGTGAGCGCCGCTGCCTCCGTTCCCTCCTCGTTCACCGTGATCGTGCCCTGGTGCTTAAACTGCCAAATGACACGAGCAGGGAGCCGGTCGGCTAAGCGGTCCCCACAATGCAGCATCACAACAGCCCACTCACATCTCAACAGTCCCAACACGCCATCACAACGGCCCACTCACATCTCAACAGTCCAACACGCCATCGCAACGGCCTCGCCAACACGCCATCACAACGGCCCACTCACATCTCAACAGTCCAACACGCCATCACAACGGCCCACTCACATCTCAACAGTTCAACACGCCATCGCAAAGGCCAGCTCACATCTCAACAGTCCCAACATGCCATCCCAACGGCCCACTCACATCTCAACAGTCCATCACAACGGCCCACTCACATCTCAACAGTCCAACACGCCTTCACAACAGCCTTGCCAACACGCCATCACAATGGCCAGCTCACATCTCAACAGTCCCAACACACCATCACAACGGCCCACTCACATCTCAACAGTTAGTGTTTGACTGGAGCTGCCAAGCATGTCCGGCACATGGCTTTTTATATCCAATCATCTTCCTTGCCCTGTCTTCACTTTCAAACCTATTTTTAATTGAGTTTTTTTAAATTGAGTTTTTCTTTTAATTACAGAAAATGATACATTTCCAATTCCAGTTGGATAACAATGAATGATAATTCTAAGTAAACATCTTAGTAAACTTCTTACCCAGTTTACAGAGACTTTCTCTGTGCTCAGTCTGGAGAAGTCTCCAGTTTCTTTGAACAGGTCTGTTAGTCCCAGCTCTTTCAGGTTGGCGATGAGGTCATACTTTTTCTCCAGTTTAAATTTGGGAAATATAACCACTCGTGTTCTGGAAGAAAAAGACAAAACTGTCACTTTAGTCAGTCAGTTTGTTTGTTTTTCTGCTAATCCAAGCGTGTTCTTCCCCTATGGCCTGAGAACTACCGTATTCACCAGACCACCTGTGTGTGAAAAAGCTGCATGTAAACAGTGCTTTTAAAAAAACAAAAAACAGAATTGATTGAAGAGTTGCTGAACTGTTTGGCAGCAGAGTGGCTCATATTACCACAGGATGCAGAAACGTTGTGTGTTTGGAAATGTGGTGTAACCAGCTCAGGGCCGGACCATTTACTTAATTTATTTATTTTTGGTGATTGTTGCAAGTTTAGCAGGAAGAGAGTGGGCAATATTCCGATTACCGCCGCTTGGTGCCCGTTACCGTGGGAACGCACCTGTTGGTCATGTTGTTGAGCCACTTTTTGACGACGGTGGCGGAGATGGCCTGCTCCAGGGCGCGCATGCCGGAGAGCTTGCGCGGCACGGCAACCAGCATGCTGACGTTACCCACATAGGGCAGCTGCAGGACGTCGCACTGTAGCTCGTGGTCAGCCGCAGCCATGAAGCTGCCTTTGTTCTGCATCATGGGAACGCGGACGCTGTGCTTCTCCGTCACACGGAAGCTCTGGAAGTACGCCATGTGTTTGGGAAACTTCAGCTCCCAGGTTCCTGGTTAGGAGACGTCTTATCAGGTCGTTTTTCTTCACTCAACTCAAGAATTTGGTTTCTAAGACGTCTAAGATTTAACATGCGATCCATTCATGCTGGATATGTAATGAAGCCGTTCAGGTTAAGTACCTTTACCTACCTCAAAGGAACAACAACAGTGTTCAGCAGGGAATATGAGTTCCAAACCCCGCTCCTTAACCATTACACTACATGGTATCCATGCATTCTTACCTCTGAAGTACTAGTATACAGGAGGACTGCTGTACCTGTAAACTAGAGCACTGATATACCTGTAAAGTAGAGGTAGACTGAAGGACTACTTTACCTTTAAAGTACAGATAAACTGGAGGACTGCTATACCTGTAAAGTACAGGTAAACTAGAGCACTGCTATACCTGTAAAGTAGAGGTAGACTGGAGGACTGCTATACCTGTAAAGTACAAGTAAACTAGAGCACTGCTATACCTGTAAAGTAGAGGTAGACTGAAGGACTACTTTACCTTTAAAGTACAGGTAAACTGGAGGACTGCTATACCTGTAAAGTACAGGTAAACTAGAGCACTGCTATACCTGTAAAGTAGAGGTAGACTGGAGGACTACGTTACCTTTAAAGTACAGGTAAACTAGAGCACTGCTATACCTGTAAAGTACAGGTAAACTAGAGCACTGCTATACGTGTAAAGTACAGGTAAACTAGAGCACTGCTATACCTGTAAAGTAGAGGTAGACTGGAGGACTACGTTACCTTTAAAGTACAGGTAGTTGAGGAGCATCAGCACCATGTTTGGGTCCACACTCTTCAGAGGCTCCTTGATCAGGCCCTTGGTCAGCTTCTCGATCCTCTGGTTGGCTTTCGCCAGGAAGGCCGGGTCCTGGAAGTCCACAGACTGCGGCTCGGCGAAGTAGTGGCTCTTCACCTCGCTCCGGAAGCCCTCGGACACGGGCACGTCCTGCTTGATGTAGAGGTCGCTGGCGGAGCGCAGGGTGTAGCCGAAGTTCCGTCGGTAGAGCCTGTGGGACAGCTTGCGGAAGAGCTTGTGCACGGTCTGGTCCTCGTAGTGCGTGCTGGCGTTGACGAAGTCGGAAAACCCCAATGCCTGGAAGAGCTGACGGTGAGTCTCGGGCCCGGTCGCCAGGTCCATCATCCCCATAGCGATGGAGATGCCGGCGGGGGCCAGCAGGATGTTGTCGGTCTGGTTGAGGTCGTTGCGCAGGCTGCGGTAGAGGCTGAAGCCGAAGTTGGCATTGACGATGTTGAGGCGCTGGATTCGCGTCTGTCCGTGGAAGAGCCTGAGCAGCCGCGCCCGCCGCACCTTGGGGTCCGAAGGCTCGGCGAAAATGTCCACGTCCGGCGCCGGTGTGGCGATCTCGTCAATCTCGTCGCCCTCGCTGTAGTCGTCTTCAGACAGGTACTTGTCGAAGTCAATGTAGTCGTCGTCCTCGAAGTCCCCGGCCGGCAGGTCGCTGGTGACGGTGTTCTCCTTGTGGAAGTCGAGCGGGATGGCCTCCATGTCCACCTCGCCCCCCTGGGACCGGCTCCTCGGGTCCACCGGCTGCGCCCCGCCCTGGTCCTGTGAGCTGAAGTGCTCCCCCAGATCCTTCACCCCCCCGTGAGTGGGGCTCAGGAGGAGGCAGGAAACTGCCACAACCGTGAGGAACCACATCCTGGGGGGGGGTGAAAATGCATGTATGTATTTCATATGCTTTTCATATGTATTTCATGTGCATTTAATATGTACTTCGTATGTAATACAGGTTGATGCCTCTTCCTCCTGCAAACCAACCCTCACTCACCTGCAAACCCTCACTCCTGCCATTTTGAAAAAAGTACCATACTCTCCCTTACCCCTAGCCCTTGATCTGTCTTCTCTCTGTTTTTGGTGCCGACTGTGTGTCCCTTTGAGAGAACAGTGGCAGCCTGTCTCCACTGCCATCGGTTTTACAGCCACACACCTATAATCATGATGGTTGTGCTGTCTATCTGCTGCCCGACTCATTTTAAACAAGCTTTTGTGGAATAGGCACTTTTACAATAAAGGATTTTTTATATTTTCATTAAAAGGAGCGTCTTTGGTCAATTTTTGATATGTTACAGACCTTGCTTAACAAAAACCTTTCTTTTTTTTTTTTCATACAAGCTTTTAAAATGGTTTTAAAAAACATGAAAGCATTGCTTATATAGTTCTTGCTCTCATATTTAACATTTGGATGAAGAAATAGTTATAGGTATTTGTTTATATTGCATTCTCTCCCCTCAGTAATAAACTGTAATGACAGGGTTTTAACTCTAAGAGGATGACGGTTTCATCAGTACACAGCCTTTCAGAATGTTCTCTCACACTCTCGTATCTTAAATTCGGTTATTTTTTTTATATTTAGTGATATTTTATACCCCCCTCCCCCACTGGCAGATTTTAAAATAGATGTTTCAAATGAAAGTTTTTATAATTTCTCCCTGCCAGGTTTTACTTTTAAGACGGGGAAGAAAAACTAATTTCAACCCCTAAGAGCAGTTATACACTTAACCTCAAAATACCCCACATTCAGTCATTAACCTGTTTGTGTAAGAATCCTGTCCCAGTTACGGGTGGTATATTTCAGTCTGATTAGTGTCCTTACCTGTTTGTGTTCTTGGTGATTCTTCCTTGTACTGAGTCTGTTGTGCACATTACAGGTAAAAGAACTGCAAAGTAACATCAGTGAACTTTGATGTCTGTTTCCCCAAAGCAAACACGGTCCAGTTCAAACAGCATGCAGAAATGCCCTGTCAGTCTAAATCATTTTAACTCTTCCGCTGTCTGTCTGCTGCCTCTTACAAATATGGCACCCCCCCCCCCTCCAACACACACACTGTGTTCTTATTTCATAGTTGAGCAGCTATGCCGGCACTGAAGCGATTCAGGTTAAGTACCTTGCTCAAGGGTACAACGGCAGTGTCCTACCTGGGAATCGAACCTGCAACCTTTCAGTTACAAGCCCAGTTCCTTAACCATTATACTACACTGCCACTCATTTTCTGAAATGACTATACTGAAGATTTGAGACCAACTCTGTATGTTCATACATGACCTGTTTTTAAATTAAGTTCTTCCCGCTCATGAGTGGACAGTTTCCCTCACACACTCATGTGTTTTTGGTGTATGTGTGTGTGTGTGTGTCTGTCTGTCTGCCACAGCTGACCCGCAGACTGCCCTCCATTAAGGAGCCCAAGCCGAGGCTGCAGAAGTTGTTTCGGGATTTCTGGCTCTACTCTGTGGTGATGGGCTTCGCTGTGGAGGGTTCCGGTAAGGCTGGGACCACGGTGCTATGGAAAGTTCTGTGTCTTGATTCTGTACTGCTGGTGAAACTGAAACACTGCGCTCTTATGGTCAGAGACGCACAGCGGCCGTCATTACCTGCACCTTACCTGTACCTTACCTGCACCTTACCTGAAACACTGCTCTTATGGTCAGAGATGCACAGCAGCGTCATTACCTGTGCCTTACCTGTGTCTTACCTGTACCTTACCTGCACCTTACCTGAAACACTGCGTTCTTATGGTCAGAGATGCACAGCAGCCATCCTTACCTGTACCTTACCTCGACCTTACCTGTACCTTACCTGTACCTTATCTGAAACACTGCGCTCTTATGGTCAGAGACACTGAAACACTCCTCTTATGGTCAAAGACGCACAGCGGCCGTCATTACCTGCACATTATCTTCACCTTACCTACACCTTACTTTTACCTCACACTTACACACATTAGTTTTACCTCACACTTACAACCTGTACCTTACTTTTACCTCACACTTACAACCTGTACTTTACTTTTACCTCTTACTTTTACCTTTTACACTTACAACAGGTGTGTTGGACCCCTGTATTACAATGAGTTACACTGATGCTCACACTCAGACCATTGGTTAAAGGTGCAGTAGGCAAGATTTTTTTGGCAAAATTATTATCATTATTTTCTAGCAGCTATCAATAAATTAAGTGTTCTGGGAAATAAAATCTGTTTTCTGTGAGTGTCCTGGGCCCTGTATTTGGCTGTGAAAAAATCTCAACCCGGTCTTCTATAAACCAACCAATCAGGGCTAGCTATATAGCTACCAATCAGGGTAACGATCTACAAGCAAAATATCCTCCCCATAGCATAAACCCCTCCCTGTCTGCCTGTCTCTGCACATGCACTGGGGCATCATTTGGTGGGAGGGGCTTAGGAGAGAGATAGGATAGAGGAGAACAAAAGGGGTCTTTTTCCCTTGTATATTTTCAAACTTGCCTACTGTAGCTTTAAGTGGAGAATAGAGAAGCTAAATCTTTATTCTTTTATCCTCCCACATTGATCTTTCTTGGTGTAAACGGGTCTCTGTCGTACCCGAGGATAGGCTCTGGGCCTGTAGATCCCTGGGGTGCGTAGGTGTGCTGATCCTCTCTCTCTCGTCCCCCCTGCAGGACTGTGGCCGGAGGAGTGGTACGAGGGGGTCTGTGAAATCGCTACCAAATCTCCCATCCTGACGTTCCCGAGCGGGGAGCCGCTGCGTTCCGAGCTGCAGTACAACTCCGCCCTGAAAAACGACACAGTCACGCCGGTAAGAGCTTATAGCCCACTGTGGTTGGGTCGAGCGGGGAGTTTGGGTGTTGAGCGAGTTGGAGGGGGGGGGTAGTGTGGGGTGGGGTGGGGCCTAGTTGGGGCTAGTTTGAGGGGGTGATGTATGCGGTAAGTTGGGGGGGATAGGTCAGTTTGGGGGGGGTGATGGGTGCGGTTAGTTGTGGGGGGATAGGTCAGTTTTGGGGGGGTGATGGGTGCGGTTAGTTGTGGGGGGATAGGTCAGTTTTGGGGGGGTGATGGGTGCGGTTAGTTGTGGGGGGGGGGGCCTAGTTGGGGCTAGTTTGAGGGGGTGATGGGTGCGGTTAGTTGTGGGGGGGGGTTGTACTTGTGTGAAATTGGAGACGTCCCCCCCCAGGCGGAGCTGAACGACCTGCGCAGCACCATCATTAACCTGCTGGACCCGCCCCCTGAAGTTTCTGCCCTCATTAACAAGCTGGACTTCGCCATGTCCACCTACCTGCTGTCTGTGTACCGCCTGGAGTACATGAGGTGTGTGTGTCCACCTACCTGCTGTCTGTGTACCACCTGGAGTACATGAGGTGTGTGTGTCCACCTACCTGCTGTCTGTGTACCACCTGGAGTACATGAGGTGTGTGTGTGTCCACCTACCTGCTGTCTGTGTACCACCAGGAGTACATGAGGTGTGTGTGTGTCCACCTACCTGCTGCCTGTGTACCGCCTGGAGTACATGAGGTGTGAGTGAGTGAGTCATTCATTCTCTCCTGCTAATAGCCAGGATTGAGTCCCATGGGGTCTCTTTTGGTAACAAAGACTTTTAAACTGGCACTAACTCAAAGGCAATGGCCATTTGAAAAGTCATTCAAAATAGTTCAACTGACTGCATTGTCTTTGAGTAGGGTGTGGAATATGTTAGGATGTATTGTAATGTTGAAATGACCCCCCCCCCCCCCCCCCCCCCCCGTTCCAGGGTGCTGCGCTCCGCTGATCCCGATCGCTTCCAGGTCATGTTCCGATATTTTGAGGACAAAGCCATCCAGAAGGACAAGTCTGGTAAGTGTGTCGGTGTGTGTCGGTCTGTGCGTGCGTTTCTCTGCACACAGGTATGATGCTGTGTGTGTGTGTGTGTGTGTGTGTGTGTGTGTGTGTGTGTGTGTGTGTGTGTGTGTGTGTGTGTGTGTGTGTGTGTGTGTGTGTGTGTGTGTGTGTGTGTGTGTGTGTGTGTGTGTGTGTGTGTGTTCATACCACGCAGGTGATGACTGTGCTGTTTCTCTGCACACAGGTATGATGCAGTGTGTTATAGCCGTGGGCGATAAGGTCTTTGAAGTCTTCCTTCAAATGATGGTCGACAAGGTAGGTGTGGATAATGACAAAATAAACGTATTAAAATTTTCTCTCTCATTCTCACTCTTTCACTCTCCCTGTCTCTCAGCCCAAGACCAAAGAGCAGGAGGAGGAGCTAGAACGCCATGCACAGTTCTTATTGGTGAATTTTAACCACACCCACAAAAGAATCCGCAGGGTAGCGGATAAGTACCTGTCTGGTCTGGCCGAAACGTGAGTTCAGTCTTATTCTGTGGTGTGGGGGTCCAAAGGGTCCACCTGGACATAATATTAATATTCCTTCCTTACCTTCCTTAGCTCATATAGTCACACAAGCAGGGGTCTGGAATATTCCATTGTAGGCCTGTGTGTGATGCGACTGCTGCTCTTAATTAAATACTAATGATGATCTATTTAAATCATACTTCCCAGAAGGCCCTCGTTTCTGTAAATTAATTTGTGATGTAATGATTAACGGTCCCATGGCCTTCTTTCTCTCTATCACCTTCTCTCTCTCTTTCCCTCTCCCCCCCAGGTTTCCACATCTCTTATGGAGTGGCAGAGTGCTGAAGACGATGTTGGATATCCTCCAGACACTGTCTCTCTCTCTCGGCGCGGTACGTCTCTAACGCCGCGTCGCCATGCCCGTTTACCACATTCCTCCTCCCGTCTCCGTATCCATGGTAATGGTTACTATCCCTCTTCCAGGACATTCACAAGGACCAGCCATACTACGACATCCCGGACACGCCCTACAGGGTCACTGTGCCGGATACGCACGAAGCTCGAGAGGTGCGGTCACCTAGTGCCCTAATTCTGTACCATATCTGCATCTTGTGCACTAATGATGTACCCTATCTGTACCTAGTGCCCTAATGCTGTACCATATCTGCACCTGGTGCACTAATGATGTACCCTATCTGCTCCACTTCTATGGGTCATATGCACTATATCAGTAATGCTATATAAGCACAGCCTCCGTGTGTGCTAGTGTAGCCCCCAGCCAGGGGATTGTGGGTAATGATCTCTGCTCCTCTTTGGGTTTAGAGCATTGTGAAGGCAGGGGATTGTGGGTAATGATCTCTGCTCCTCTGGGTGTAGAGCATTGTGAAAGCAGAGGATTTTGGGTAATGACGTTTGCTCCTCTCTGGGTTTAGAGCATTGTGAAGGCAGGGGATTGTGGGTAATGATGTCTGCTCCTCTGGGTTTAGAGCATTGTGAAGGACTTTGCGGCTCGCTGTGGGGAGATTCTGAAGGAGGCCATGAAGTGGGCTTCATCTGTCACCAAGTCCCACCTGCAGGTAAAATAACACACCTGCATCCGTATGGCACCTATCTACCAATCATAACACTGATCCACCAACCGCATGGCAACTATCCACCAATCATAACACCGATCCACCAACCGTACGACACTATCCCTGTCATAACATCGATCCACTAACCACATGGCAACTATCCACCAATCATAACACGGATCCACTAACCGTACGGCAACTATCCACCAATCATAACACGGATCCACCAACCGTACGGCACTATCCCTCAGTCATAACACCGATCCACCAACCGTACGGCAACTATCCACCAATCATAACACGATCCACCAACCGTACGGCAACTATCCACCAATCATAACACCGATCCACCAATCGTACGGCAACTATCCACCAATCATAACACGATCCACCAACCGTACGGCAACTATCCACCAATCATAACACCGATCCACCAATCGTATGGCAACTATCCACCAATCATAACACCGATCCACCAACCGTACGGCAACTATCCACCAATCATAACACCGATCCACCAATCGTATGGCAACTATCCACCAATCATAACACCGATCCACTAGCCGTACGGCAACTATCCACCAATCATAACACTGATCCACCAACCGTACGGCAACTATCCACCAATCATAACACCGATCCACCAACCGTACGGCAACTATCCACCCATCATAACACTGATCCATCAACCATACGGCAACTATCTACCAATCATAACACCGATCCACCAATCGTATGGCAACTATCCACCAATCATAACACCGATCCATCAACCGTACGGCAACTATCCACCCATCATAACACCGATCCACCAATCGTATGGCAACTATCCACCAATCATAACACCGATCCATCAACCGTACGGCAACTATCCACCCATCATAACACCGATCCACCAACCGTACGGCACTACCCCTTTGTCATAACACCGATCCACCAACCGTACGGCAACTATCCCTCAGTCATAACACCGATCCACCAACTGTATGGCAAATATCCAACAACCACACATCAACTATTCCCCAACCACACAGCAACTATCTTTACCACATACAGATCCTCAGGCTTAAAGACAGTAGGGTGTGGGCACTGATAGCCGCTTATGGTTGTGAATGTTTCACTGGGTGTGTGTTTCAAAGCAGATTAATAAAATGTCCGTTGGGTGATAATTGTACCATTTTACTGGCAGCTCAGTGATGATCCTCTGTTCCTACACTGTAGCTCCAGTTTAAAAAAACAAGAATGAAAAATACCTGTGATTTGTACTGCCCTGTGATGTAGTTGTATTTTTAGTACCTACTTCCTATGTACAAGGAAGTTTTGAAAAATGAGTCTCCTGTCGAATTGTGATAGTGCTGTGTATTGCCCCCCTGTGGTGACTGTGTGTAACTGCGTCTGTCTTCAGGAGTACCTGAATAAGCATCAGAACTGGGTCTCAGGCCTCTCTCAGCACACAGGCCTGGCCATGGCTACTGAGAGCATCCTGCACTTCGCTGGGTATAACCGCCAGAGCACCACACTGGGGGTGAGTGGAGCTGGGGTTACATACGCACACGCACGCGCACACACACACACACACACAGGTCTGGCCATGGCTACTGAGAGCATCCTGCACTTCGCTGGGTATAACCGCCAGGGCACCACACTGGGGGTGAGTGGAGCTGGGGTTACACACACACACGCTGAAATGCGCGCACGCACGCACCCACACACACACACACAAACACACACACATGCTGAAACATGCACGCACGCATGCACACACACGCACACACACACACACACACACACACACACACAGACACAGTAAATGAATCCTGCTTTGAAGCACAGCTGCAGACTGGTGTAATTACAGTTATTTGTTTGTTAAATGGAGCCTGACATGATGCATGATGGGAAGGGGTGCATGTGCTCGGAAGTCGCTTTCAGATGCCCAGGGTGCACGGGTGGGCTGCTCCCCCCGCCAGGTTTCCATGGTGACGGGTTGCACACACTGATGAGCTTCATGGTTTATTCCACCCCACAGTCACTCAATCCTGGGATTTTATCACACATAAATACATGGATGATAATTTATTATGATTTTACCTTAATTATATTATACTAAGACTGTAGTGATGCTGTCCTGGTGTCAGCGTTGTTGCTAAAATTGGCTAAACCTGAATTGGGACAATGCTAACAATTAGCATCTTGCCATTGGATTTAATTGCCCCCCCAGCTAACATTTGTTTATATAACTGCCTAAATCCACTCAAATAAGATTTAACAACAGCTTTACAAGTGTCGTTGTTGGAAATGAAAATGCACATATGTTTACAGAGTGCACAAGGACGATACGATAAGAAGAAACATCCAGGAAATAAAGGACGTCTTTTCAGCTTGGAAAGCCTACCTATCAAAAGATTTGGCCGCTGTTAGAACTATTGATTCAAATATGAAAGATAAAGAATTTCTACAGCTATGTAAATAAAGGCAGAAGCAGAACCGGATTTTCTGTATTGCCAGCAAAGTCAGTTAGCCAGTTACTGACACAGCCAAACCAGATTTTCCAAGCCAGTTGCATGCTGTTTTATTGGAATGAAATGTAGATTCTCATTCTCACACTAATAGTCTTCAGAATCGCACAGATAAATTACTAGTAATTGTTCTACTAATCACAGTGTACAATCGGCGATCAATTACAGTGCGCGCACTGTAGTGCTAAAATCTGTGCTTGCCGCTAACTCTAGCGCTAAAATCGATTGTGTGATTGGCGCTCACTGTAGCGCTAAAATCGTGTGCTTTAGTTGCCGATCACTGTAGTGCTAAAACTGTGTTCTTGCTGCTCACTCTAGCAGTAAAATCATGTACCTGTTGTTGTTTTTTCAGACTGAGGAAATGTGAAACCTGAGATCTGGTTCCTTCCATGATTTCTTCCCATCGGGGAGTTTTTTCTCACCACCGTTTGAGTGTTTTTCTTCCCACTGGGGAAGAAAAACCTTGTTTGCTGGTTGGGGGTTCAGGCCTGGTTTTTGTTTCTCTGTACAGCGTCTTTGTGACAGTTCTCTGTAAAAAGCGCGATACAAAATAAATAGAAATTGAAAATTTAGATCTTTTTTAGGGTCTTACTCTTATTTCTGTTTATTTCCCTGGATGCTTTTCACTAATTCTGATTTGAAGTGAAATTTAAATGCAATCATGCCTCAGAGATCACACTGGTGCAAACTGACTACTGAACCTCGATCATATTTGCTGTAAAATGGTGGAAGGTGAAGGAATGGCCAGGGGTAGAGTGGAGGGGCTGCTTCTGCCAGTGTTGTTTTTGCCATGTGCGTGCGTGCGTATGCATGCATGAATGCGTGTGTGTATGCATGAGTGTGTGTGTGCATGCATGAGTGTGTGTGTGCATGCATGAGTGTGTGTGTGCATGCATGAGTGTGTTTGACCGCTGCTTCATCTGCTTGTTTTATATTCCATCTCCCTGCCCCCCCATTGTTGAGTGGCTGATGCCTGTGCTCCTGTCGCCCCGCCTTGCCCCGCCTGCCCTGCCCCTCCACAAGGCCGCCTTCCCACAGGTTGGTCTGAAGCAGCACTCTGGTCTCTCTGCTCCCTGTGGCCTCGCTAAGCTCCGCCCCTCTCCCAGAGATACACCCGCTCCCAGCCAGGGGGATGAGAAATGGGCGGAGCCAGTCTGTCAGTCAGATGCCTGTCAGAAATCATGTGTGATCTAAAATGCTCATGAAGAAACTCTTACAGGTATTAGTTAGGTTGGGATAAAACAGTCAGATTTAGTTTGGCTGAATGTTCAGATTTCACAGGAAGGCAGGACGCATTAATGTGCGCTTTCAGTGTAGTGTTTAATAGCGGTGTATGTAAAGAATGTGACTGAACTGGGGTCAGTTATAGTGTGATATTCTGTGACAGAATGTTTCATACTGTCTAGGTAGATGTGAGCAGTATTTTTGCTTGCAAGGTAGTGACAGCCCCATCATCATCAATGTATCTAATATAATTAATAAATTATTAATATAATTAATATAATAGTTTCACGGTGACAGTACTAGGCTGTGTTCGGAATCGCTCCCTATTCACTATATAGTGCACTATTTAGGGTATCGGCCATTTTTTAGGTTGTCCAAAATTTTAAAATGTCAAATTTGACACCCTAAATAGTTCACTCAATATTCCCCACAATGCACCACAGAATGTAGGGTACACTACATGACCGGATAACATTTTTTTGTCAAGATGGTGACGGCTGAGCCTGAGCTGGTCTACAAATGTAAATATAAATGCAAGTTTCATCTTGTAGCCTATATTAAATCAGTTTAATCGGCTTTATAACTGAAATATAAATAAACGTGGTAGATTACATATATTACAGTGTTAACAATTTTTAAAATTTAACAATTATTACTGTTTAATGGAAAATGCAACTTAATTAGCTAGCTAGCTACCTAGTTACCTAACCATCTACAACGAGACAACAAAACCCTTGTTCAAAATAAAAAAAGAACACTTTTTTTACCATTTTTTGCATGCTTTCTCACCAAGCCGGTGACCGCTGTCACGCAAGCATCGCGCGTTGCTAAGTAACCTGCTCAAAAACGGTAGTGTCCGAAATCGTCTCCTCCTTTCACCACTGGATCCCTATCTAGTGCTCTATGTAGATTCCCTAAGTAGTGTGTAGGGAGGGAGTGAATGAGTGAACCATTCCGAACACAGCCCTAGTGTCAGTATTCAGAGGTGACTGTGGGCAGAACCTCCCCCAAGTATCATGATTTGGTATCTTCCGTCTTACCCTCCGAATAATTGGTATGATCTGCTTCTTGATGGAGTGATGATGTTATTGGGATATAACTCCTCCTCCTCTTAATGTTTAAATGAATGGAGGTGACTTCTGAGAGCTGTGGGTTGAGGACAGATCTATTGTTTTCTGTGTATTTCTGAAGTCCAATCACAATATGATCAGAAACCTGGCGGCTCTGTACATTTTTCTTGTTCACGCTGAAGTATCGCACTATGGGCTTCATTTACTAAGACCTTTAGCTCGTGGAACACCTTTTAGCACACGCAAAACCAATAATATGACCAATGATTGGTAATGGTTTTTTTGTTTTGCACCAATCATTGGTTGTGTTATTAGTTTTGCGTGTGCTAAAAGGTTTTGCACACGCTAAAGGTCTTAGTAAATCAGGCCTTGTATGTTATACAGAATATTAATGATTCTTAAGTTCATGGCACTCGGAAATAAAGGGTGATTTTTGGCTGGACTCTAACATTAGACAGTTAGCCCATAGCACCTGTGTACGTCCTGTGAGCGGGTGTAGGGCATTGCCGGGGCGGGTTCTCCGTTGCTAACGTGGGCGTGTCCGGCTTTTTTGTAGACCACTCAGCTGACGGAAAGACCAGCCTGCGTTAAGAAGGACTACTCCAACTTCATGGCCTCACTAAACCTGCGGAACCGCTACACAGGAGAGGTAAACGCGCTGAACTCTGCTTTACCATTTCTTTAAAAACATTGTCTACCAAAGGCTTTTTATAATAATACACGCACTATAAAACAGTATAGTCCTACAGGTCATTCACACTACATATTTGAGACATTCATATTGTATACAGACAGAAAAATTAGAGATTTCCAGGTAATTACACACAAACACACACACACACACACACACACACATACAAACGCACGCACGCACGCACGCACACACACACACACAGACAGAGACCCTTTACTATTCTTTTCTGTTTGTCTGGGTTTGATTCAGTTTTATGTGAATCAGCAGAAGTGCAGTGGTTTGGTTTTGTGAGAATTTGAGCTGTGACTTGTGTGTTCTAAGGTAAGATGATGCGTCTGTGTCTGTCTGTGTGTCTCTCTGTCCGTGTGGCAGGTGGCGGGGATGATCCAGTTTTCGGAGGCAACCCGGAGCACGTCGGACCTGAACAAGCTGATGATGCGGCAGATGGACGAGGCCCTGGAGGCGGGGCTTCCTGAGCCCTTTGCTCAGGCCATGTTTAAGCTGGCTGCCCTGCTCATCAGCACCACGGGTAACTGCCACGCCCACCTGAGTCAGCATGCCCCACCCCGCCCACACCCACCTCAGTATACCCTGCCCACAACCACACCCAGCTTAGCATGCCCCACCGACAACCAACCAGCTATATATGCCCCGCCCACAATCACATGCACCCAGCTTAGCATACCCCGCCCACAACCACACCCAGCTTAGCATGACCCACCCACAACCACACGCACCCAGCTATATATGCCCCGCCCACAATCATACCCAGCTGAATATGGCCCCCTAACATGGCCCTGACTACACTCACCTGAGGCTGGCATGTCAGTAATATCACTGTAATCTAACACTGGGAGAAAGGCCTTTTCTAGATGAGTTGGAAAGAATAATGAGTCAGATGTGGGCGTGTCCTCTCTCTGCCCCGCCCCCAGACTGTGACCCGCAGCTCCTGCACCAGCTGTGCTGGGCGCCTCTGAAGCTGTTCACCGAGCTCGGAATGGAGGCGGCCATAGCCTGCTGGGAGTGGTTCCTGGCGGCCCGCAACGGCATGGAAGTCCCGGTACTACCGCTAACCCACATCCAATCAGAATACACCACACTCAGACCCACATCCAAGCAAAATAAACCGCTAACCCCACACTCAGACCCACATCCAATCAAAATACACTGCTAACACCACGCTCATGGTGTATTCAAGTGGCCAACTCGGGAGGATCATGCGTGACATTTGCTGTGACGATGGTTCCCGTTCGTTACAATAAAGGTGTTCAAATGCTCAGCGGCAAAAAACATGGATGCCCGCAGGAAGCTGATGCTTGTTTGGCTGGCCTCTGAGCAGCATTTGCAGTTCCAAAGGTTTTACATAGCGTATGCAAATATTATTGAAGGTGAAAACAAACGCAGAAGGTGAGACTACATACGCCATGCAATGGGTCTCTCTAGATCCAGATCTCTCCATGTTTACAGATGCCCAGCTGTAACCATGGGGGAGGGACAGGATTGGTCAGTGCCTGTGGGGGAGGGACAGGATTGGTCAGTGTGTGTGGGGGATGGACAGAATTGGTCACTGCATGTGGGGGAGTTGACAGAATTGGTCAGTGCGTGTGGGGGAGGGACAGGATTGGTCAGTGCCTCTGGGGGAGGGACAGGATTGGTCAGTGCCTGTGGGGGAGGGACAGGATTAGTCAGTGCGTGTGGGAGAGGGACAGGATTGGTCAGTGCATGTGGGGGAGGGACAGGATTGGTCAGTGCATGTGGGGGAGGGACAGGATTGGTCAGTGTGTGTGGGGGAGGGACAGGATTGGTCAGTGCATGTGGGGGAGGGACAGGATTGGTCAGTGCCTGTGGGGGAGGGACATGATTAGTCAGTGCTCACGGTGCGGTCTGTGTGGTAGTTCATGCGGGAGATGGCGGGGGCGTGGCAGATGACGGTGGAGCTGAAGATGGGGCTGTTTTCAGAGGCGAAGGTGGAGGCCGACCCCCTGGCAGCGTCTGAGGAGAGTCAGCCCATGCCCTGCCCCCCTGAGGTCACTCCGCACTTCATCTGGATCGAGGTGTGTTATTGCCTGGGCCAGACTTGGGCCAAATATGTGAAGTGTGAGTTTGTGCGCGTGTGGATTTGTGTGCGCGTGTGTGTGCGCGTGCGTGCGCATGTGTGCGCGTGTGTGCGTGTACGTGTACGTGTGTGTGTGTGTGTGCGTGTGCGCGTGTGCGTGTGTGTGCATTCACATATCAGCTGACTCGTACGCTGATCTCCAGTTCTTAGTGCAGCGCTTTGAGATTGCTAAGTACTGCAGTGCAGACCAGGTGGAGATTTTCGCCGGCCTCCTACAGAGGTCACTGTGTCTCAGCGTGGGCGGCCCCAAGAGCAGCCTCAACCGCCATGTCGCCGCCATCGGATCTCGCTTCAGGTACAGCACACCTGTCCTTCAAACCACCTCACTGCTGGTACAGCGCATACCTGTCATTCAAACCACCTCACCTGTCATATGAGCCAACTGGCTTCAGGTACAGCACACCTGTCATTTAAACCACCCCACCTGGTACAGCACACCACCTCCTCTAAATTATATTTACAGTTAGGGTTTTAGCATTACTCAAAGCAGCAACATTCTGTTACACCAGGTCTGTTTAAACACCTGGATAATTCAGGTTAAGGACAGACTCATCTGGGCATTGGACCTGCACCCTCTGAGGTACAGTCCAGATCCATAAACGCTGCTGATTTACTTTAAATTGAGAATCTGAAAAATAACTCCTTGTGAGAAGGAAGCACCGAGGTCAGCAATTTTATGATTTTGGGGCTGTGCTGCCCTTGAAAAGAGGTCACTCTAGAGGCTGACTCTGGGCCTGGCTCTGCTCCATGCTGACGTTTTGACCATACCCCCCCCAAGGTTGCTGACTCTGGGCCTGGCTCTGCTCCACGCTGACGTTGTCACCAACTCCACCATCCGCAACGTCCTGAGGGAGAAGATCTACTCCACTGCCTTCGACTACTTCAGGTACATATTTACCCATAGTGCCATCTTCAGGTACATATTTACCCTTACCGCTGTTATTATTATTCACATATTACCGCTATCTGACTCCAGGTCTAAAGCTTCAGCTGTTAGCACTGCTTGTAATGTGTTCAAAATTGTATTGAGCTCACATGCTTCATTCTTCAGTACCAGACTGAGAATTGGCATTAAAACTAGAGTTACATGTACTGTGTGTGTAATGTGTATCCACTAGACCAGGGGTTCCCAAACCGGTCCTGGGGGACCCCTGTGTATGCTGGTTTTCATTGCAACCACAGTTGCAATCCCAGAATTTTAACAAGCTGTTAATTTTTCTTAATTTCTTGCTTGTCATGTTTGGAGGAATTATTCACCCTCTTAAGCCACATTATATCAGAAATAGCTATGGATGCCATGTAGAATAAACACCCCATGTTCGCATTATTATCTTGACTGCCTGAGTCTTTAGAGGGTGAATAATTCCTCCAAACATGAAAAGCACCTAATTAAGAAAAATTAACAGCTTGTTAAAATTCTGGGATTGCAACTGTGGTTGCAACGAAAACCAGCATACACAGGGGTCCCCCAGGACCGGTTTGGGAACCCCTGCACTAGACAAGAGTCACATGTACTGTGTGTGTGTCTCCACTAGAGGGTGTCCTGCAGCCACACAACATGCCTGTGTTTCATATAAAGTTTGTGCATCTGGCAACATTCACAGCAAGTCAGATTTTACCAACATTTGCAACTTTTACCCAGTCAGGCCTGCTCTGGAACACTGAATAAGTTCTGATAAAAAACCTTTGTCGCCACGTTAAAACAGGGATAGCTTTTGGGGGGGGGGGGGTGGGGTGGAAGCACTGAGCAGTGCAACTAATCTGGTGCCAGGTGTCATGTTTTTTGAGGAAAAGATTGAAGGGGGATTTTATGTGTATTAAAAATTTTTAAATGGATTATTAGCTAATAATTTGATTACTTACAGTAGATTTCATAGGTAGAAATGATGTAAAAGTCCGTACTGCACTGATATGAGGAATGCTGTTCCACACGGTGTGTTGTTAATAGTTGGGTTAATGGCTTGTAGAGGATGTTGTGTGTATTTGGCTGTTCCATGAGGTGGGGGGTCCAAGCTTGCTGGAGACCCTCTAGACTGTAGATGAGTCTCAACCTGTTCTAATCATAAAATGTTTTTTGTGTTTTGTGATGTAATATAATTTTTTTTGGTAATTGTGGTGTATCTGTATTTACTGGCTTGACTTTGCTCTCCAGCGTTTCTCCAAAGTTTCCCACCCAAGGAGAGAAGCGTCTCCGTGAAGACATCAGCATCATGATCAAGTTCTATGCCAGCATGCTGTCTGACAAGAAGTACCTGACAGCCAATCAGCTGGTTCCCCCAGGTCAGCTGAGCGTGCCACGCATTTCATAACAAACTCACCTCAGAAAATCCCAGAATGCCCCGAAATCTCCTGGGCTGCGTCCGAATCAAAGCCCTATTTACTGCGTCCTGTCTACTCAACAAGCCTACCTAATAGTATTGAAGGGTGCTGATTCGGACACAGCCCTGGGCTGCAGGTTTAAACTAAAGGTGCTCCCTCTCCTTAAACCTTAAACACCTGTCAACAAAAAACGAATATAATTGGGTAATTGCCTTTGCTTCCAGTTGGTGATCAGCACAGACCTCTTTCAGATTAAAGGTGTCCAGGGACTCCTTTCAAGGCCCTTCAGACTGTCTCTACTGTAGGACAAAAGAGTGAATCCACACCTGTACCATGTAATCCACACCTGTATCCTACTGGGAATGTTCCTAAGCGGACGGCATACTTCATCAGACACTGTCATTTAGACGTCTGCAGACATCGAATAGAACAGTTTTTTTTTTTGCCTTCGTACGGCATCTTCTGCGCAGGCTGCCGAGGCAAACTTTCTCAGGCGAAGTTTGTTGTTCATTAACCTGCCCCTGTCTGCAATTGGTCTAAATATCACAGTTCTAATCGGTTTGTCTTTTCAAATAAATCGTCCGAGGTGTCTGTGGACGTCATTTGTCTTTTGTCTACCATGTCTGATGAAGTATGCCATCTACTTTACTCTGGAGTCACCTGACTGATTGTGACATGGGTCAGTGGTGCTCTACTAAAGCAAGGACGGATTGATTGATTGATTGACTGATTGGTAGGTTAGTGATTGATGGATTGATTCATTGATGGGGGAGAGGGAGTGGGAGTGGGGGCTTTGGTGTGCGGGAGAGGTGTTGCCTCACAGAAAATGTGATGGGCATTGTTATCATATCCTTAAGCACAGTGTGAGAAACAAATTTTCCCAGCATGCTGTGCGGGGCAGGTTGCCCCTGGTTGGAGCTGGTGTTGGTGACCTGCGCCGTGTGTTTGCAGATAACCAGGACCTGTCGGTGAACAGCCTGTCGGTGATGACGGTGACTGACTCACGGAACAGTCTGGACGTGGCCGTGGGGTCCCGGCAGCAGGCTAACCAGGGCTGGATCAACACCTACCCCCTGTCGAGCGGCATGTCCACAATCTCCAAAAAATCAGGTGCTCCGTCCGAACACTCTATCCCGCCTGGGACCTAATCTAACCCTAATCCTACCCCTACCCCTGTCCAGCGGCATGTCCACAATCTCCCAAAAATTCAGTGCTGTGTGGCTGCCCAAACACCCTGTCCCGCCCGAACGACTGTAACTCCCCGGCCTGCCTGGGACCTCTCTAATAAACACACTGTGTCCCGCAGAGTGATAGGATGGGTTGGGTCCTTTATTCAGGAGTAAGATAACATGGCCGTAAGATGAAAGTACGTTGTTACTCTGTACTTAATTGATCAATTAAAGCAGCCGATAACACAATTAATTCACCAAACTGGTTTCTTGGGTCTGAATTGGTTGCCGATATTAAGGCAAAAACAAAAATCAGCATACTCTGCGGCCCTCCAGGACCAGGGTTGAGAAACACTGAGAAACACTGGTCTAATCTGTGTATGTAATATCATGTAATATCATGCGTTTGAAATGTATGTAATGTCATGTGTTTGATGACGTATCTACTGCCCCCCCAGGACTGTCTAAGAAGAGCAACAGAGGGACTCAGCTCCATAAGTACTATATGAAGCGCAGGACACTACTGCTCGCCCTGCTGGTGAGACTGTGTCATTACCATCAACTAAAACTGCTTTACACTTAAAGGCATACTGAACTTTGTTGGAACATAATGTTGTATAGCTACCTGGCCCCAATATGAGTCGTAATATTCAAGCTCGCCTTCATGCATTGCTCCAGTGGTCAGCAACTGGCCAACAAAGAATGACATTTTTTCTCTCTCCATTCACTCCCATTGCATGGCAAAACAGGTCTCAAAAGCACACTTTTAGAACATAAATGAATGCAAACAATGCGGATTATGCCGATATACAAAATCATGACATCCGGAACCGAACGTTTGAAAAGATAAAAAGCTCCATTCATGATATTTTACACTTTTTACAAACAAAGGTTTGGAAGAAGAACTGTTAGCTTATTCCTTGTTTCCTTCATACACCGTAACGGTCCCACTCACTTCCTGAAGCTTGCGTTGTAAACAAACCGAGCAGCAAAGAACCTAGTGCTAGTTCTCAGAAAATAGTTCTTCATAATCAAATCAATCAAAAATTGGTTCAAAAGTTTTAAACGTTCGGTTCCGGATGTCGTGATTTTGTATATCAGCATAATCCACGTTGTTTGCATTAATTTATGTTCTAAAAGTGTGCTTTTGAGACCTGTTTTGCCATGCAATGGGAGTGAATGGAGAGAGAAAAAACGTCATTCTTCGTTGGCCAGTTGCTGACCCCTGGAACAAGTCATGAAGGTGAGATTGAATATTACGACTCATATTGGGGCCAGGTAGCCAGACAACATTATGTTCTAACAAAGTTCAGTATGCCTTTAAACACCATTAACCCATTCACGCAGACCCCCTAGTGGCCATGCTGCTGGCGTTGTGAGATTGCTCAACTCAGATATTTATTGCTCCTGCAACCAAACTATAAGTAGGCAGGTCACACCATTTTTAGACGTTGTATCAGTACTACTAAATTATAGCTCAAATTAAGCAGCTTGATGAAAGGAACACAAAACAGAAATAATCTTTGAAAAGCGACATTCGGTTCTTAAGTTATGCTCAAAAAACGATACCTGTTTTATGTAGCGTTTTCCACCATTTTTGGTGAAAAGGTGAAAATATGCATTTTTTCACTTTTTAAATATAAAAATGTCGATGAATAAATTGGTATGTGTTGGAATGTTATTTTTCTTATAGTTCATGCCACAAACATTAGTGAACAGAAAAAATGTGAGTTATAACTACATTTCATTTTTCTTTAGTGGCCCTCAAAAATGGTGATTTAATCAAAATTCTTATCCGGGAAACAAAAGGATGTGCAAAAATGACTAAGTCCAGCTAATTAATATGAATAAATGTTTTTGAAAAATTGTGAAGGCGCAGATACACTGCCTGGCCAAAAAAAAAGTTGCACACACTAATATTTCGTTGGACCGCCTTTAGCTTTGATTACGGCGCGCATTCCTCGTGGCATTGTTTCAACAACCTTATTCAATGTCACAACATTTATTTCCATCCAGAGTTGCATTCATTTTTGGCCGAGATCTTGTATTGACGACGGGAGAGTCGAACCACTCCGTAAAGTCTTCTCCAGCACATCCCAAAGACTTTCAATGGGGTTAAGGTCAGGACTCTGGTGGCCAATTCATGTGTGAAAATGATTCCTCATGCTCCCTGAACCACTCTTTCACAATTTGAGCCCGATGAATCTTGGCATTGTCGTCCTGGAATATGCCCATTGATGGGATAACCTGGTCATTCAGTACATTCAGGTACTCAGCTGACTTAATTTTATTGCTGCATAACGTTGCTGAGCCTAGACCTGACCAATTGAAGAAACCCCAGATCGTAACACTGCCTCCAGAGGCTTGTACAGTGGGCACTATGCATGACGGGTGCAACGGCAACCTTTTTTTTGGCCAGGCAGTGTATGTTGACATGGATTTTCCCAGTACTAAAAATAGCTTGCTGAGTCCCTACGTCATCAGGATCATACTAGAATCGGAAACGGTATTGTTAAAACTCTCGCTAAAAAATGGACGATTCCGGTATGATCCTGATGGCGTAGGTACTCAACAAGCTATTTTTAGTACTGGGAAAATCCATGTCAACATATCTGCACCTTTGAAACTTTCGAAAACACTTATTCATATTAATTCGCTGAATTAGCAGTCATTTTTGCACATTCCCAAACCTTTATTTTGTATTCAAATCACAAAGTATCACAGCAGAGGGAAAACTCTTAGTTTTATAACTGCCTACTTTATATTTCCATTTGGACAATATTTTGCAATGTACGATGTTACAAAGTTACTCCAAGTTTCACACTCGAAATCGAAATATCCCAAATTGTGTGCACAGCTCACGGTCGGCTGATTATTGTGTGTGCACGAGTGACCTGCCAACTATAAGTGGAATCAACAACATTCTATCTTTACATGATTCTAGTACATGATTCATGACAACTTTGCTAAATACAAAGTTTCTAAGTGCCACGATTGTCAAGTAGGTGGTCCATTTAACAAGCAACCCCCACCCAGTCTTACCTGCAACCCAAGTGTGACAGATTGCACACTAGCATCTATCTGGGAATTCATAAAAAATAATCTTTCACCACCAAAAATTTGTATTCCATCATAACAACAAGATAAAGCCAGCAATAGCCCAAACCTATGCCAATACAGCGGTGAAAAACACTGCTCACTCAATAGTAAAATAAGCGAGTGAAATTCTTGTGTAATTATACCATGTCATTCTACTATCAATATCTGCTACTAAATATGAATGAATATACAATGCTACCATTGGTTTTATGCATAGAGATTCCCCTTTCAAGATTCAGTGGTTATTTCTTGAGTTGGACAATCCATATCTGAAACATCTATGCATAAAATCCCACCTGCTGTTCAAGCCTTTGTCATGCATTCCTGTTCATTCTGGTTTGATTGACAATTATTTTATCCAATAGAGGACATTATACGCATCCCAGTGGTGTTTTACCTGTCTCATTTTATGCTTGGGAGAAAAAAACATGACTGAGCGCAACAGAAAGTTTAGTTGTGTCACTAAAGTTTTGCGCAATTAATTACAATATATGCGCCAATGTACATTCGCTTGGTGAGAGGAAGTTTTCCTCCTCGATATACAAGTATTACTGCTTGTAATATCTATTATGTACGTTCGTTTTTCTACTCCACCACTGCCTTCTACAATATTTTTTATATGAAATTGAGTGCTATTCTCTAATGAGTGCATTTCACATTCTGTAGCGTAAGCTCATTCTTTGTAGGTGGCTCAGTTATGTTTTATGTTTGATGCACTGATTTACTGTGAAGCTAGAACATTGCCAGCATTTTCTTGATGGTGGAATATCAATAGCAACAATTGTGAAGCACACTACAGAGAAATGTCATCCCAGGGCATGCAGCAAAAGATTACATACTGTACAGAAAAAAGTGATGTTTTACAAGAGTGAATGATTAGGCTGTGTATTTAGGTGTGTGTACCAGTATGATATCAATGTTTTCATCTTAATCCATTATAAGGGTCAAATTTATATTCTTTATAATGGGCAAAAAGTATTTTATTAATTTTATGACAGGTTTTGGATAGGTCTTTGAACCTATAGATATCTACCCACCTATACTGAAAAGATATTAATTCCCACTTGAAAATGATGCAAAAGTGAGTTTTATGAGTTGATTTGTAGTTATATATGATTACTTTATGATTTTCAGCAGCGCACAATTTAGCCATTTTGAATAGATTTGGAGATACTAAGGGACAACAGTGGCTATATTTTGTGTCATAGATCTTCAGTAGTTCTGCATATCACCCTCAGGTCTTGTATACTTGTGGACGAGAGGATGATCCAGCTAATAGTTTTTCCTGTTTTACATTTGTCGCTCTCAGTATTTCATTGCAAATTAATGAAAAACAACTTGCATTTTTGCCAATATTTCTTTGCATTTGTGGCACTTTAGTTTATTTTCATAATTTAGATAAAAATAATCTGTTAGCATTGTAAATGGTACAACTGTCTTGCTTCACTTAAGCCATTTTTCAAGTTTCTGTGATTCTCACACCTGTAGTTATAAACACTTAAATAGTGTTTATAATCTTAACCCCCTGAAGGGGTTAAGATTGCTGCACATCACTGACAGTGAGAAATTTTACCAGCATTTTTATAGAAATAAAGTATTTCAGCTACATATTTGACCTTTGACCCAGGTCATATGTGGTCATAATGCTCTCCCCGTTCTCGGTGTTTTTGGCAGGCCAGTGAGATCGAGCGTTTGACCACCTGGTACAACCCGCTGTCCACCCAGGAGCTGGCTATCTCTACAGAGCAGTCTGTGGAGACCAGCATCGCCAACTGGAGGTCCAAGTACATCAGCCTGACCGAGAAGCAGTGGAAGGACCACGTCAACCTGGCCTGGAGCATCGCGCCGTACCTGGCCCTGCAGCTACCTGCCAGGTACACACTAGGGTTTAATGTAAACCTGGCCTGCAGCATCACATCTTACCTGGCCCTGCAGCTACCTGCCAGGTACACACTAGGGTTTAATGTAAACCTGGCCTGCAGCATCGCATCTTACCTGGCTCTGCAGCTACCTGCCAGGTACACACTAGGGTTTAATGTAAACCTGGCCTGCAGCATCACATCTTACCTGGCTCTGCAGCTACCTGCCAGGTACACACTAGGGTTTAATGTCAACCTGGCCTGGAGCATCGCATCTTACCTGGCTCTGCAGCTACCTGCCAGGTACACACTAGGGTTTAATCCCCGGAAACAGGTTTTCATAATTTGGCTGGGAATTCCCAGGAATACAGGGAATTAGTGACCAAACTATATAATATAATATGATAACGGCTTACACCAATGCTGTTATTTTAGAAAATATATGAGGTTTATTTTCTGTAAAACAGCTGCAATAGCTGTTTGGGACGCTTGCCACGATCCATGCTACATCTGTGGAGGCAGAGAGAGTTTTGTGTCTGCATAAAATTTGTTACAATAATCGGAAATCGCTTGAATCCATCGATGCACTCTGATTCTTGAAGGTACACTTACAAAGGAAAAAAGAAGTCATGTGAGTCTTTATAGGCAGGCTGTGAAAATAATACCAGCTGCCATCCAAATGCTGGCAAAATCTTTACTCTAGCAGCCATTTTGGCAGGTAACCAACCAGGTTGTGTTATATTGTAAAAGGTAATGTGGCTCGTAAAATGTTGAAAATGAACTGGTGATTTTTAGAATCCACAAGCCACTCTGGCCAACGTGTGAAAAAGTTAATTTCATATCCTGGTTGGATATTCGAATGCTTTTCAAATTGTAAAAAAATAGATATTTGAGCATGAAAATTAACATTCAAAAGTGAACGAGAAAAAATGCTGCGCGTTCAATTTGGGTTTTAAACCGAATTTGGTACCTTAATTTTATTTAAACAAAAGCTTTATAAGTGTACTGTATGACAAAATAACACAATGTTGACACTGCGGCCTGGTTGAGACAGAGCGCGGGATATACACAGTTGGCGTACTTCAGTAGAAAGTAGTTTTCGAAACTTCCTGAAGGGATAGATAGATGGCACTCCGGGTAAGTAGAAACTAAAGGCTACCCCTTTAAGGGTTCTGTGGGTACCTTCATTTTATTTAAACAAAAGCTTTATAAGTGTACTGTATGACAAAATAACACAATGTTGACACTGCGGCGTGGTTGAGACAGAGCGCGGGATATACACAGTTGGCGTACTTCAGTAGAAAGTAGTTTTCGAAACTTCCTGAAGGGATAGATAGATGGCACTCCGGGTAAGTAGAAACTAAAGGCTGCCCCTTTAAGGGTTCTGTGGAAAAGTAAAGGTTTGTTGATTGATTAATTGATTGATTGATTGATTGATTGAATGGTTGATTGATCTTTCTGTCCCGTAGGTTTAAGAACGCAGAGGCCATTGTAACGGAGGTGACCCGTCTGGTCCGGTTGGATCCGGGTGCGGTCAGCGATGTCCCAGAGGCGGTGAAGGTGAGACACCTGTGCACACACACACGCACATCACACACACCTGTGCACACATACACCTGCACATCACACACACACATCTGCACATCACACACACCTGTGCACATACACCAGCACATCACACACACCTGTGCACACCTACACCTGCACATCACACACACCTGTGCACACACGTACAGGTCAGCAGATATACTGTAGGAGATGTGATTTCATCCCTAAGACTGATGGATGGGTTAAAAATTCACAGTCATCACTAAGTTTCCAGAAAAGCTGAGCTGCACCCTAAATCAGGCCCGGCTCCGGGTTTGACACACCTCTATTAATGGAGAATCACATCTTTTTAAATCTGCACTTTTGTAGATCAGCTGCTAGTTATCCTGCCATTGTCTGTTTGAGGTTTGTGTTTATGCACTAATGAAGCTGCTGCTAGGTTATTGAAGTTCAGTAAATAAATTGAAGTTCATAAATTCAAATTTGGTAAAAAATGTTTGTTCTAAAATATGAAATCTTTTTGGGGGGGCAGAGCGGGTTGTTTTCCTTCCCTCGCTCCCCTGTCCGGCTCTATGGTCCCGTTCTCCCTCCCTGCCTCTCTGGGGGCTGGGGTGTTGTTTAAGAGATCTCCTGTTTTGCTCTGCGTCAGACTCTTACCGTGTGATCGCTGTGGTTTATTTCCACCTGGTTTACCACCGCTAATGAGCCCTCACCTGTCTGACCGAGACCCGCCCTGCTCACCTGTGTCTGTTTGTGAGGGAAACGCACCAGAGCCGGAATGGCTCCCAAGGTGCCACTGACACCAGAAAATGGCAGAGCTGGAATGGCTCCCAAGGCACCCCTGATGCCAGGCCCAGTGCTTGTGAGCTGGGGGACAGACCGTAGAGCCGGAATGGTTCCCAATGTGCCCCTGACACCAGGCCCAGGGCACGCGAGCAGGGAGCTGTGAGGCTCGCCTGTTCCTGTTCTAGGACATTCTGACAGGTCCCTCCGTGGTGCAGCCAGCCAAAAGCTAATCGCTAAAATGCACCAGAGTCCGCTAACAGTCCTGCTGTCAACGGGACTTCAGAGCGTGTTTCTGGTGGCTGGATATGCAATGCATTCTGTGCTGAGTTTTCTCCACTCTGCTCCTAATATATTAACATCATCATTATTCAGTTTTATTTTATTTTTTATTTGTTATTTCTTTATGCAGTTATACATTACAAATAAAGACTGAACGTCCCCGTGAGTGGTCGTTTTAATGCAGTGCGTTTTGGGAAATGCATTAGTGGAAATGTTTACTGCTTGTTACCTAATTGGACGGGTTATGGGTGTAATGGGTTGGAACAGAATTGTTTGTAAACGCACACAGAAGGCCCTGCAGGAGATGAGTTTGACAGCCCTGCTCTAATGGGATGTTTGTCTCTGAACTTTGCAGAAACAAGCACCCGGTCTGCCAGAAAAACACTGGCTGCTACTTCTGTGAGGATAATGTGTCCGTTAAACACTAAAGCCTTTCTGGTATTGTTTAGGGCCATTATCAGTACGAGAGAGTCTATCCATTGTTGGGGAAAGTAGTTTCACTCGATTCTGCTCTGTGGTCAAGCAGTGGTCCAGGATAAATGGATGGATTTGATTGCGGCCTGAATCTCTCCAGTGCACAAGCAGGCATGTTTTGGGGTGTGATTCTCTAATCATCAGTATTAGAGTTCTCAATGGGCCTGAAAATTCAAACCCGAACCGAACCGACCCGAGTGAGTTGAAGCCCGAGCCCGGCTCCCCCGAGATCATCACATACAATACTGAGCCCGAGACCGACCAAACCTGAAAAAAAAACGAAAAAAAACAGAGTCGGTTATTGCCAGAAAAGGCTGCGCAATTTACGTAGGTGGCGGCTGAAATCACATAGCACAACGGGGTGAGAGAGAGAAGGAGCAAGCAGGAACGCCACAGACTAGCTGTGTTTTTAACCTACCCTACTGTTTTTGAGTTTTTAACAGATTTAGTCATTGAGAGCAGCAGAGTAAACCAATTTTTCCAAAAGCAAGCAATTATATTTGTACTAATGTTTTAATGTTAGAATTTGGTAGTGTTTTTTCGTTAGAAAGGGAATCAACTTTTTTTTATTGTTGTGTAGTTCGCATGTTCTTGCTTCATTATTATTGCCCTATTATCATTTATCACACAGCAGACGATACTTCAACTTCAACTCGAAAGCCTACATTCGCCGTATAGTTACAGCAAACGGGAGATGTTGGATGAAAAAAATAAATAGCTACATTTTAACAAGTAGAGAAAGTCTTGACAATTGATTGACTCCAAAATGAGCAATCAGCACCTGCGCAGCCTGAGCCCTACCCGACCCGACCCGACCAATTAGCATAAATTGTCGGCTCGAACCCGGCCCTACCCGACGGGCTTTTTCGGGCCCCGTCGGGCTCTGGTTGAAACTGAGAACTCTAATCAGTATTAACTGTATGTACAGGAGCGAGAGTAAGGTTGTGTTTGGGATGTGATTCTCTAATCGTCAGTATTAACTGTATGTACAGGAGCGAGAGTAAGGTTGTGTTTGGGATGTGATTCTCTAATCGTCAGTATTAACTGTATGTACAGGAGCGAGAGTAAGGTTGTGTTTGGAGTGTGATTCTCTAATCATCAGTATTAACTGTATGTACAGGAGCGAGAGTAAGGTTGTGTTTGGAGTGTGATTCTCTAATCATCAGTATTAACTGTATGTACAGGAGCGAGAGTAAGGTTGTGTTTGGAGTGTGATTCTCTAATCATCAGTATTAACTGTATGTACAGGAGCGAGAGTAAGGTTGTGTTTGGAGTGTGATTCTCTAATCATCAGTATTAACTGTACAGGAGCGAGAGTAAGGTTGTGTTTGGAGTGTGATTCTCTAATCATCAGTATTAACTGTATGTACAGGAGCGAGAGTAAGGTTGTGTTTGGAGTGTGATTCTCTAATCATCAGTATTAACTGTATGTACAGGAGCGAGAGTAAGGTTGTGTTTGGAGTGTGATTCTCTAATCGTCAGTATTAACTGTATGTACAGGAGCGAGAGTAAGGTTGTGTTTGGGATGTGATTCTCTAATCGTCAGTATTAACTGTACAGGAGCGAGAGTAAGGTTGTGTTTGGAGTGTGATTCTCTAATCATCAGTATTAACTGTATGTACAGGAGCGAGAGTAAGGTTGTGTTTGGAGTGTGATTCTCTAATCATCAGTATTAACTGTATGTACAGGAGCGAGAGTAAGGTTGTGTTTGGGATGTGATTCTCTAATCGTCAGTATTAACTGTACAGGAGCGAGAGTAAGGTTGTGTTTGGGGTGTGATTCTTGAATCGTCAGTATTAACTGTATGTACAGGAGCGAGAGTAATGTTGTGTTTGGGATGTGATTCTCTAATCGTCAGTATTAACTGTATGTACAGGAGTGAGAGTAAGGTTGTGTTTGGAGTGTGATTCTCTAATCGTCAGTATTAACTGTATGTACAGGAGCGAGAGTAAGGTTGTGTTTGGGATGTGATTCTCTAATCGTCAGTATTAACTGTACAGGAGCGAGAGTAAGGTTGTGTTTGGGATGTGATTCTCTAATCGTCAGTATTAACTGTACAGGAGCGAGAGTAAGGTTGTGTTTGGGGTGTGATTCTCTAATCGTCAGTATTAACTGTATGTACAGGAGCGAGAGTAATGTTGTGTTTGGGATGTGATTCTCTAATCGTCAGTATTAACTGTATGTACAGGAGCGAGAGTAATGTTGTGTTTGGGATGTGATTCTCTAATCATCAGTATTAACTGTACAGGAGCAAGAGTAAGGTTGTGTTTGGAGTGTGATTCTCTAATCGTCAGTATTAACTGTATGTACAGGAGCGAGAGTAAGGTTGTGTTTGGGATGTGATTCTCTAATCGTCAGTATTAACTGTATGTACAGGAGCGAGAGTAAGGTTGTGTTTGGGATGTGATTCTCTAATCGTCAGTATTAACTGTACAGGAGCGAGAATAAGGTTGTGTTTGGGGTGTGATTCTCTAATCGTCAGTATTAACTGTATGTACAGGAGCGAGAGTAAGGTTGTGTTTGGGATGTGATTCTCTAATCGTCAGTATTAACTGTATGTACAGGAGCGAGAGTAAGGTTGTGTTTGGGATGTGATTCTCTAATCGTCAGTATTAACTGTATGTACAGGAGCGAGAGTAAGGTTGTGTTTGGGATGTGATTCTCTAATCGTCAGTATTACCTGTACAGGAGTGAGAGTAAGGTTGTGTTTGGGATGTGATTCTCTAATCGTCAGTATTAACTGTACAGGAGCGAGAGTAAGGTTGTGTTTGGGGTGTGATTCTCTAATCGTCAGTATTAACTGTATGTACAGGAGTGAGAGTAAGGTTGTGTTTGGGGTGTGATTCTCTAACCGTCAGTATTACCTGTACAGGAGTGAGAGTAAGGTTGTGTTTGGGATGTGATTCTCTAATCGTCAGTATTAACTGTATGTACAGGAGTGAGAGTAAGGTTGTGTTTGGGATGTGATTCTCTAATCGTCAGTATTACCTGTACAGGAGTGAGAGTAAGGTTGTGTTTGGGATGTGATTCTCTAATCGTCAGTATTAACTGTACAGGAGCGAGAGTAAGGTTGTGTTTGGGGTGTGATTCTCTAATCGTCAGTATTAACTGTATGTACAGGAGTGAGAGTAAGGTTGTGTTTGGGGTGTGATTCTCTAACCGTCAGTATTACCTGTACAGGAGTGAGAGTAAGGTTGTGTTTGGGATGTGATTCTCTAATCGTCAGTATTAACTGTATGTACAGGAGCGAGAGTAAGGTTGTGTTTGGGATGTGATTCTCTAATCGTCAGTATTAACTGTATGTACAGGAGCGAGAGTAAGGTTGTGTTTGGGATGTGATTCTCTAATCGTCAGTATTAACTGTACAGGAGCGAGAGTAAGGTTGTGTTTGGGGTGTGATTCTCTAATCGTCAGTATTAACTGTATGTACAGGAGCGAGAGTAAGGTTGTGTTTGGGGTGTGATTCTCTAATCGTCAGTATTACCTGTACAGGAGTGAGAGTAAGGTTGTGTTTGGGATGTGATTCTCTAATCGTCAGTATTAACTGTATGTACAGGAGTGAGAGTAAGGTTGTGTTTGGGATGTGATTCTCTAATCGTCAGTATTAACTGTATGTACAGGAGTGAGAGTAAGGTTGTGTTTGGGATGTGATTCTCTAATCGTCAGTATTACCTGTACAGGAGTGAGAGTAAGGTTGTGTTTGGGATGTGATTCTCTAATCGTCAGTATTAACTGTATGTACAGGAGTGAGAGTAAGGTTGTGTTTGGGATGTGATTCTCTAATCGTCAGTATTACCTGTACAGGAGTGAGAGTAAGGTTGTGTTTGGGATGTGATTCTCTAATCGTCAGTATTAACTGTACAGGAGCGAGAGTAAGGTTGTGTTTGGGGTGTGATTCTCTAATCGTCAGTATTAACTGTATGTACAGGAGTGAGAGTAAGGTTGTGTTTGGGGTGTGATTCTCTAACCGTCAGTATTACCTGTACAGGAGTGAGAGTAAGGTTGTGTTTGGGATGTGATTCTCTAATCGTCAGTATTAACTGTATGTACAGGAGTGAGAGTAAGGTTGTGTTTGGGATGTGATTCTCTAATTGTCAGTATTACCTGTACAGGAGTGAGAGTAAGGTTGTGTTTGGGATGTGATTCTCTAATCGTCAGTATTAACTGTACAGGAGCGAGAGTAAGGTTGTGTTTGGGGTGTGATTCTCTAATCGTCAGTATTAACTGTATGTACAGGAGCGAGAGTAAGGTTGTGTTTGGGGTGTGATTCTCTAATCGTCAGTATTACCTGTACAGGAGTGAGAGTAAGGTTGTGTTTGGGATGTGATTCTCTAATCGTCAGTATTAACTGTATGTACAGGAGTGAGAGTAAGGTTGTGTTTGGGATGTGATTCTCTAATCGTCAGTATTAACTGTATGTACAGGAGTGAGAGTAAGGTTGTGTTTGGGATGTGATTCTCTAATCGTCAGTATTACCTGTACAGGAGTGAGAGTAAGGTTGTGTTTGGGATGTGATTCTCTAATCGTCAGTATTAACTGTATGTACAGGAGTGAGAGTAAGGTTGTGTTTGGGATGTGATTCTCTAATCGTCAGTATTACCTGTACAGGAGTGAGAGTAAGGTTGTGTTTGGGATGTGATTCTCTAATCGTCAGTATTAACTGTACAGGAGCGAGAGTAAGGTTGTGTTTGGGGTGTGATTCTCTAATCGTCAGTATTAACTGTATGTACAGGAGCGAGAGTAAGGTTGTGTTTGGGATGTGATTCTCTAATCGTCAGTATTACCTGTACAGGAGTGAGAGTAAGGTTGTGTTTGGGATGTGATTCTCTAATCGTCAGTATTAACTGTATGTACAGGAGTGAGAGTAAGGTTGTGTTTGGGATGTGATTCTCTAATCGTCAGTATTACCTGTACAGGAGTGAGAGTAAGGTTGTGTTTGGGATGTGATTCTCTAATCGTCAGTATTAACTGTACAGGAGCGAGAGTAAGGTTGTGTTTGGGGTGTGATTCTCTAATCGTCAGTATTAACTGTATGTACAGGAGTGAGAGTAAGGTTGTGTTTGGGGTGTGATTCTCTAACCGTCAGTATTACCTGTACAGGAGTGAGAGTAAGGTTGTGTTTGGGATGTGATTCTCTAATCGTCAGTATTAACTGTATGTACAGGAGCGAGAGTAAGGTTTTGTTTGTCCGTGTGTTTTGAGCGCAGTTCCTGGTGACGTGGCACACAATCGACGCCGACTCCCCGGAGCTGAGCCACATCCTGTGTTGGGCGCCCGCTGACCCCCCCACGGGCCTGTCCTACTTTTCCAGCATGTACCCGCCCCACCCCCTCACTGCCCAGTATGGCGTCAAAGTGCTACGGTCCTTCCCCCCGGTAAGTACCCCCCCCCCCCCCCCCCCCCCCCCCCAAATCTGCACATACAGGCCTGACCTCTGAACTATGAACTCTGCAGGCCCACCGGCTCTACAGGAATACACCCCTGCAGCTCATTCCTGGATATACTGTAGTCAGCCTATAATTCTGCCTCACATTTTAACTCCACACAGTATCAAAGCTCATTAATTAAATAAGAATATCTAAGTTTGAGTACAGCGTACCTGCTAACTCTGAGGAGTGGAGGTAGTGGTTTCTGTGACTAACTGATATTACGCTCTCTTCCCAGGATGCTATTTTATTCTACATCCCGCAGATTGTTCAAGCGCTTCGATATGATAAGGTGAGACTCCTGCCACTTTTACACACTGTTAAACACTTAAATACTGTTAATCACA
Source organism: Synaphobranchus kaupii (assembly GCA_029718625.1). Classification (NCBI taxonomy): domain Eukaryota; kingdom Metazoa; phylum Chordata; class Actinopteri; order Anguilliformes; family Synaphobranchidae; genus Synaphobranchus; species Synaphobranchus kaupii. The sequence continues at coordinate 30,689,497 of CM056376.1, forward strand.
GTTTCACAGAGCACTTTTACACACTGTTAAACACTTAAATACTGTTCAACAGTTCTCACCTTTTATCTTCATCTAATAAATCCTCACTTCCAGACAACAACCATTATTCATTTTTATACAATATTTATTGTAATACATATTGTGTATATTGTTTGTGCCCTTGTTTCAACATGATGCACAATAGTGAACAAGTGCATATCATATTTGAATTCAGGAATGTTATAGACTGGTACGGGTATAGACTGGTGAGGGGAGAGGGTACAGCAGAAAGTTCTGTTCTACACTAAACACAATCTGGTTATTGTGTTTAGCAGTGCGGTGGTCTTTAACCAGTCAGAAGGTTAAGCTCTTCATAACTCAACAGTGAGCTCCACCAGTCATGATACCCCGTCTTGCAATCAGTAGGTTAGTGAGCATTGTCCTGTTTGTCCATTGGCTGCTGTAGATGGGTTATGTGAGAGAGTACATCCTGTGGGCGGCCCAGAAGTCTCAGCTCCTGGCTCACCAGTTCATCTGGAACATGAAGACCAACATCTACCTGGACGAGGAAGGACACCAGAAAGACCGTGAGTCCGCACCAGTGACCGGACTCGGGTTTGAAACCACACCAAGCAGCCTTGCATTTCAAAAGATGAAACCCAAGGAGATGCATTTGACGTATTTGACAGCTGCATTTGTATAATGTACTGGAAAACATCAGATCAAGCTGAATTTGATTTGTCTTTGGTTTGAATTTCAGTTATGAAAAGTGTCTCAGATGAGTTCTGATCACAGCTGAGTGATGGTTCAGTTATTTAAGACAGGGGTGTCAAACTCCACTACTGGTTTCTGCTGTTTTCCCACACTTGAGTGCTTGTTTTAAACCAACCATGGGCTAAGGAGTCCGCACACCTTGTTTCTAAGACATTAGTATGCTGCTGATTGAAAGGAAACCGCAAAAATATTAAAATTCTGCAGCCCTCCAGGACTGGAGTTAAACCTGCAGACTCTGCGGCCCTCCAGCACTGGTGTTAAACCTGCAGACTCTGCGGCCCTCCAGCACTGGTGTTAAACCTGCAGACACTGTGGCCCTCCAGGACTGGAGTTAAACCTGCAGACACTGCAGCCCTCCAGCACTGGAGTTAAACCTGCAGACACTGCGGCCCTCCAGGACTGTAAGACGCGTCCCAGCGTGATGAAATGTGTGTTTATAGCACCCTGCTCTGCTGGTTGTTTCCCTGCAGCTGATATCGGGGAGCTGCTGGAGCAGATGGTGGTGGAAATCACAGGCTCTCTCTCCGGTCCCGCCAAGGACTTCTACCAGCGCGAGTTCGATTTCTTCAACAAGATCACCAACGTCTCTGCCATTATAAAGTACGAGCACACCTAATCACCAATGTCTCCGCCTTTATCAAGTTCGAGCACATCTAATCACCAAAGTCTCTGCCATTATAAAGTATGAGCACATCTAATCACCAAAGTCTCTGCCATTATAAAGTACGAGCACACCTAATCACCAATGTCTCCGCCTTTATCAAGTTCGAGCACATCTAATCACCAAAGTCTCTGCCATTATAAAGTACGAGCACATCTAATCACCAAAGTCTCTGCCATTATAAAGTACGAGCACATCTAATCACCAAAGTCTCTGCCATTATAAAGTATGAGCACATCTAATCACCAAAGTCTCTGCCATTATAAAGTACGAGCACACCTAATCACCAATGTCTCCGCCTTTATCAAGTTCGAGCACATCTAATCACCAAAGTCTCTGCCATTATAAAGTACGAGCACATCTAATCACCAAAGTCTCTGCCATTATAAAGTACGAGCACATCTAATCACCAAAGTCTCTGCCATTATAAAGTATGAGCACATCTAATCACCAAAGTCTCTGCCATTATAAAGTACGAGCACATCTAATCACCAAAGTCTCTGCCATTATAATGTACGAGTGTGCCTAATCACCAACGTCTCCGCCATCCAGTACAAGCACATCTAATCACCAACGTCTCCCCCATCAAGTACAGGGACGCCTATATCCTCTACCCCCCCCCAGGGTTCAACACACCTGGATATCCTGTACCTCCATCCCGCCCCCGGCTCACTGGACCCCCAGTAACGCCCCACTCAGGTTATCGCTTCAGTTTGACAGACGCTGGCGGTCAGTGTGTGATGTGACGGGTTGGAGACCTGCGCTAGGCGGAGTCAGAGCTCGCCTCCACACCAGGCCTGCCGCGATGCCATGTCCATCACACACGTGTGATCTCACACGCTTTACATTTCACTTCAGAGTGGATGGAATATTCACATTTATATTTTTTTAGAGTTGCTGCCATAAGTTAAGTAATCATTAACAGCTTAACTGGAAATAGAGGCACTGATTAGTAGTTCCTCTGTAATTAGCTTGTGTCCCGGTGAATTTTTATAGTTGGCCATCAGCATATAAGACCATTTCAGTGATCAAGGCAGTGTGCCAGAACAAATCTCTTAGGCTCATCTGAACTTAACCAACATTGCGTGTGGATCGGCTCTTGTGTCTGCAAAGGAGGTGTGGAGGAGGTGTGTGTGGTGTTAAGGAGGTTTGGAGGAGGTGTGTGTGTGGTGTGGAGGAGGTGTGTTGTGTCTCCTCCAGCCAGGTGATGCCATGTCCACCTGCTCTAATTGAGCAAATACAGCTTGGAGCCGTTGGGTGAAGTTGTTGAAGACTCTAAATCTTTCGGGAATGTCATCATATTGCTGCATAATGCTGCAACCCGCTGTAGCTTTTATCTGTCTGACTCTCCACAGAGAAGCACACACTCACTTCAGCCCTCGTTCTTATGTTTGTACAGATGCACTGGTAAAATTATGTTAAAACGTAAACTAGAGGTCCTTGATAACGTTCAAACCAACAGTGAGCCTTTTTCAGCGTGGCGTCTTAGTGTACGAGCAGTTGGATACCTGTAAAGTTAGAGGTGCCAAATCAATCCCAGAATGCCCTGCAGCGGTGTGGGTCCCAGGTCCCTTGTTACGGCCGCAGAGGAGCTGATATTAGCGTCCCTGTTGTTGTGTTGGTCTGGCGTGTGGGGGGCGCAGGGGCGCGTGGGGGGGTAACTGGGGACTGATACCCCAGTGAGGGGCAGACTGAGGGGTGATGACTCACTCTGACAGCACCCATTAAGGCTGGGGATGGGACTCATTAATGCCCCCCCCCCCCCTCTCTCTCTCGTTAACCCTGGGGGGGTAATTACACCTCCACCTGCCTCATTACATCAGTAATCCAGGGTGATTACAGATGGTCGTATGGAAAACAAATGACAAAAACAGGATGAGTATTTGTATCTCCGATCCCTCTCTCTCTCTCTGTACTATGGGTCCATCCTGGTGTAGGTGGTGGACTGACATTTTTACCACTTTCTGTGTCAAAATGTCCAGACAGAACCCCATATGTGTTACCTTAAACTTATACATTGAAACAATGGGCAACTTTTCCACACACACACGCACAAACACACACGCACATTAACAGCATCATCCCTATGTGCAGAGAAACAGCACAGGCATCACCTGTGTGGAAACACTCCTGTAACACACCCCACACATGCAGGCGCACACACACACACACACACACACACACACGCACACAGCTGACCCGGGGCGTTTCTCTGAACTTGTGGTTCTGTTTTCCAGGCCTGTACCCAAAGGTGATGAGAGGAAAAGAGCCTGTCTCACAGCGCTGGCAGATATTAAAGTACAGCCAGGTGAGTGACCCGGCCTGTCTCACAGCGCTGGCAGATATTAAAGTACAGCCAGGTGAGTGACCCGGCCTGTCTCACAGCGCTGGCAGATATTAAAGTACAGCCAGGTGAGTGACCCGGCCTGTCTCACAGCGCTGGCAGATATTAAAGTACAGCCAGGTGAGTGACCCGGCCTGTCTCACAGCGCTGGCAGATATTAAAGTACAGCCAGGTGAGTGACCCGGCCTGTCTCACAGCGCTGGCAGATATTAAAGTACAGCCAGGTGTGTGACCCGGCCTGTCTCACAGCGCTGGCGGATACTAAAGTACAGCCAGGTGTGTGACCCGGCCTGTCTCACAGCGCTGGCGGATACTAAAGTACAGCCAGGTGTGTGACCCGGCCTGTCTCACAGCGCTGGCGGATATTAAAGTACAGCCAGGTGTGTGACCCGGCCTGTCTCACAGCGCTGGCGGATACTAAAGTACAGCCAGGTGTGTGACCCGGCCTGTCTCACAGCGCTGGCGGATATTAAAGTACAGCCAGATGAGTGACCCAGCCTGATCAGTTGAAGAAAAGCCTGCAGCCTCTAGATTATTCTAGATTATGATAAACCCTTTAGTGACCAGTTTTTCCCCATTTCCCCAACTTCCTGTCTGTCACACAGTCTAGTTGTGTAATAATCAAAATTTTTACATGTAAACATTTAACCCCTTTGCGCAGGCCCCCTAGTGCCCATGGCGCCAGTGCAAAGATTTTGCTCAACTGGCCAATTCCGCGGTAACGGAATTACAATTCACAGAAACTTTGGCCTTAATTTTACTTGTTGTGGATAAGTCTTAAAGCCTAACTGATTATAAAAAGCTATATAACTTCAGATGATACCCCTGCTATCATATCAAAATAAAAAATTTTAAACTTCCTGCATGTGGAAGGGTCCATGACCGAAAGAGCGTTGGTAATGGAATTACAGCAGAAAATTGGGTGTTTTTTATTTTTCCTTCCACATGCAGGAAGTTTCCAATTTTTTATTTTGATATGATAGCAGGGGTATCATCTGAAGTTATATAGCTTTTTATAATCAGTTAGGCTTTAAGACTTATCCACAGCAAGTAAAATTAAGGCCAAAATTGTAATTTTGTTACCGCGGAATTGCCCAACTGAGACATTAATTGCTCCTGCAACAAAACTGAGTGGAAACAACAAACTCTGTGTTTTATCTTTATTAGTACACGATTCGTGACAACTCTGCCAAATACAGAGCTTCTAAGCGCCACTATTGTCGTGTAGCTAGTCCATTTAAGTAGCCCCCCACCCAGTCTCACCTGCAACTATACCTACCCATGTGTCTATCTGAGTTCATAAAACATTTTTTCACCATGAAAAATTCCGTCATAGCAACAAGATAAACCCGAAACAATCAATTTTACTCGTGTAGGGTGTAATGTTTGTGAATGTAAATGTATTTTACTCCCATAGGGTGCAATGTTGGTGAGTGTAAATGTATTTTACTCGCGTAGGGTGTAATGTTTGTGAATGTAAATGTATTTTACTCCCATAGGGTGTTATCTGCCCAGTAACCCAGAGGCCATTGTGCTGGATATAGACTACAAGTCTGGGACCCCGATGCAGAGGTGAGACCACCTGTCTGATCAATGACTATCCAACTCTTCTATCTGGACGTGCATGCGGTGTTTCTGTGTGCGTGAGAGTGCGTGTGTGTGTGTTTCTTACCTGATTGTGTGTGTGTGTGTGTGTATGCATGCACATGTTCCTTACCTGACTCCATGTGTATACAGTGCTGCCAAAGCTCCTTACTTGGCCAAGTTCAAGGTGAAGCGCTGTGGAGTGAGCGAGCTGGAGAAAGAAGGTGAGTACAGGCTTCCGCATGTGTACACATATTCTGGAATGCGCTGGGATCAAGAATCCCATCCTTGTGAGTTGTTGGCACTCCATCAAAGACTCAAACATTGCAATGTAGTCACTCAGTAGCTTAGTTTATTTTGAATTGTTTGCAGTTAGTCCGTAGCTTGCACGCTGTAGTTGGGCCAGCTACCCGTCTTTTGTGTTGCTAATTTACTTGGAACCAGTTTCACCTGTGTGTATATTAAGCGAGTGAGTTCTAATTCAACTAGTTCTAATTAGCAACACAAAAGACAGGTAGCTGGCCCAATTACAGTGAGCAAGCTACGGACTAACTGCAAACAATTCAAAATAAACTAAGTTACCGAGTGACTCCAATCTGTTCAATTAACTAACAACAGCTGAAAGCAATGAAAAAAGATACGCTTATCTGAGTCAGAGTGTAGCCTAGACGATCCACGACGCAGCAATTATGCACTCTGTTACCGAAGTGTGACTTCAAAACCAAAGTACGTACCGAACCGTGACTTTTGTGTACCGTTAGACCCCTAAAATATTTAATATACATATTAGGAAAATAGTTTGCATAGTTCGAAGCGTCCACATTCGCGTATTTGCGTGAGGAATGTTTCGGTCCTAAGCTAAAATAAGAGTTTACCTGGAAGCCTGCCCACATGGCCTGGCCATGTCAATCAAATGAGCAGGAATCGCCCATTCATGACGTTTACACCATTTTAGTTTCTGGCTTTAAAAATGGCGGCAGGACGTCAACAGTGTAACATTCAAAACATTAACAAAAAAACACTTTGTGAACGACTTATGAGGTAGGAAATGCATTCAACATGTTTATTAGACCACAAGGACACATACAATGTTTTTTGGGGAGAAAATTTGAATGTAAACAAAGAACGAGTTGTTTACAATTAAACTACATAGTATACCTTTAATAAATTAACATTTTTTAAAGCACTCCATGATTTCTGCCACTAATTATTTGAGTTTTCTGTGATTTTCGACAACTTTGCTTTGACTGCTCCGTGGCTTTATCCAATATTTTGCGTGACAGACATGACAGCAGCCAATTTACAACTGCACACAAGACTATAGTTTACCGCTGCCGCACTCTTCTCTTCCTGCCTCAACTGCAATGGGAGTTGCCCCTAACCAAAGCTTGAAGTGAAAGCCCACTACGTGGAGATGTTGGACAGACAATCTGACACCTTCCAGAAGTTTGTCCGGGTGATCACGGACTCCACCAATGAGCGTCTTGACTCCATGAACAGGAGTATACAGGAGCTCAAAGACAGCATCCAATACACCCAGCGAGACGTTGATGAAATTAAAGGTAAAGTCTCCAAGGTCTCTGCCGACCACAACACCCTGGAAATCAGCATGCGTACCTTGTGTGACGGTCTTGTCACCCTTGAAAACAAGGCTGACTACCTTGAAAACCAGTCAAGGAGGAATAATCTCATTTTTGATGGGATTAAGGAATCGGCACGAGAGAGCTGGGCTGACACGGAAGGTAAAGTCCGCACCTTTATCTCTCAAAAATTGAAATTGGACGCCGGTGCCATGCCTATTGAAAGGGCTCACCGCAGAGGAAAGGCAGATCCTGGAGGCGACCAGCAGAGACCCATAGTGGTGAAATTTTTAAATTTCAAGGACAGAGATCTAATCATGAAGAAAAGACAAGAGTTGAAGAAGGAGCTGAAGAAGAATGCCCCTGGGATATACAGTGGGGCAAAAAAGTATTTAGTCAGTATTTAGAAGTTACCAATTGTGCAAGTTCTCCCACTTAAAAAGATGAGAGAGGCCTGTAATTTTCATCATAGGTATACCTAAACTATGAGAGACAAAATGAGAAAAAAAATTCCTGAAAATCACATTGTCTGATTTTTAAAGAATATATTTGCAAATTATGGTGGAAAATAAGTATTTGGTCAATAACAAAAGTTCATCTCAATACTTTGTTATATACCCTTTGTTGGCAATGACAGAGGTCAAACGTTTTCTGTAAGTCTTCACAAGCTTTTCACACACTGTTGCTGGTATTTTGGCCCATTCCTCCATGCAGATCTCCTCTAGAGCAGTGATGTTTTGGGGCTGTCGCTGGGCAACACGGACTTTCAACTCCCTCCACAGATTTTCTATGGGGTTGAGATCTGGAGACTGGCTAGGCCACTCCAGGACCTTGAAATGCTTCTTACGAAGCCACTCCTTCGTTGCCCGGGCGGTGTGTTTGGGATCATTGTCATGCTGAAAGACCCAGCCACGTTTCATCTTCATTGCCCTTGCTGATGGAAGGAGGTTTTCACTCAAAATCTCACGATACATGGCCCCATTCATTCTTTCCTTTACACGGATCAGTCGTCCTGGTCCCCTTGCAGAAAAACAGCCCCAAAGCATGATGTTTCCACCCCCATGCTTCACAGTAGGTATGGTGTTCTTTGGATGCAACTCGGCATTCTTTCTCCTCCAAACACGACGAGTTGAGTTTTTACCAAAAAGTTCTATTTTGGTTTCATCTGACCATATGACATTCTCCCAATCCTCTTCTGGATCATCCAAATGCTCTCTAGCAAACTTCAGACGGGCCTGGACATGTACTGGCTTAAGCAGGGGGACACGTCTGGCACTGCAGGATTTGAGTCCCTGGCGGCGTAGTGTGTTACTGATGGTAGCCTTTGTTACTTTGGTCCCAGCTCTCTGCAGGTCATTCACTAGGTCCCCCCGTGTGGTTCTGGGATTTTTGTTCACCGTTCTTGTGATCATTTTGGCCCCACGGGGTGAGATCTTGCGTGGAGCCCCAGATCGAGGGAGATTATCAGTGGTCTTGTATGCCTTCCATTTTCTAATAATTGCTCCCACAGTTGATTTCTTCACACCAAGCTGCTTACCTATTGCAGATTCAGTCTTCCCAGCCTGGTGCAGGTCTACAATTTTGTTTCTGGTGTCCTTTGACAGCTCTTTGGTCTTGGCCATAGTGGAGTTTGGAGTGTGACTGTTTGAGGTTGTGGACAGGTGTCTTTTATACTGATAACAAGTTCAAACAGGTGCCATTAATACAGGTAACGAGTGGAGGACAGAGGAGCCTCTTAAAGAAGAAGTTACAGGTCTGTGAGAGCCAGAAATCTTGCTTGTTTGTAGGTGACCAAATACTTATTTTACCGAGGAATTTACCAATTAATTCATTAAAAATCCTACAATGTGATTTCCTGGATTCTTTCCCCCCATTCTGTCTCTCATAGTTGAAGTGTACCTATGATGAAAATTACAGGCGTCTCTCATCTTTTTAAGTGGGAGAACTTGCACAATTGGTAACTTCTAAATACTGACTAAATACTTTTTTGCCCCACTGTATATTAACGAGGACTTTTCCGAGGCTGTAAGAAGAAGAGATCTTCTGCCTAAACTTAGGGAGGCATGGGACAGAGGGGACATTGCCTACTTAAAGTTCGATCGCCTTGTGGCCCACCCACCAAGGGTGCGGGAGGTGGTCTTATAGGTAGCCTATGAGCACCTTACTTTTTAGATTAAATTTTTAAATTTTTTACTTTTTTTTTATTTATTTTGTTTTATTTTATTTTTCATGACAGAGTCCTTTAACCCATTTACTATAAATGATTGTAAATCCACTGATTATATTGACTCATATGATCCGGATGTAAACTTCTTTAATAAAGCAAACAGTGAGTCTAGTTCTTTTATTATTATAATGAAAGTGAGTTTCACACTTTGATTGACAATTTAACCAAGAAATCTGACATCTTTTCTACACTTCACTTAAACATACGCAGTCTTCCTAAAAACTATGATCAATTTATTCACTTTTTGTCGGCTTTAAATCATTAATTTTCTATCATTGCCTTAACCGAAACTTGGCTCACTGATGAAATTACAGAAGTTTACAACATGCCTCATTTCACTTCTGCCCATTCAAACAGAAGGGGCAAGGTGGGAGGAGGAGTTTCTATTCTTGTCCATAACCAATTTCAGTTTAAACTAAGAAAAGATCTGACTTTAATTTCTAATGAAATTGAGGTTGAATCTATTTTCCTGGAAATAACGTCTTGTTCTTACTTTGGTGACAAGAATATCATTATTGGTTGTATTTATCGTCCACCTGATGCTGATATCAACTGTTTTAATGATGTACTCACAGCTTCTCTGGATGTTATTAATAATGAAGATAAACTTTGCTTCTTACATGGGAACTTCAACATCAACCTTTTCAATAATGAAAATCATTCTCCTACTGCAGATTTCTTAAATGTGTTGTATTCATCGTATTTCTACCCTCTCATTTTCAAACCAACTAGAGTGACTTCTAAAACAGCCACTCTAATTGATAACATCATAGCTAATTCGTTTGACTATCCATCCAACTCTGGGATTCTATATACTGACATTTCTGATCACTTCCCTATATTCCATCTCACTTCAGCAAGTGGTAGTACACATAGGGATACAACTAACCCTGTCAAAACAAGTTTCCGTAAGTATAATGAGGTGAATATTGAACGTTTTAAGGTAATGATGGAAAATGTCCAATGGGATAATGTTTATATTCACCAGGATGCTAATCTGGCATACCAATCCTTTTTTCAAATCTTTAAGAGTATATTTAATGATTGCTTTCCACTGGTGAGCTACAAAACCAATAGAAGCCATGCTGCTAGTAAGCCTTGGTTCTCTTCCGGATTATTGAAATCATCTATAAAAAAAACAAAATTATGTAGAAGATTTCTGTCTAAACCAACTCCTCATAATTCTGATACTTATAAAAAATATAAAAACAAATTTACACATCTACTCCGCATAGCAAAGAAGAAATATTATTCTGATAAATTTAAAGAATCTGCTAATAACATAAAATCTACATGGAATGTCATCAATGAACTATTAAATAGGAAGAAGGCTCCCATGAAATTCCCTCCCCAATTTACGAATGGTGAGACCTCATTCTCCAGTCCCTCCGACATAGCAAATGGTTTTAATGACTTCTTTGCCAATGTGGGTGGCTCTCTTGCAAAAAAGATTCCTCATACTAATGATTATCCTATAGATAATATTACTAGCTGTTTCCCTGCTTTACGTAGTTTTGAACCTCCTACATGCAAGGAAGTATTTGATATTATTATTAAACTTAACTCAGCAGCCGGGCATGATGAAATCAAGGCCAAGCTTCTAAAATAAGTAGCTTCCTTAATTAGCAAGCCAATAACTCATGTCCTTGCGGTCTCTTTAAAAACCGGGGAGGTCCCGAATGACTTGAAAGTGGCAAAGGTCCTACCTCTCTTTAAAGAAGGAGATCCTTGTATTTTTAATAATTATCGTCCTATCCTGGAAAGACCATATTGAGTATGTATGTAAAAAAACTGAAGTCTTATGGTAGTATTAGAAGAATTTATTCCTTGGTAAATCGTTCCTGTCTTCTGACACTCTATTATAGTTTAATATATCCTTATTTATCATATTGTAACATCGTCTGGGCCAGTACATATCCCTCATCTCCGGAAAAAATCTTTTTAATCCAAAAGAGATTTTTAAGACTAATTACTGCGTTAAATCGATACGAACCTTCGGCTCCTCTGTTCAAGAAACTTAATTTACTGTCAATTTCCAACATTAACATATATCAGACATGTATCTTCATGTACAAATGTATATTCTTAAAAGAATGTTTACCATTTGTATTCCATAACTTCATTGTACTTAACTCGGACGTTCATTTATATCAAACAAGACAATCAAGAGACATTCATCTTCCATATTACCGCACAAACCTTGGACAATTTAACATAAAGTACAGAGGTCCTTCATTTTGGAATTCCACTCCTTCCGCCATTAAATCCTGTATTTCATTGCCATTATTCAAGTCCAAAATGAAAAAACATCTGAGTCACAATCCATCTATCTGAGTTATTATATGGGCATGTACGTGGGTGTTCTTATATGTATATATGTGTATGTATGTATTTTTCTTCTTTCTTTAGCCTCATTTTTTATTTTATTTTTTATTATTTTTTTATTATTATAAACTTTTTTTTCTCTTCTTTGTGTTTTTTAAAATTTTTTATTATTATTATTTTTTTAATTTTAACTTATGTAATATTTGTATAGGTTAATCTTTAAGATCTAGAGGGGAGGTTTTATATAATCCCCTCACGGGTTTCTTACCTCTCCTGCACTATTTATGTTAAAATGTTGTATTTATTTTGATTGTTTTATTTCTTTTGCGTGCAATAAATAAATTCAAAAAATTCAAAAAAAAAAAAAGTGGGGAAAATAATTGCTAGTACTCATATGAGCAAAATGTAGCCTACGTTCTGAAATTCCCATTTGAAAATACAGGTTCCGAATCCATTGCAGAAATTCAGTAGCCTATGAACGCAGGTAGGCTACCAGTAACCAGCTGGTTTCTTTTTTAGCCGTTTTTGATATCCATGATGTCTGTTTCACTTTTCGGCTTTCGCTAGTTAAGCTCAGTGAGGTTTTGTGCCTTGTAACACTCACACTGTCTGTCGCACACATCAACGTAGCACACAACCACCCCATCTCTTCTGTACCCAGGGCTCAGCTGTCGTTCCGATTCTTTGGATGAAGGAGAGGAGGAGAAAGGGGCGCTGCGTCGGGTGTGCTGGCAGGCGGCCATCTTCAAGGTTGGGGACGACTGCAGACAGGTACGCACCTCTCTCTGCCCCGCCCTAACCCCCCTGCCCCTCACCTCCGGCCTCCCATCATATTAACCACATTACTGTAATGGCGGTGGTACTTAGTGGTGCTGCTGTAGGGCTGTAGCTCAGGAGCTCCGGATTGGCTCTTCTGTAACAGTGACATAGTAAGAGCTGCTGATGGGTTGCCATGTTGAGTCCAGCACTATGTCTCTGATGTGGGTTGCCATGTTGAGTCCAGCACTATGTCTCTGATGTGGGTTGCCATGTTGAGTCCAGCACTATGTCTCTGATGTGGGTTGCCATGTTGAGTCCAGTACTGTGTCTATGATATGGGTTGCCATATTGAGTCCAGCACTATGTCTCTGATGTGGGTGCGCGATATGAAACATACCAACGTTAGTTTGTTAACGTTCTAGCAGAGACGTCAACAAGCGCTGCGAGTCCGTGACTATCCTAAAAATGGAGCAAAAACAACAAGCTTTTGATTTCAAGCCAGACGAACTAGAAGAGTGATGGGTACTAATAAGTGTTTTATCACTAAACCGCAACACATCCTTCGGTCTGCCATAAGCCTTTCCACAATTAAATGCTGCTTATTGACATTTCCCTCATTCTCCAAAAGTAGCTAATAGAAGAGCAGCCATTAACATTATGGAGTTAGCCAGCTAGCTATTGTTAGCGAATGTTATCTTTTTAATTTCATCTGCTAACAACAATGATGTTACGACACCAACAGGGTTGTCCTAAAGTTAGGACACTTTATTTGGGATTTTGGCAAGTTAGGATGCTTCTGTAATACACTTTTCCTATCTGGAGTTAGGATAGGAAAATTTACTTGAGAATTTTTGTTCTGTAATGGCTATTTGCCTAAATCAGTTCCTAACTCAAATTACCATGGTTACTATACAGATAAGATAGGATTCCAGAGTTACGATGTTTCTGTAATACGGCCCCTGCACTGTATCTCTGATGGGGGTCGCCATGTTGATCCTCTACTGTCGATAATTCTCCACTATGCAGGACATGCTGGCGTTACAGATCATCGGCCTGTTTAAGAACATCTTCCAGCTGGTTGGGCTGGACCTCTTTGTGTTCCCCTACAGGGTGGTTGCCACAGCGCCTGGGGTAAGAGTTACAGCAACGTTTCAGCAGCATTAGAGCAGCGTTACAGCAGCATTACAGCATCGTTTCCGCAGCGTTACAGCAATGTTACAGCAGCATTACAGCAACGTTACAGCACTGTTTCAGCAGCGTTCAAGCAGCGTTGCAGCATCGTTTCTGCAGCATTACAGCAGCGTTTCAGCAGGGTCAGATGCATACTACGAGTAAAAACCCTGCACCCTTTCACCAATATTCAGAACAAATTCCTTTCATTTGCTTGCATGTTTTGCTAAGTTGACATGTTTCACTGACAATTGAGGAACATGCAGTAGGGTTTTCAGATTTTACTGCAATCTGATGAGTTAAAGTATTTCAGGACCTTATTTGCTGCAGGTCTGTAGTTCTTGTATCCGAAGCATGTTAAAGTGGTGTAAACTAAAGACTGAAGGCTCCTGGGCGATTCGGTGGGTAAAGGCGTTCCCCATGAGGTCTGAGCCCGAGTGCCTGGGCTCCCTAAATTTGAGTCGGGGTGCAGCTGCTTTTGACACACTTTTTACTTTTAGCTGAAAATATTTGGTGCTTCTGTAAGCAACAAGTGAACAACGATGGAGCAAGCACCTCAGAGATTTAAAATTCAGAGGTTTAACTGCAAAATTAAATAAATTTAGGTTCCCTCCAGGTTTAGCTATATTTTGCACATTGCGTAGTATCTTAGTATTGTCCATGTGAAGTTTGTTCGTTTTCAAAGTCCTTTCAATATGCTTAGCTTCTTTTGTTTTTACTATTTTTCACAACTCAGTGTGGCGTCATCGAGTGCATCCCAGACTGCAAGTCTCGAGACCAGCTGGGCAGACAGACGGATTTTGGGATGTATGACTACTTCCGCAACCAGTACGGAGACGAGTCTACGTTGGAGTTCCAGAAGGTAACAGCGGCGCTCCTTCCATCTGTTCCAGTGAGGAACGTTTAATGAGCTCAGGAGGAAATCCTCCTCTGTTCTTCCACTTCAGTCCCTGGCTGATTTGTAATTCATGGGTGGACTCAGATAGTAGACGGTCCTCACACTGGTGTAAGTACCAGTGGTAAGGTGCTGCGCAGATTGGTTTTACTTTAGTCATTTTGCGGATGCTTTTAAGCAGAGTGTCAGTTATTAGTGTCACAGCCAATAGTACTGTTACAAACTGTGTGTGTGTGTGTGTGTGTGTGTGTGTGTAAAACATTGTGTGAGCTCTCTCTCTCACACTCTCTCTCTCAGGCTCGGTATAACTTCATCCGCAGCATGGCGGCCTACAGTCTGCTGCTCTTTCTGCTGCAGATCAAAGATCGGCACAACGGCAACATCATGCTGGACAGCAAGGGTCACCTCATTCACATCGGTTAGTACCCTGCCCCACCTTATACCCCCTGCCCTGCCCCTTCCCTGCAACTTATCCACAGCACTATTAATACGTCAGTATGCTGCCACCCCGCCCCGCTCCCCCAGTTCTCTCATAATTGCTCCCCAGTATTGGAGCCTAGGGTGATGTTACCTGACACCCCCCCCCGCCCCCCGCAGTGTCACATGTGTACGGCGGCACATTGAATGGCGCATGCAGGAGGTGTGAAAGGCCTGGCGTGCTGAGAACATGGAATAGATTTACCCCCCTGTGGAGAGGGGAGCTTATCTCAGCAAACTCAGCTCACAGAGTCTGAAACTCAGCCCAAAGCATTTGGAATTCAGCCCACAGCATGTGGATTTCAGCCCATAGCGTTTGGAATTCAGCCCACAGCATTTGGAACGAGCCCACGGCTCAGAATCTGCAGGATAGATGCACTGTATTAATTGATCATAATTATTATTACATTCTTAGTGTTATTACCGTTCAATTATTATTATTATTATTGTTATACATAAAGTTACACAGCTTGATGTGAGGGAAGTGTGTGATGATGTTTACCGTGTGTGTGTGTGTGTGTGTGTGATATGGTATCCCAATAGGCATAACTCTTATTGTTTACATCATAGACAGCAACAGGTCATAGAATCTATGTCTCACATAATAAATGGTTGTTACTTCTTCAAAGGGCTGTTTATAGCCAGACATGACAGAATTGTGGACATTATAACTAAAGATGTATCTTCCATCCTCCATATTTCTGTTGTATTACATAAGAACTCTGCTGTGAGACCACAAATGTTTCGGTGCAATAATGACCCACATCTATTTTCAAGTGTATTTGCAAACAAACCCAATATAATTGTGATTGATGAGGACCACCGAGAGGTGTTTGTATTGGAAGTAGGCTGCGCCTTTGATTCTAGTTTGGAAGCAGCCTATCTTACTAAACAACTAAAGTACCAGCCATCCGCTCCTAGTTTTTATTGTTGGCAGTCTTGGCCATGTCCACAGGCTAGTGGTCAGAGGTCTAAGTATAATGGGTCTGGCTAAATGTAAAGCAAAGCAACTTGCCAAGTATTGTTCAGTTTCCTCCATTATTGGCAGTTGCTGTATATGGAGGAGAAGATGTTAGTTGTATCCATAACTCTCCATGCTGGCCTGTCTATATTTGGTTTATTTATTACATCTGTTTTACTGCTACACAAGCCAATGTCATCAAATAGCGACTGAAATATATTTGGGCCCTTATAATGTATTTTATAAATGTGGACATAAATAAAGAATTCAAATGTTTGTGTGTGTGAGTGATGATATTGACGTGATGACACTAATCATGCGTGTGTTCATGCTGATCGTGTGTGTGTGTGTGTGATGTTGGCTGTGTGTGTGTTGACGCTGATTGTGTGTGTGATGACGCTGATCCTTGTGTGTGTAACGCTGGCCCTGTGCTTTCACACACAGATTTTGGCTTCATGTTTGAGAGCTCTCCTGGGGGAAACTTGGGCTGGGAGCCGGACATCAAGCTGACTGACGAGATGGTGATGATCATGGGTGGCAAGATGGAGGCCACGCCCTTCAAGTGGTTCATGGAGATGTGTGTGCGCGGTTACCTGGCTGTTAGGTGAGTTTATGGAGATGTGTGTGTGTGGTTACCTGGCTGTTAGGTGAGTTTATGGAGGTGTGTGTGTGGGGTTTCCTGGCTGTTATGTGAGTTTATGGAGATGTGTGTGTGGGGTTACCTGGCTGTTAGGTGAGTTTATGGAGATGTGTGTGTGCGGTTCTTTGGCTGTTAGGTGAGTTTATGGAGGTGTGTGTGTGTGTGGGGTTACCTGGCTGCAGGCGAGTCCATGGAGGTATGTATGTGTGTGTGTGTGTGTGTGTGTGTGTGGGGGGGGGGGGGGGGGGTACCTGGCGATCAGAAACGGAAAAGTACTGAAAATACCCCACCCCTCTCCCTCCTCCCTCCTCATCCCTCTCTTTCTCCCTCCTCCCTACTCATCCCTCTTTCTCCCTCTTCCATCCCCATCCCTCTCTCTCTATCCCTTCTCCCTCCTCACCCCTCTCTCCCTCCTCATCCCTCTCTCTCCCTCCTCCCTCCCTATCCCTCTCTCTCTCCCTCCCCATCCCTCTCTCTCTCCCTCCTCTCTCCCCATCCCTCTCTCTCCCTCCTCTCTCCCCATCCCTCTCAATTTTCAATTCAATTCACAAATGCTTTATTGGCATGACAAGATGCATCTTATGTTGCCAAAGCACAGAACAAAAAACACAATTGAACACATAAACACAGATCTAGACATACAGTGTACAGATAAATATACTCACTGGTTGTCCCTCTGTTTATGGCAAGCTGTTACATATTTTGCCGCTAATGCAATGCATTTTCTATGTTCCCCTAATAAATAGGGGAGCTTTTGCTGGGCATTTGAAGTTATGAATTCTGGGCATATTTTTATACATTTTGGGTAGGAATTTCCCTTATGTCCTGGTACCTTCCACATGTTGTCAGGAAGTGCAGTTCTGTCTCCACCACTCCCTGATTGCAGTGCGAGCCCAGTCTGTCCTCTCTGGGCAGCCATGTCTGCCTGTGTCGGCCTCTTTCGATGGCCAGGCTGTGCTCCCTGAGTCTGTACATTGTCAAGGTTTTTCTCTGTTTGCTATCTGTCACCATGGTCAGGTAATCAGCCATGGTGTACAGTCTGTTTAGGGCCAAATAGCAATCAAGTTTGTTTAGGGTTTTTGTTATTTCTGTCCAAGAGGTCAAGTATTTTTCTTTTTGTTTAGTTATAATTGTGTTGGGTCGAATTCTCTGGGCAAGGATGTCACTGTCCTGGGGTTGGTTATTATTAGTAGTGTTAGTATTTGCCTCACTAAGTCCCAGGACCAGTTGACGGTGGGGACTCTTCTTTATGTTCACCTCTTGTCATTTCAGGGCTTTGTAATGATAGCAAAGGGGGTCGCTCATTTTTATATGTTTCCAAAATTTGATGGCTCTTTTGGATATTAATTAGTAGTGGATATTGGTCTAATTCTGCCCTGCATGCATTGTTTGTGGTTTTCCTCTGAACCCGCAGGATACCTTTACAGAACTCTGCATGTAGGGTCTCAATTGGGTGTTTGTCCCATTTTCCAAATTGGTGTTGTGTTAGTGGACCCCACACCTCACTGCCATAAAGTGCAATTGGTTCAATTACTGATTTAAAAATTTAGCGCCAAATGCTAATTGGAATTTATATTTGAATTGACTTTTTAATGGTATAGAAAGCCCTTTGACTCCAGCAGATCCAGTCTCTGCTGTAGACCGTCTTCTGTTGGTGAGAGCTGAACCAGGTCATCTGCATAGAGTAAGAATTTAACTTTGGAATCATATAGGGTGAGGCTGGGTGCTGTAGTGTTGCCAATTAATTTATTTTAAAATGCCCCTGGGAGAAATATTTAGTTTGTTTATCTCCAATTTTAATGGCACATTTATTATTTGTATACATCGATTTAATTACGTCATAAGTTTTTCCCCCTACACCACTTTCAATAAGTTTTAGGAAAAGACCGTCATGCCAAATAGAATCAAAAGCCTTCTGAAAGTCGATAAAGCAGGCATAAATTTTGCTTTTGTTTTGGTGAACATGTTTGTCAATTAGGGTGTGTAGGGTGAAAATATGATCCGATGTTCTATAATTTGGTAAGAATCCGATTTGGCTTTTACTCAAGACATTGTGCTCCATAAAGAAGTTTATGAATCTTTTGTACTACAGAAAACCTTCCCCAGATTACTGTTCACACAGATGCCTTGGTAGTTATTTGGGTCAAATTTGTCTCCACTTTTATACATGGGTGTTATGAGGCCTTTGTTCCAGACATCAGGGAAGTAACCGACGCTCAGAACCAAGTTGAAGAGTTTTAGGATGGCTAATTTCAAATTATCATCAGTGTGTTTAAGCATCTCATTTAGGATACCATCTGCACCACAGGCCTTTCTGGGTCGCAGGTCCTTAAGTTTTTCAAATAGCTCTTTTTCAGTTATTGGAGAGTCTAAAAGGTTTTGGTAATCTTTTATGGTCAATTCAAGTTTTTCCAATTTCTCATATTTGTTTTTGTTCTGTTTTTTTGTGTCTTTTTTTGGTATAATTTTTCGAAATGGTTTTCCCATGTGTCTCCATTTTGAATGGGCAATTCATTGTGTTGCTTTTTGTGCAATGTGTTCCAGTTGTCCCAGAAACTATTAGAATCAATAGATTCTTCAATGATGCTGAGTTTATTCTTAGTGTACTGTTCTTTCTTGGCTTTGAATGTGTTTTTGGATTGTGTTAGTACCTGACAATAAGCAAGGTGTAATTCCGCATTTTCTGGTTGTCTATGTTTTTGGTTTGATATTTTTCTGAGTTTTTTTCTTATGTTATAGCAGTCTGAGTCAAACCATTTTTCATGGTTTTGTGTTTAGATTTTTCTCTTGGAAGATTTCAGGTTGGACATTGATGCCAAATTTTCTAAAATATTATTTAGATTATTCACTGCCTAGTTTACACCTTCTTCATTGTGAGTGTGTGTTTTCCAGAAAGGTGTCTAAGAGCGATTGAGTCAATTAGCTGCCAATTGCTTTCTGGTATTTTTCTAAGCTGTTTTGGGCCCATCTGTAGGATTTTTTTATGTTGTACAGTAGGGCTGTCAGGTCGAAATTCAAAAGTCGAATACAGGTCGACTATGTAAAAATTATGAACAGGTCGACTGCCAAACCGTCAGTCGATCGCAAATCTCGCGATACACATCATAAAATCATGGCGGACGAAGATGAGCAGCAGACCATTATTACTCCTCAACATTTAAGAAGCGATGTTTGGAAAGTGTTCGGATTCCGTTCTACTAAAGGCAAGATTCTACAGAAAGACGTTGTCGTCTGTAGAATTTGCAAAGAGGAATTTAAATATCACACAAGTACGAGTAATATGAGGGTCCACATTCAAAGCACACACCCGGTGCGGTTTGCAGAGCTAGCGTCAGCGGTTAAACAGGCGCGGGTGACAAACTATTTCTCTCCGTCTTCAACAAAAGCGTTGCCTGCTGCTCGCCAAGCTGCCATAACAAATAAACTAGTACATTTCATTTGCAAGGACATTCGACCCATAAATGTTACACAGGGTGTTGGATTTCGGGAATTAATCCACGAGTTAGAGCCACGGTATACAATTCCAAGCCGTGCAACTATCACAGATCGCATTGCAAAACTATGTGACGCGACCAAACAAAGTCTTCGCACAACCCTCAGTGACAAATATGTTGCGTTGACGACTGATGGCTGGACATCGATGGCAAATGACGCTTATGTGACTGTTACTGCGCACTACATGGATGATGAATGGGAGATGAAGGACGTGGTTCTTAAAACTACGGAGATAACGACCGACCACAAAGCTGAGAATGTCGCCGCATGCATTGGGGAAATACTGGACGAGTACAGCATTAAAAGAGAAGCAGTTATCGCTGTTACTACAGATAATGCTAGCAATTACATAAACGCTGTGGAGAAACATCTTGGAGCCGTGAGTGTGCCGTGTGTTGCACACACAATCAACCTCGCAGTGCAAAAAGGGCTGGCCGTGAAAGCTATTGAAACCCCCATTAGCAGACTCAAGGCTACAGCGCTTCACTTTAATTTTTGCTTTTATGGTCATCTTGTTGTTTTCAAATATTGCAATTACCATCGTTGGTTTATGAAATGGTATTTTGCAATCGTTGGTATATTACATTGTATTTTGCCATCGTTGGTGTATGAAATGGTATTTTGTCAAATTCTCCGTTTTGCACGTTATTTGTAACTTATGCTGCAGTCGGACGCAGATGAGATGATGTAATAAATTGTACTTTTTTTAATCTTGGGAGACTTGGCATTTATTTTGTCCGCTTTCTTTGATTATGGTCAAACACCACTTCTACAGTATATGATTTTGCCATAACAAAAGCACAGCGCTATGGTTTTCTATCGGTTATTTCCCTCTAGTGGATAAAACACGCAACGCACCTGGTAATTCTAAGCGTTTTTAGCACGACTTCCGTAATATAATATGTAAGCCTACATAGTCGACTATCGTTCGACTATTGATCATTTCCGTGTAGTCGCATTCGACCTGTATTCTCAGGGAAATTGACAGCCCTATTGTACAGCTTACTGGGCAGTGATTCTGTCCTTTTAAGATACACATTAATTTGGCTGCGATCTGACAAAGGTGTTAGTGGTTTGACTGTGAATGGTCTGAAAGAGGATGGGTCCAGATCTGTAATCATATAGTCTACGGTGCTGATGCCAAGGGCGTGTACGTGGGGATCCTCTGTGGGCCTGGTTGGGCTGGGTGATGTGGATGGGCATGGCTGGGCCTTCATAGAAGGGGCCGGAGTGGTGGTCTCCGTAGTGGTGCTGGGCTGTACCTCGTTGGTCTCTGCTGAGGGTATCCTTTTTCTCTTGCAGTCTAGGCGTGTTCCCGGTTAAGAGCGACGTCTTTCAGGGTCTTAGTAAAGATGGGCACCAGCTCCTTGTAAAGATGGACGTGGTCATAAAGGCATTCCACGTCGAGAGAGGGATGTTGGGCCAGGAACACATTTTGTTTTAATGCACAGTCACGTGATAGGCTGGCATTTACTTTGTGGATGGTTTTGGGGAGAAAGTCTTTTCTCGGCAACAAAGTGTAAACGGTGATCTTTGTGTTTGGGAAGGTGGTGCTTGCCTTCTCAATCACTGCTTGGAATGACGTAGTCATCCTCTCCTGCTGAGCCCTTAGGTCATTAGTGCCGGTGTGTATAATGATGTGTCTGGGAGAGCCTAAATGGCTGTTGGACAACATTTCCAAAGCCTTGTCAGATGTTGGGAACCAGAGCTTGGCCACTTTATGTTTAGGGAATAGCTTTTTCTCCTGTAGGAATTTGCCATTTGAATCTATTAATATTGTGATGTCAGCTTTGGTGGTGTTTGCAGTCTGTTAGCTCACAGCTGGACTTGTAAGTTGTGTGTTAGACTGTGAGGGCGGTGTACAGTGAGGGGGCTCCTCTTGTGAGATGGAGGTTGAGGGGTTTGGATGTGGTTCCAAAGTGGGGGAGGCAGACTGGGCTTCAGTGACCTGGTGGGTCTGTGTGGCACTCACTGCAGTGTGGGTCTGCTGCTGTTGCTCAGTGAAGGAGTGCAGCTGCTCAGTAAGGCTCTGCACTGTTCTGTCTCTGTCCTCTGCTGTGCCAGTGTAGTGATCTCTCTCCTCCCTCCCATACCTTTCCCCATCCCTCTCTCCCTCCCATCCCTCTCTTTCTCCCTCCCTCTCCCCATCCCTCTCTCTCCCTCCTCCCTCCCTCTCTCTCCCTCCTCCCTCCCTCTCCCCATCCCTCTCTCTCCCTCCTCTCTCCCCATCCCTCTCTCTCCCTCCTCTCTCCCCATCCCTCTCTCTCCCTCCTCCCTCCCCATTCCTCTCTCTCTCTCTCCTCCCTCCCCATCCCTCTCTCTCTCTCTCTCCTCCCTCCCCATTCCTCTCTCCGCCCTATCTCTGTTTCAAAGCTCAGTGCTGTACTATATAATGTATATTATCTGGTCTCTCTTTGGCTCCGCCCTTCCGCAGGCCTTACATGGATGCTGTGGTTTCCCTGGTAACGCTGATGCTGGACACTGGGTTGCCGTGCTTTCGTGGGCAGACCATAAAGCTGCTCAAGTGAGTGATGCTTGTTTGCGTGGCGATGTTAATCACGTTGACACACCCCTTTCCTCCTATAGATGTCCAGTTAGAACTGGGTGGGGAATGTTTAGATTGTTCTAGAAAGCTTATCCCTTCCAGGTGATCAGTCCAGGTCTGTGTAAGAGTGTCATAAAACACTATTTTTATCATGACCAGATGTAATCGTAGTGGAATTTCACCGTGTGTGCGTGCGTGAGTGATTCAGCACCCTGTGGCTGAATGACTGACTGGCGTTTTTACTCTTACAGGCAGAGGTTCAACCCCAGTCTGAGTGAGAAAGAGGCAGCAGCCTTCATCATCAAAGTCATCCAGAGCTGTTTCCTTAGCAGCAGGTGTGCTTCTAGCATCCCACCCTCTCCTGCTACACTTCTACGTGTTTATAACAGTATCTCTACATGTGATAACTGCACCTCTACATGTTTATAACAGTATCTCTACATGTGATAACTGCGCCTCTACATGTTTATAACAGTATCTCTACATGTGATAACTGCGCCTCTACATGTTTATAACAGTATCTCTACATGTGATAACTGCACCTCTACATGTTTATAACAGCACTAAGAACGTGTTTAAATGTGTTTGTTGGCAACATTGTCAATTAAAGTGCATATTTTGTTTTTACCATCGTGCAGTTTTACAGATAAATATCTCATAATAAAAGCATTAGGAACCCCTGATGTTTTTACACATTCATATTACACGTTTTTCCACTGAATTGGAATTTGATTGAAATTGTCAGAAACTTGAATTTTTGCTCATTGCCCAGGAGGATAAAATGTGTGTGAAACAGACCCGGTACAGTCATCTTTTGGCATTGCTTTTGAGGTGCATCAGGTTTGCTGTACTGAGCAGTCTGGGGTGCGTCAGGAAGGGCTCTAGTGTCAGATATGTGCTCCACTCTTTAAAAATGTAGTAATTTGAAGTGCAGTTCTACTCCGCCCTCAGAAAGCAGTAAAGATCTGATCACTCTGTTTGTTTTCTTTCAGGAGTAAAACCTACGACATGATCCAGTACTACCAGAACCAGATCCCCTACTGATGGTGATCCCCACCCACTACCAGAACCAGATCCCCACCCACTACCAGAACCAGATCCCCACCCACCCACTACCAGATCCAGATCCCCACCCACCCACCCACTACCAGATCCAGATCCCCACCCACCCACCCACCCACTACCAGAACCAGATCCCCACCCACCCACTACCAGATCCAGATCCCCACCCACCCACTACCAGATCCAGATCCCCACCCACTACCAGATCCAGATCCCCACCCACCCACTACCAGATCCAGATCCCCACCCACCCACTACCAGATCCAGATCCCCACCCACTACCAGATCCAGATCCCCACCCACCCACTACCAGATCCAGATCCCCACCCACTACCAGATCCAGATCCCCACCCACCCACTACCAGATCCAGATCCCCACCCACCCACCCACTACCAGAACCAGATCCCCACCCACCCACCCACTCACCCACTACCAGAACCAGATCCTCACCCACCCACCCACTACCAGAACCAGATCCCCACCCACCCACCCACTACCAGACCCACCCACCCACCCACTACCAGAACCAGATCCCCACCCACCCACCCACCCACTACCAGAACCAGATCCCCACCCACCCACCCACTACCAGATCCAGATCCCCTACTGATGGTGATCCCCACCCACTACCAGATCCAGATCCCCACCCACTACCAGATCCAGATCCCCACCCACTACCAGAACCAGATCCCCACCCACCCACTACCAGATCCAGATCCCCTACTCACCCACACTCAGGCTCCTCCCCCCTACACCCCCCCCCCATTGCGCACCCCCACCCAGGCTCCTGCACCCCTACACCCTACCACATTGTCCTGTTCCTGAGGTTATAGCTGTTACACCGTCTAAAATTATGTGCACTTTAACCCCATCAGCTGTTTACTCAAATCGGTGTGCATGTCTCATGAATGGCCATTCCTGAGGAACTTCTTTCAACAACAAAAACAAGAAAAGAAAAAAATAGACAATTATAAATATGTGTTGTTGCCAATGTGAGCATTCTGGAACACTGATTACTGTTTTGGAGAAGAAAAAAAATAGGATTTGATTGTGCTTGAAAATACTAAATTGGCTGTGGCTTGTGGTTTTAAAAAGCTGCCTTTTCTATGACAATGGCCTTGACTGTGCTCTGTGTAGTACCGCTTGTGTCTGGAAGCTTCCAGAAACACTTCACTGTGTGGCCTCGTGTTCCCTAATCTCTTTTTCCTTAAATACTTGTGCTTCAAGTGATCTAGTGTAAAGAACGTTACACTTTTTATGCGTGTATGTTAACGTGATTATGCCAGAAGAATGACTGAATCTAATTTTGTATTTCCCATTGTTTTGGGATACACATGCCATTAAGTATATTTAATATAATGAAGATCTTAAATAAAGAGTTAAATTAAAACTGGTTGTTTAGAGTAAAACTATCATTCTCCACTTACCAACAGAATACAACCATCATGCATCAGTGCAAATGTTAAAAAAAGATAATTAACCTTTCTTTTTCAATGTAGTTTTAAATATAAATAGTATTTCTGTTGTTTATGGTTTCCATTATTTAATTTGTGAACCAGTGTATCAAACCGAGTTTGGTCTTTATATCAGGAACTGAAACTATAATCGTGTTGCAATTGCGCCTGGAGAACAGCAGATGGCACATAGACTTTTCTGAGATGAGCAAACCAGTTGGCACTGCAGGTCAGTAAAGGTCTGTGGTGAATAGGAGGACACAACAAGGAAGATGAAACTTCATAGGGTTCATTCCAATCGCTTATTTTTACTTATTTTTACCCTTTCATCCTTTCCTCGCTCCATAGCTCCGCCAAACGGAGGACGCGAGGAAAGGATGCAAGGATCAAATACGATGATGGAGGAAACGAGATAACGTATTAGGCAAATGGAACGTCCTTGCTCAATCAAGCACCAGTGTCATATTATGCTTATGTGCTTAACTATAATGCTTTTCATCTTATTTTTTCATGAATAAACAGTGGTTTTGTTGGTTATACAGAATGAGTGATGATGAGTTATGAATTAGCGCTAGATAATAATTGGAAAGGAACGGTAAAATTGCATTTGTGTAGGGGTGTGCCTGCGACATGGCAGACGTGAAGAGTGATGGATAATTTATACACGACACACATTCTGAGAAAAGGCTTCCGAAAAGGCTACACTTGCGTTTCCTCACTGAAGCACCCTCCTGGAGCCTCCTCGTTCCTCACTCCTCGCTCCTCCGAGGAGCATTTAGCGGTTTGGAATGTCCTTAAAGATTGCGAACCTTGATCAATTTCTGGGTCAGGCGAGGACCGAGGAGAAGAGGACGGATAAAATAAGCGATTTGTTTAGTTGTGAGTCACCTGAAGGAATTGGTATAACTTGATAATCCACATTTTGCTGATATTGCAGCCTAGTCCACCTCTGTAAAAACTCCAAAAACTATTTCTCCAGTGAAGTAATATTGTTAGATTTATCCGGTCCTTACATTTTCTTTATTTTTTTGTTGAATCTCTTTTAAAAGGTCACATGAAAACACGTTATTTGAAGTTTAACTGAAGCTCTGGAGGAATTGCAGTCAGGTCTAAACCAGATTAACCCCAGTTAAATTTACCAGGCCTGTTGCACTGTCTGTTGCACAAAAGACTGTTTCTGTTTTCCAACCAGTGCCCTCAAGCACCAGTTTGAACTTAGACAAAATATTTTCTGTTTCTTTTTACCTTTTTTAAGCAAAGAAAAAAAACATCAGTTGACAGAAAGTATCAAAATTCCTGGGTGAATTTCCCTTTTAAAATTACTATATGTGCACAATGAGTCCATAGCTAGATGCTTCTGGATACAAACTTTTCTGTCCATATATCAATACATATATGAGTCATATGCCAACAAATTTTTATTTAGTTAATTTAGTGTCAATAGGCTTCTGTGAAATACTGTGGAGTAAGATACAGATGAATTAATGTGGAATTCCTACAAAATATAATGTAATTGAGTCATGGATTACTGCCACAAACTGGTAATCTTTGTGGCTTACCCATTAAACTTTGGCTATAGCAAAATTAGCCTGTAGTTCACACATTTACAAGAGTCTAACTGATTATAATAAATAAACTTGTCTTCAATATCTTTAGACTAGAGGACGTTGTAAATCTATGTGAACTGTCATGAAATATTTGCTGTCATAAGCATGTGACCGTCACTGAACTGATCTTTAGTAATGTGGAGATGAAAAATGGGGTCAAAAATGTTTACAGACCGTACAATGGCTTTGTGTTTGCCAAGTCACTAAATTAACTAGTTTGCTTGCCTTGCAGAAGCTGGGGCTGACTACTATCTCTGATATTTGTTATATTACATTGGATTTTGGGACCTAACTCCTACAGATTTAAGCTCGACAAACTAAATTAATTAGTTTCCCTTCCCCTATTATGTTGCTTGTTTTAAGTTAAGCTCTACTGTTCATAGGTTTAAACTGCAAAGCTTAACCTTTTAAGTGTAAGATCACAAATATGTGATTAGAATGTTCTTAACTGAACATTCTAATGCTGATGTAACCATGACTAATGGTAGTTGAAAGCAATTGCGTTCTAGAACACTGACTTTAGGGGGGGAAAGAAAAAACATTCCAAAAAACCTACTCTTCAAAGGATTAAAAAAAATAAAAATGAAAAAAAGTAGCAACCTGCTAAAGTTGTAAAGAAAACTTGAGTTTTGAGCTTGCCAACAAACGAGTACTGTAAGTTTTCAGCTAGAAAACTTGCTGCATAACAATCTAACTGGCTACCTAGCATGACCAAACGAGTCTGTACTATTGTAACATCGCATCTGCTTCCCAACAAATTCTTTACAGTAAGTTAATGGGGAAGCCAGCTACCTGACTACAGTAAATGCCAAATGAATGCACTGTTACAGGTATAATATTGCCGTGGTGATGGATGTGAGGTATAACAGTAATGTATTGTACAGGTATAATGTAGTTTTTTATTTTCTCCATTATTTCTATGAAGCACTTTGTGATGCACCCTATGTACAAAAGGTGTTCCACAAAGTTATTATTGAAGAGCACAGCCTCACACAGGACTGGAGGGTAGTTATTTTTCATTTTTCTTAACAACTTAGAAATTAAGCATAATTTATTTTAACGTAAGCTGAAGCGGGTGTGAATGTCACAAGGAGTTGATGTTGGGCACGTGGAATTATGACATTAATGACACTGAAATGATCAGCAGGGTTTCTCTCTCTCTGCGCATATAGCCACTGCTGTGTTTATCTAGCAGGAGCTGCGCATATCAGTAGCCCGGTTACACTGCGCAGTGCCCTAGGGCTAACACCCAGCCTTTCAACAGGGGAGGCCTAATTAGCATATTTACATATTTGGATACAAACACAGCATGTGCTAATTAGCTTAATTAGCAGGAAGGGTTTAATGATTTGTTTAACAACAACATCCTGCCGAAGGGATTATCCAGGGGGACAGAGGAAGTGCTTATTGTGGGGGGGGGGGGTCGGCTCTCAGTTCTGCCTGTGATGTCTCCATCACAGCCACCCCCCCCAAACATTTAAACAGCGCTGATTTATCAGACGACAGCACGGCCCCTCTCTCCCTCCCTCCTCTCCTTCCCCCCTTTTCTCTCGTTCATGACCACCCCTCCTCTCTCCTCCCCCTTTCCCCCTGCATTAGGAATACCCCCCCACCCCTCCCTTTTGCATTAATTAGGGGTGCGCTCCAATGACAGGCCTCTCTCTCTCTGGGAACGGGAGCCTCTGGTGATCAGACTGTGCTCTCCACACACACCATATCACGGCCCTGAATGAATTATTCACCAGCGGCACCCCTGACTTCAGAAAGGGGGGAGGGGGGCAGGGGGGCCTGGGAGAGAGCTCTGGGATGTGTGCATCCGGCCCGCGCTGCTGTAGCAACATGCCCTGATCTTCCAGGGCCCGCTCAGACAAACCCTCTTACCCCCTTACCTGCTCATCAATACTACAGCGCTCTCACTATGGGTCAATTTAATGTCCATTTTTATTTTATTTATTATATTTTTGTAAAAAAAAGAAAGAAAAAGCCCCGGTCTTGTTTATTCATGACAGGATATATTTGGTTAATATTTCATGGCAGCAGCAGGATCCCTCTGCTGCTCTTTGATGTTTGATGGGATGCACACAAGTAGCTGCGCATCTCGCTGTCGACATCGCCGTCTTTATTAAATCGCCCCTCCAGAAGACCCTGTAGGGATGTGCCTTTGTGTAAAACACACACACTTCCTAAAGCATGATTAGACTGATAATCTTCCTCCCTTCCATCAGTCTCAGAAAAGAATGGAATGATTTTATACCCTAGAGGAGTAGTTTTTGTTTTTCTCCTTGTTCATACGACCAGGTTATTAATCACAGAAGAGCATCCATTTCTTATGCTGTGTCATCTAAAAAAGAATTCAGTTAATAAATTCATTGTGGGACTGCAGTAGCTGCTATCACAGATCACTGGCTCTCATAATAAGCCTCGTTCTCAAGAAACGATCTCATGCGCCAAAAAAACAGCCTTTTTTACTGTACGCTCAAAAAGATTGGCAGTTTAATGTTTTAATTTCATTTGAAAATACTCTCGACCAGAACATTTTTAAACCGTTTTCCTGCTGCAATCTTGTGCTTAAAGGGATAGTTCGGAATTTTGGACATAATGTCTCAATTACAACTTACCCATGATGTAGTTGATTGATGGAAACCATTTTCAGATAATTCCATGCTGTCCCTTCTTTTGGACATACACATGTTGCTAATGCTAGCGCAACTCTAAGGTAACTGCTAGCATCCACTACCAAACGCACTTAAACACTCCACAGTGCACCCAAAGCAAATAAAATACAACGACAGTCTATCTGGGTTATTTTGAGTGTTTATACCATCATTTTTGAAGTCAAACTATCGTTGAATCCTTTACTTTGTGCTGACATATTCTCTGTGGAAGTACGGCGGCGGAGCGAACGTGGCCATTGCAACTTGTTGGTCTTCTTTGTTGTTGTAGTCGACCAGTGCCGGCACTACATTCGTAGGTAATGTAAAGTATCGCTCCGCCGCCGTACTTCCACAGAGAATATAGGTCAGCACAAAGTAAAGGATTCAACCATAGTTTGACTTCAAAAATGATGGAATAATCACTGAAAATAATCCCGATAGTCTGTCGTTGTATTTTATTTGCTTTGGGTGCATTGTGGAGTGTTTAAGTGCGTTTGGTAGTGGATGCTAGCAGTTACCTTACAGTTGCGCTAGCATTAGCAATGTGTGTATGTCCAAAAGAAGGGACAGCATGGAATTATCTGAAAATGGTTTCCATCAATCAACTACATCATGGGTAAGTCTTAATTGAGACATTATGTCCCAAATTCCGAACTATCCCTTTAATATAGATGTGTCTAATGTGGTTTAAAGTGGAGTAAAAGGGAAGCTGAATGCTTTTAATTTTGAGAAAAATTAACATTTTGAGAAGGGCTTTTTGGAAGTTTTGTTCTAATCTCCATTTTCTGGAAAACTGGCTTGAGGGGTGTGTGTGAGATTGCAGAGTGTGTTAGGGGTGTGTGTGAGATTGCATTGTGTGTGAGGGGCGTGGGTGAGATTGCAATGTGGGCGAGACCTGTATGTGAGATTGCAGGGGTAGTGGAGGTAGAGAATTTTCGGATTCTCTGAGCCACTCTAAAGCAATGAATAGGTGCATTGTGGGTAGTGGAGTTTATTAACAGAAAACCGCTGATGCTTGTGCACACACAACACAACTGTGTCTAACAGAGAAAGGTCTGCAGACCGGACCGAAGAGCGCTCTCAGTTCCCTCTGCATGTTTCTGAGGGTTTAACTTGTGGTTTAGCGGTTTAGCATGTGATAGTGCTGCGTTATAAGGAAAGTGCCTTCGCTGGGCACAATGTTTGCATTGGTTAGGGTTTAAATGGAAGGTGTGGCTCACTGTGTTAATTACCAAAGGGCATTCAGGATACAAGGGCATTACGAGGCACACACACCTGACCTGTGTTGCCCTGTAAGAGTTACTGTGGAATGATTTTGGACACTGAAAATGAGTAGGAGAGAATTTTCCTACAGTTAGGAAGAAATATTAGCTTCATTAAAAATTAACCGTAAAAGCCAAATGAACATCAACTTGGCGTATCTTGGCGTCTTTCTCTTTGGCAGCCATTTTGGTTCACTGCATGCTGTTACATTGCCTAACGTCAGCCTCGTTTATTGCACCTCAGCCCTTTGGCAGCCATTTTGATTGACTGTATGCTGTGACATTACCTAAGGTTTGCCTTGTTGTGTGCACCTCAAAGCAGAACAGCAGGCAGAGCTCTGCCCGTACAGGTACATTCAGCCCAGGACCAGAATGCACCACGTCACTGCTGACATCTCCAGCCCACAGAAACGTATAACCCAAATTCAAAGTTAAAAATGACCACTGAAGCAGTAATCTGGACCGTACTGGTATTTATACTCCATATATCGGCAATGATGGGCAATATATATATATATATATATATATATATATATATATATATATATACAGTACCAGTCAAAAGTTTGGACACACCTACTCATAGAAGGTTTTTTTTCCGTTATTTTTACTGTTTTACACATTTTGGAATAGTAAAGACATCAAAACTATGAGATAACACAAATTAAATTATGCAAAAACATAATTTGTTTTGTTTCTCCTGACAAATTTTCCTATTGAACTCTATGATAAGTCAGGAGAAGAAACCCTTCAAGTTATCCATCCATGTCTACTGTATTTCTGGCAGCAGAGTGATGATTTAAGGCTTGTTTGATACCTCAGACCCTTGTTGACTTACCGCCATTTAGCCAACCATGTGTTCCGTACTATTCCCGTGTAATTTACAGCTTAATCTAGTCCCACCCCCCAATTCCCATAGAGATCCATTCAAATGCAGAGAAGTTATAGTATTGCTTCTAAGAGTACCTGGAAATAAGATATCAGGAGTCTTTTGATATCCTTTTATACAGAATCATGATGGCATCACCTGTTTACCTGTGGAATACCTGTTTACCACAGAAGTTGTTTGAGAGAATGTCAAGAATGTGCAAAGCCGTTATCAAGGCAAAGGGTGGCTACTTTGAAGAATCTAAAATATAAGACTTTTTTTTATTTGTTTAACACTTTTTTGGTTTTTGCATAATTTAATTTGTGTTATCTCAGTTTTGATGTCTTTACTATTCCAAAATGTGGAAAAATAACGGAAAAAAACCTTCTATGAGTAGGTGTGTCCAAACTTTTGACTGGTACTGTATATACATACATACAGTATTTAATATGCGTCTTGCTGAATGGTTGATACCCTGTGTCTGCAGACCAGCCTACGCCTCCACCGTTTTGATAGTAGATCATAAATATTTATTTGGAAGAAGCTAAAATCATGTTTTAGTTTCTTTTTGGTTTGTGTTTCATTTTCACTGCCAAACTTTACTAGATGTTTTTTTTTAAATACTCATGGTCTGATGAGATGGAATACGACACATTCTTGATTTTGTACTAGTGTTTTGGTCGGGCTGCACGCTTTGTTTTGTCCCAGAGTCTCCTTTCCAGACAATGAAAGAGCACCATGTGCTAAAGTCACTTTGGGTCTTGTGACACGTTCCCCTCACGGCCTGCATGTGCTCTGCAGTAATTAACTCTACATTATGGAGGCCTAATTAAACAGCGCGCAGAGAGAAAGGCACTGCTGTACAGATCTCTCTCACAATCGGCCCCATTGATGAGCGGCTAATCAGTGAATAGCTCTGTTTATCCTTCCTGGGTGCGGAAAATTAATTGGATGCAAGAGCACGGGCGTGAACAGCATCACTGTCCAATGGGGGCGGAGCTTGTGTCCTCAAAGCGCTCTGAGCCACTAAAAGAGCTCAAGCTTATGACCACTTGTTCACACTCTTAGTGTGTGTCCAAACGGTTACCAGGACCAATCTAGTGGAAAAGCAACTCGGCGCGCCACTTAAGTCAACACCCCGCCTCTTACCTAAAGTGAGCGAGAGTTTGGACGCCGTCCAGAATCGCTAACGGGCTAAAGCAGGTCATGTGATCAGCTCTTTTGCTCTTGATTAGTGGGCGTGGCAGTTCAAAGGTTTAACCCATTTCCACACCTCATTAATTTTAGCGTTACTTCTAAGCGACTCGTATGCAGTCAGCAAACGGCTTTATCTGGACACACATGCCAGTATAAACACAAATGATATTCATTAGGATGTGAAACGTACGCTGTTTGGAATTGAAAAATTGGAAAATAGTTTCCAAGAATAACTTGTGGCATTAACCAAAGCCAGTTCACAGCGATTAGGGAAAGCGAACAGTTATGGTTATCATGAGCGGAACGCTCTTAAGCTGATGGTACACAGGCAATATTGACAGGCAATGATTGCTGGCAATTTTCCTATTGATAAATCAATATCTGAACAAGGTTGATCGAGGCGGGCAATATTTTGCTACCATCCAATCACAGACGATAGTTTGGGTCACGTGACACCTGGGTCTTCCAAAAATAACAATGGCTGCCAAGTGGTGCGAGGAAACCAAAGCGATGCTGATCTCTTATAATTATTTATTACTCAGGTAGGTTATATTGATGTATTAGTCTAATGTTGAAATAAAGACCAACTTTTCATAAGTTATGGTATTCTTGACTTTTGATTGTAAATAATTGGTGGTCACCGCCGTACTGACGAACCGAGTGACTTTTAACTAGCTAGCTAGCCAACTTTATTCAGCAGACCTAATCAGACTGCCTGCTTGCTGGTGAATACATCCATGAATGCTTCCGTCAAATTTAGAGATACGGTTGACTTTTTCAGTTATTGCCCCATTGCTACAGTGGCCCATACCCATTAGTAATAATAATAATAATGCCTGGCATTTATATAGCGCCTTTCTCGATACTCAAAGCGCTTTACAATGATGAGGGGGAAACTCGCCTCAACCACGACCAATGTGTAGCACCCACCTAGGTGATGCAACGGCAGACATTTTGCACCAGAATGCTCACCACACATCAGCTGAGGTGGAGAGGGAGAGAATAATTTTTTAGCCAATTAAACTGGGGGATGATTAGGTGGCAGATTGAAAGAGCCTGGGTTGGGAGTTTAGCCAGGACACCGGGGAAACCCCTACTCTTTACGATAAGTGTCATGGGATCTTTAATGACCACAGTGAGTCGAAAGATGGCAACTCTTCCAGTGTAATTTACAGCTAAATCTAGTCCCACCCCCCAATTCCCATAGAGATCCATTCAAATGCAGACGTTATATTAATGCTTGTAAGAGTACCAGAAAATAAGATAGTCTTTTGATGTTGTTGGGTCACAGACATCAGAAAGTCATGGCATGCAAAGGATATGTGACCAAATATTAAAAATTTAAAGCCACAGTCAACTAAACTTCTGACCCACTGGAATTGTGATATAGTGAATTAAAAGTGAAATAACAGGCTGTTCCAGCCGCTTCTCTCTCCAGAATGTAGGCTAAACTGTCAGCCTGTTCCAGCCCCTTCTCTCTCCAAAATGCAGCCAAACTGTCAGGCTGTTCCAGCCCCTTCTCTCTCCAGAATGTAGGCCAAACTGTCAGGCTGTTCCAGCCCCTTCTCTCTCCAGAATGTAGGCCAAACTGTCAGGCTGTTCCAGCCCCTTCGCTCTCTAGAATGCAGCCAAAATGTCAGGCTGTTCCAGCCCCTTTGCTCTCCAGAATACAGGACAAACTGTCAGGCTGTTCCAGCCCCTTCTCTCTCCAGAATGTAGGCCAAACTGTCAGGCTGTTCCAGCCCATTCTCTCTCCAGAATGCAGCCAAACTGTCAGGCTGTTCCAGCCACTTCTCTCTCCAGAATGCAGGCCGTGACAGACCCCAGTGCAGTCTGGGAAGGCCACGCCTTTCATATCCCCCTGCGGCTTCCCAAACGTCTCTGTATGAGAATTTATTTTGGAGAAAAATAAAAAATGAGCAGGAAACAAATAAAAATGAACCAAAGCCACAGAATCCACTTAAAAAGGTTTCTGGGGAAATTATTTTCAGTGTGAATTCTATATTTCTTGCATCACAACAGAATTGGCTCAAACTGAAGAAGTGTATTTATTTATTTTTTTGTCCTTTTATGTTGTATTTGCCAGCTTCCTGGTGTCTTGCTGGGGTCTGCAGCACTTAGCAGCTGCCTGAAACCATGACAACAAAACGCTGCAGTACCTTTCCTGTCCAACAGAGGACTTGTGCACTTTCACTGGCCGGCTGCTAGACTTTGGTATAGAATTTCTTTGCTTTTCAGTGGATTACTTTTGATTTAGTCCTCTCAGCATTTATTCTAAAAGGAATTCTGTGTCCTGTCACAATATATAGTACGGTATACAGTATAACTTCATCATAAAATATCCTCTTAATGTTTCACTTCAGCTACATATTTATCCACATTTCTTGTGGAATAGTTTTGTAGAAATTGATGTCAAATTACCAAAGCGGAGACTAGAGCACTGTTGGTGAGGTTCCACAGTGAATTTTCTGTTTAAAAGTTGCTGCAAAGCAGATTTTTCCCTTTGCCTTTGAGACCTGAGCTCTGCCTGCCTAAACCTCACCTTCTTAAGCGCTGTAGTGTTTGTCTGTGGAAGATGCTGCAGTATCAGTTCCCAAAATCACCCCCATAAAAAGTGGGGCTCTGATCATCGCTTGAGTTGCTGCTGAGTCTGACATGAGGAGAGGCTTCTATTCGCCACTCCAGAGCGCCATTCAAAGGATGGGGGCATCTGGGCCATAATGCCCGGCGGGAAGGGGAAGGGGGGGGGGGGGGGGGGGGCAGCAGCAGCTTGTGCTCATCAGGGCTTTGAGAGGAACTCTTTTCAGGCCTCTTGACCGGGTGCATCTCATTGAGGGGGGCAGGGTCCCAGCGCAGGGCAGCTGCTGGATCTGCCCCACAGCCGCTACCTCCCCAGCACAAAGGGGTTAGAGGCCAGGGGGACCCCATATGGCAGAGAGTCGGGGTACACTGGACTGGGGGAGGGCGGGTGTAAGTAGGGAGTGCATTGGGTGGGGTTGGGGGGCACATTCACATTGCCAGTCATACCCAGTCGAGGCAAAGCACACTGGGATTAATGTTGAGGTGCAGTGGTTTGGGGGTGTGGGTCAGGGATCCCTGTCACAACACCCCAATCTGACAGGGGAACGCCATGCACACCTCACCCCAGCCGAAGATCTGCACAATCTGAGCCGGCCCCCCATCACTTATTTATGTGGTTATGAAAAAAAATAAAACCTTCAGCTCGGATTCTCTCCCCCAGCGTATCGCAGGGGAAACCCACACAGGAGTGGGATTTAGCCTGGAGATTTTAATTGTGGAAGCCATGCATTAAATCTGAATGAGACATATTTTTGTCGTGACAGGGGTGTAGGGGATTCTTGGTACAGCATGTTAATTGAGTGAATAGGGGATTCTGGGTACAGTAGGTTAATTGAGTGAACAGGGGATTCTGGGTAAAGGATGTTAATTGAGTGAACGGGATTCTGGGTACAGGATGTTAATTGAGTGCAATTGCAGGATTCAAACTACTGCACTGCAATCAGAGCAGAAAAATCAGTAATGAAAATCAAGTAAGCGATAGATGTGTGAGTAAAGATTTTTTTTTTTTTTTAAACCTAAGATGTTGCAGACTGCATTGGGGTGATCTGGTCAGCTGGATTCCCCATGCTTTTCTGCTGGGCAGAGGACTGTTATTTACGAGCTCCTCCTCGCTTTTATAGCCTGGTGATAAAGACTGACTCTGGAGCCCTGCATCTCTGCCTCTTTAAATTTTTAATAGTCCACTGTCATCAGCCGCATAAATGCTGATATCATCTGTTGAGCTAAGATTAGCCGAGGCAATCATGGGAGGTCATGTGTGAGCTATCTGTACTGTAAATCTACCCTGTTTATCCCAGCTCTCTCTCTCTCCCCACACAAGCAGTATACCTGCCCCCCTCACTATGCATGATATACCCCCCCTCGCGGTAAGGCGGTCTGGCTCTGTGTGGTACCCCCTCCCTGTGTAGTACAGCGGCCTAGCTGTGCCTAGTACACCCCCCCCCCCCCCCCCCCGCATGCAGTACAGCGGCCTAGCCGTGCGCGGTACACACCCCCCTCCCTTCCCTGCACGGTACAGAGGCCTGGCTGCATGCCAGGGGGAACAGCGTGCAGGGTCTCCCTGCTGGCATGGCGCCCGGCTCTCCTGCATAATCACACACATTCAGTGCCTCCCTGGGAGTGTGGCTCTGTTTACACGACTGGGGTCACAGAACAGACACCACCTCCTAACGCCTGCGTCATGTGACCCAATCCCCGCGGCTGTCCCGGGCTCAGAGAGAGAGAGAAATAAAGAGAATGGGAGCATGAGGAAGGAAGAGAGTGGTTGAGAGAATAAGAGTAGGAGGGAGAGAGAGAGAGGAGGCGGGGTCTGGGGAGGAGGAGTAACATGCATTAGCAAAGGCTCACTTCCTCTTCTGGTGAACGCACACATACACATACACATGCCACATAGCACCACAGACCAACACACACACACACACACACACACACACACACACATATGCACACCACACGCCACATAGCACCACAGACGCACACACACACATGCACACCACAAACACAGAACAACACACACACACACACACACACACACACACACACACACACACACACACACACACACACACACACCAGTACTGCAGCAGTAGAATGTTGGATATGCACGCACTGGGGTGTTTCTTTAGCTCAGCCTCCAGCAGAGCAGCAGGTAATGCACTATAGCACCGCATACTCCTGCTACAGCACTATAGCACCGCATACTCCTGCTACAGCACTATAGCACCGCATACTCCTGCTACAGCACTATAGCACCGCATACTCCTGCTACAGCACTATAGCACCGCATACTCCTGCTACAGCACTATAGCAGCACATACTCCTGCTACAGCACTATAGCACCGCATACTCCTGCTACAGCACTATAGCACCGCATACTCCTGCTACAGCACTATAGCACCGCATACTCCTGCTACAGCACTATAGCACCGCATACTCCTGCTACAGCACTATAGCACCGCATACTCCTGCTACAGCACTATAGCACCGCATACTCCTGCTACAGCACTATAGCACCGCATACTCCTGCTACAGCACTATAGCACCACATACTCCTGCTACAGCACTATAGCACCGCATACTCCTGCTACAGCACTATAGCACCGCATACTCCTGCTACAGCACTATAGCACCACATACTCCTGCTACAGCACTATAGCAGCACATACTCCTGCTACAGCACTATAGCAGCACATACTCCTGCTACAGCACTATAGCAGCACATACTCCTGCTACAGCACTATAGCAGCACATACTCCTGCTACAGCACTATAGCAGCACATACTCCTGCTACAGCACTATAGCAGCACATACTCCTGCTACAGCACTATAGCAGCACATACTCCTGCTACAGCACTATAGCACCACATACTCCTGCTACAGCACTATAGCAGCACATACTCCTGCTACAGCACTATAGCACCACATACTCCTGCTACAGCACTATAGCACCACATACTCCTGCTATCAGCTGCAACTTTCTGCAGTTCAGAGGCACAGAAGATGGACGGAGTCCTTTTCTTTTATTTCTATTTTTTTTTACTAAAGAAATTCAGGTTAAGTACCTTTGCTCAAGGATACAGCCACAGTGCCCAGGGGTGCATTCGGCCCGGGGGTGATCTCTCCATTCACCATGTGACTACATTCC
Source organism: Synaphobranchus kaupii (assembly GCA_029718625.1). Taxonomy (NCBI): domain Eukaryota; kingdom Metazoa; phylum Chordata; class Actinopteri; order Anguilliformes; family Synaphobranchidae; genus Synaphobranchus; species Synaphobranchus kaupii. The sequence goes on from CM056376.1 coordinate 30,727,743, forward strand.
CCAGCAACATGCTAACACACCAGGTCATGCTAACACACCAGTGACATGTAAACACACCAGGTCATGCTAACGTACCAGTGACATGTAAACACACCAGGTCATGCTAACGTATCAGTGACATGTTAACACACCAGGTCATGCTAACGTACCAGTGACATGTTAACACACCAGGTCATGCTAACGTACCAGTGACATGTAAACACACCAGGTCATGCTAACGTACCAGTGACATGTTAACACACCAGGTCATGCTAACGCACCAGTGACATGTAAACACACCAGGTCATGCTAACGTACCAGTGACATGTAAACACACCAGGTCATGCTAACGTACCAGTGACATGTTAACACACCAGGTCATGCTAACGCACCAGTGACATGTAAACACACCAGGTCATGCTAACGTACCAGTGACATGTAAACACACCAGGTCATGCTAACGTACCAGTGACATGTTAACACACCAGGTCATGCTAACGCACCAGTGACATGTAAACACACCAGGTCATGCTAACGTACCAGTGACATGTTAACGCACCAGTGGAACGATCAGTGAAACTTTGCCCTCATCCTCCACTTCAATGGGGGAAAATGCTGTCAGATTCTATAGACAAACCGGATACTTTGTGTTTTTAACATTGAAAGTTCTGGCCAAATACAGCACTGTGATAATGGATGTTCTGCACTGTCATACAGCACCAGGTCTCCCTTTAGTTAAAGGGGAACTCCAGGTTATTTCTTAAACTTCTATATCAATTCTATATGTTTAATGTGAGTCTTGAAGCTCACCGCACTCTCCTGGTCCTTTTGTTTCCAGCTGTTTTCTAGACATGCTGCGTTGCGCTGATCTCGTCACCAGAGGTGGAAGGTCCAAGTTCAGAAAATAAAAGTCCTCCCCAGTATTTTGTTCCAACCACCTGGATTTGCTAATTAGCACAATTCTTAAGCCAGGAGGTAGAACTAATTAGTGAAATCAGCTGGCTCAGTTCATGGGTGGAAGAAAAACATGGTAGGACTTTTACTTTCTGACCCCTGGACTTTCCGCCTCTGCACGTCACTGGTGCAAATCAAGCAAAGATTTTTAGATATGACAAGATGGGCAACTGGCAATTTTCCCCATTGGAGGAAGTGATCAGACATGCACAGTAGTGTTTTCAGTTAGCTTAGCAACTAAAGTTACATAACGTAGGCTTAGAGTGGCGCGCATCTGACCAGCGCTAGCCGGATTTAAAGTTGGTTTTCATTGGATAGTCAAAAGTATAACGGGTTGTACGTAGTAGTACTGGGTCCTGACAACCTATGCATATGTAATCTAAAAAGAAAAGAGAGATTTTTGATTTTGTCTGTCTGATAATGATCCGTTTAGCGAACTGTTTTGTAAAAACTCCATTGACCTGCAGTCGTTCAATGAGCGCTTGTTGTCTGTCTAATAGCAAAATTATCTCAGACTTTCCCCACTTGTAATTACGACTTGGAGGTTCGTTCATGTGCAACTTCCATGTCGGAAACTCGTATTTACGATAATTCCGACAGCACTTGAAGGCAGTATAATTCCAGCTGCAGGTCTGTAGCCTATAATGGAAGGTTCGAAATTCATCAGATTCGATGATAGATAAAAGTCTGATATGACTAAAGGGATGCCATCCTCATTATTTTCAGGTTCTTCTGATTTCGGCGATGTATGATTTAGCTATGAAAATCGGAAACATTATAGCCTCAGTTCCCTCATACTACTGAAATGGTAGCATTCTCTCTGATTCAGGAGGAATATTTTCTAAAATAAGTAGTCTACGGCTGTGACTGAAAATGCCTGGGTGTATTGTTCCTCAGTGCATACGAGTACAAAAGGACATGCGTTCCACAGACTTCCAATTGAAAGATTCAAACATGTGCAAGAAATGGCTAATAGCAATTAGAAATGAAAGATATAGGCCTAACATACATACAGTTGAAGTCGGAAGTTTACATACACTTAGGTTGAAGTCATTAAAATTCATTTTTAACCACTCCACAGATTTCATGTTAGCAAACTATAGTGTTGGCAAGTCAGTTAGGACATCTACTTTGTGCATGACACAAGTAATTTTTCCAACAATTGTTTACAGACAGATTATTTAACTTTTAATTCACTATATCACAATTCCAGTGGGTCAGAAGTTTACATACACTAAGTTGACTGTGCCTTTAAATTTTTCATATTTGGTCGCATATCCTTTGCATGCCATGACTTCCTGATGTCTGTGACCCAACAACATCAAAAGACTCTTGATATCTTATTTTCTGGTACTCTTACAAGCGATACTATAACATCTCTGCATTTGAATGGATCTCTATGGGAAGTGGGGGGTGGGACTAGATTTGGCTGTAAATTACACTGGAACAGTATGGAAACATATGGTTGGCTAAATGGCTGTAAGTCATCAAGGGTCTGAGGTATCAAACAAGCCTCAAACCATCACTCTGCTGCCAGATATGCAGTAGATATGGATGGATCACTTTATGGGTTGTTTCTCCTGACAAATTTTCCTATTGAACTCTATGGAAAAATAAGTCAGGAGAAGAAACCCTTCAAGTTATCCATCCATATCTACTGTACTTCTGGCAGCAGAATGATGATATAGATTTCCTGTATCATAACCTTATACGCCCGCATACCTTCAAAAAGGTGAAAAACCCGTACTTTATACGGGCAAACCATATGGGTTGACACCTATGGATGCGCAAGCCTACGTTATGTAACTTTAGTTGCTAAGCTAACTGAAAACACTACTGCGCACTCCTCCAATGGGGAAAAGCGCTAGTTGCCTATGTTGTCTAAAAATCTTTGCTTGATTTGCACCAGTGATGTGATCTGCGCGTCTGGAAAACAGGAAACAAAAGAACCATGCTGAGGTCTCTCCACTGGCTGCCAGTTGCAGCCAGGATCAGGTTCAAAGTTCTGACCCTGGCCTACACTGCAGCCACTAGGACAGGCCCCGCCTACCTGCAGGACTTAATCCAGAACTATGTTCCTGCTCGACCACTTCGCTCTTCTACAGCAGGTCGACTGGCACTTCCCCCGCTCCGTGTCAAAGGCTCTCGCTTGTTCCGACTGCGGAGTTTTTCCACATTAGCTCCTCAGTGGTGGAATGAACTTCCCATTCCCCTACGTTCTACTCCAACCCTGCCTGCATTCCGTCGAGGCCTGAAGACACACCTCTTCAGACTCCACCTTGACTGATATCCTCACCTAGGAATATCAGTTCCCTGTTTACTAGTTCCCTGTGTTTTCCTGTCTGTTTATTATAGTTTATACTAGTATTTGGAATGGAAGTGTGGTGTTGCTGATTTGCCCACAGCTTACTGTGAACTACAGTCGACGTTCATTGCTAGGGATAGCTGCTACATTATGCGAAGGATGTGCTTTGCCTTGTCTGTTCTGTAGATCTTGATGATGTCTCTGTACGCACTTACTGTACGTCGCTTTGGATAAAAGCGTCTGCTAAATAAATGTAATGTAATGTAATGTAATGTAACCAGGAAGCGCAGTACTAGTGCGGTAAGCTTCAAGACTCACATTAAACATATAGAATCGATATAGAAGTTTAAGAAATAACCCGGGGTTCCCCTTTAAGAAGCAGAGAAGTACGTACCTGCTGAGTCTATAGAACCTGTGGTGCCTTCCCTGGCTGTGTCCAAATCAGAGCCCTGTGTACTGCGCCCTGTCTCCTGCATACAGTGCACTGGCAGAAGTGTGCTGTTTAATGTGCACTGTTTAGCAGTCCGCGAAAAATATCCGCCATACTATTTTCCAAACCGCACTGTGGAAGTGTCGTAAGCAGGTCATAAGACGTCCCACCAGTGTTGCCATGTCCATGGTTTTATAGCTAAATTGGGATACTTTCAAAGTGCAGTCATGGGTAAAAATGAAAGTCGCAAAGCAAGCACTTATTTTAAAAAGTAAAAACATGATGATTTCTATTTAAAATACGTTGGTTTCGGTTAAAAATAGCCTATAATTTGTACTCCGCGAAACCCCGGAAGTAAGTGTGTCATCCAGGTGTTTGAAGTATACTGCAATTTGAATTTTCATGTACTCTACGACTTTCTCGCCCTATCTACTCACCAAGGCTATTCAACAGTGTGGAAGAGTGCCGATTCGGACACGGCCCATGTCTGGATTGCATCAGGATCCACTTCCTTGTACAGAGGTCATAGCCCTTGCTAAACCTGTGTGGGGGGGGGGGTGTTTGCCCCCAGGGGCAACTGTCTCAGAGTGCATTGTGCCCCCCCCCCCCCCGCAGAGGCCAGTGCTACTTCACTGGGCTACATTTGCAAAATGGCTCCCTCGTGTTTGCAAAGCAAAACATTGCCCTCATGAAAGAGGGAGATCCTGATGGGACTGCAGAGGTAAATATATGAGCAGGGGGACGTTTATAGAGCATGAGAACATGAGAATTCATACGCCATCTAGTACCGTCATTTATTCCCTCCACCCCGCCTCTGGCCTCTAATGCAGGGGTGGAGAACCCCATCCGTGGAGGGCTCCATTTCTGGATTTCACGGCTGCCCTTAATTCATTGGCCCATCATTTACATGATCTGACATTTCAGCTACTTTAATTGATAATTGTGAATGACAGCTGACACCCAGTCTTTTTTTCCCTACTGCATATGAAAGCTTTTATTGTGTCTAATCTATGGCTGAACAGGCATTGGTGTATTTACAGTTAATTAGCTAATTGGGCCACAGTTAATTGATGGAAACAAAGGGCCTGCATGTACACCAGCCCTCCGAGGATGGGATTGCCACTCCTGAGTTACAGTAAGCAGCTGCAGGCCAAATTTACTGATGCAGAGCGCCGTCCAATCAGAGTGGACAGAATTTGTGGTGCATTGGTGGTGGTGCGGGGTCAGTGGGGGCATTGGAGGGCAGATAGGATGCATTTGCTGCAATGGGAGGGCAAGGGCAGTTGGTAGAATAGGGGCAGTTGGGGAGGCGTGGGGGGGGGGGCGCATTTGGGGAGAGGGGCGGGGTAGTTGAGAGAGGGGAGGGGCAGTTGGTAGAGGGGAGGGGAGTGGCGAGGCAGTTGAGAGGAGAAGGGCAGTTGGGAGAGGAGTTTTTCTCTGCAAACGCAAGCAATTCATCTGCCTCTCTTTCTTGTACCAGCCAGAATACTCCGCTAGGTCTCCATGGCAACCAGCCAACTACCACTGCATGTTAAGAAGGGGGGGAGAGCAGTTTGAAGCCCCCCCCCCCCCCCCCCCCCCCCAGTGCAGGGGGTGGGGGTGGGGGGTGTGAAAGAGAATGAGGGAGGGGGAGGGGCTCGTAATGTGTGTGCCCAGAATGCCTCCCACGTGCTGCAGAGATACAGGAAGAACCTCCAGCACAGACTCGACCACCACCACCATCATCATCATCATACTCCTCCATACTGCCAAGTGGGGTGTACAAGATTCTCCCCCACGCACACACACCATACACACACACACACACACAAATACATACACGCACACAGACACTGGCAGGCACACCAGACACACATGTGAATCTACACACACACACATACACACACAAAGACAGTGAAAACAAATGTGTATGAATATAAATCTGAACACACAAGCCGATGTGTACTGGAACAGTATAAAAACACACAGTCTCTTGCAGTGAGGGGTCAGGATCCATTTTGGGCTGTAGCGTAGCTGGCTTTCACAGAGAGACAGATGGTGCGGTGCAGGAGGGGGGTGTCATTAAACTGGGACCCTTGTCACAGCGATGGAGGGAGCGAATCAGGAAGGAGCTGTTGCTCTTCTTTGTAGGAGAATCCCAGGGTACACATACAAAACCGCATGTGCGAGTGTGGAGTGTGTGTTACACACGAGTCCTTGGAACAGGCTGCAGAAAATGGAGAACAACTGAACTAGAGGTTCTTTGCAGCATGTTTAAGGAACGCATTACTACCTACACTAATATGTGCAAGATCAGTGCAGAGAATGACAGCAACTCTATGGTACTTTAAATCCCACCCAAGCCTCTGACCTTCTTAGCTGACCTTCTTAGCCAAGCTTCTGCCTCAACATGTGAGGAATTTGCAAAAAATAACAACCATTAGCGCTGGTATTGTTAGGAACATCGGTAACTTAGATGATCTGCCCTGTAACAGGCTAGCCACTATGAGAAGCTTTACTGCCGTTTCTGATGCAGAACTCTTGTAAGATTGTAACACAGATTCAATCGTCAACATGCCATCTTGACAGTGTTCCTACTACGTTTAAAAAAAAAAAACTGCTGCAGTGAAACCCCCATTGAAGAAATCCTGTTTAGATTGTAGTGTCCTAAGTAATTACAGGCCTATATCCAACCTACCCTTCATGAGCAAGATACTTGGGGAAGTAGTTTTTAGTCAACGTAACACAGTTCTTAATGGAAACAGTATTTTAGAGAACGTCCAGTCAGATTTTAGATCTTATAACAGTACAGAGACTGCGCTAACGAAAATAATTTCACTCTGCCCATAATTGGCTAACAAGGTTTCAGTTCTTATTCTTTAAGATTTGAGTGCAGCATTTGAAACATATGACCACAACATTTCAATCAATCATCTCTTTACAGCTAATTCAGAATTCTGCTGCTAGACCTTTAATGAAAACAAGGAAGATCATATTATTATTCTTGTTTTAGCTACACTGTACTGACTCTCTGTATCTTTTAGATTGATTTTAAAGTCCTTCTACAAAACTCTAACTGATTTAGCAGCTTCTTACATCTCAGTTTCCCTGTTGTTTTATGTCCCTTCACGAGCCCCTAAATTCCTCTGCAGCTGTTTTTTTAAAATCGTTCCCAGTCCCACCCACAGGACTATCGGGAACGCTGCCTTTATTCGCTATGCTCCTAAATTATGGAACGCTGTGCCGGAAAATATGAGAGAGGTCAGAGACGAGCTCAGTGGACATTTTAAAGGGAGAGTGAAAACGTTCCTTTTTTATCAAGCATTAATGAGCAACATTGTTGTTATTATTTTTGCCATTTTATTGCTGTATTATGTTATCACGGTTTTTATAATTTTATTTACGTATCCTTTTAATTAAATTGTCTTATTTATATTATATATTATTTACATTGTCTTATTTATATTGTTTTATATTATATTTCTTTCCTATGCTCCACAAAACAACCCAGATTACAGCTCTCCTGTGCTCAACATGGCAACCCAGATTACCGCTCTCTTGCGCCAACATGGCAACCCAGATTACAGCTCTCCTATGCTCAACATGGCAACCCGGACAGCCGGAGTAGAACATGAATGCGAGTATCACACCAGTGTACATGAACATGACCACTCAGGACGCACACACACACACACACATAAACATGACCATGCAGGAGACACACACACACACACACACACACACACACACATAAACATGACCATGCAGGAGACACACACACACACACACATACACATGATCACGCAGGAGACACACACATACACAGGACCATGCAGGAGACACACACACACACACACACACACACACATGACCCCGCAGGAGACACAAGCACACACACACACGCACACTCGAACAAATACACACTCGCACGCACACACACACACACACACTTACACATACACATGACCACGCAGGACAGCGTGTGCAGCAGTGGGGTTCTGCCGTCAGAAACAAGCTGAGTCTCTTTCCCCCTGTGTAACACCAGGGAGGCACCAGGGACGCTGAGTCTCTTTCCCCCTGTGTAACACCAGGGAGGCACCAGGGACGCTGAGTCTCTTTCCCCTGTGTAACACCAGGGAGGCACCAGGGACGCTGAGTCTCTTTCCCCTGTGTAACACCAGGGAGGCACCAGGGACGCTGAGTCTCTTTCCCCTGTGTAACACCAGGGAGGCACCAGGGACGCTGAGTCTCTTTCCCCTGTGTAACACCAGGGAGGCACCAGGGACGCTGAGTCTCTTTCCCCTGTGTAACACCAGGGAGGCACCAGGGACGCTGAGTCTCTTTCCCCCTGTGTAACACCAGGGAGGCACCAGGGACGCTGAGTCTCTTTCCCCTGTGTAACACCAGGGAGGCACCAGGGACGCTGAGTCTCTTTCCCCCTGTGTAACACCAGGGAGGCACCAGGGACGCTGAGTCTCTTTCCCCTGTGTAACACCAGGGAGGCACCAGGGACGCTGAGTCTCTTTCCCCCTGTGTAACACCAGGGAGGCACCAGGGACGCTGAGTCTCTTTCCCCTGTGTAACACCAGGGAGGAACCAGGGACGCTGAGTCTCTTTCCCCCTGTGTAACACCAGGGAGGCACCAGGGACGCTGAGTCTCTTTCCCCTGTGTAACACCAGGGAGGAACCAGGGACGCTGAGTCTCTTTCCCCCTGTGTAACACCAGGGAGGCACCAGGGACGCTGAGTCTCTTTCCCCCTGTGTAACACCAGGGAGGCACCAGGGATGCTGGTGTCACTCCAAAATAATAAAGCAAAAAGTGTTTTTGTAACACAGCACAGTATAGGACCATGTAAAATGCAGTAGAACACTGTGTCATGCAATATGCTGAAGCGTAAGAGTGTTAACGATATTTACTGTTAAATTAGCTGAGCTGACTCTGCAGAAGATGGTGGAGTGAGAGCAGAGTACAGTGAGTGCGCTGGATGGAGAACGGCTCTGAGGAGCAGAAACTCACAGTGCACTGTCAGCAGAAAGGAGGAGAGGGAGAGAGATGCGGAGAGAGAAAGTGCGAGAGAGAAAGGATACTGGGGTATTTGTAGCTGTGAAGAGCGGTAGCACCCCCCCCCCCCCCCCCCCCCCCCCACATCCTGCTGATGCCCTGAGTGCTGCTCTAATTGCCCCGGGGAGGGCAGCTCTGTGCAGGGGGAGCCGTGTGTGTCCCGCTGGAGACGCCAAATTAAAACCTCCTCCTCCCCACGGCCCCGATCAGCCCCGGCACTCCCGTCCTCAGAGAGCCCTGCGCCTCCTGCTAACCTGCGCCTCCTTCTGCTCCTAACCCTGCACGTTCTGTCCATTTCTCCTCCTCCTCCTGCTCATCTCTCACTCTGTGGAGCTGGAGCGGTTTGCATGTACTTCCCTTGTAGGAATGGATAATTGTAAAGGTCCGTCTTTACTATTCAAACTGTAGTGGCTCAACATGGCTCAATAAATAGTGGGGGGGGGTGTCTGTTGGGGTGCTATGAGGCTGGGACTCCGGGACTGATTCCCACCCCCACCCCCACCCCCACCCCCACCCCACCCCGATTCAGAGAAACCGGGGATACAAACCACTCCTGCACTGCCTCTAGGGATAATGGACTAAAGTTGTTAACTCAGAGGTTGCAGGTTTGAGTCCCAGATAGGGCAGTCATTGTACCCCCTGAGCAAAGGGTAGTACACCTGAATTCCTTCAGTTAATATTCAGCAGTAAGAAAGGGAAATGGTGAAAATGGCTGTAGAAGTGAGAGTGTGCTGAGGTCCTATATCAGATCAGATGAGCTTATAAAGGCGAGTTGGGGGAGGAGGGGGGTGGTGGTGCAGGTGATGAATGGTGGTTAGTGAAAGGCCATTGCATGGCCAGCTGTCCCCCCCCCCCCAAGGGTTCAGGGCACACAGTTAATGCAGGGTGACAGAGATGAATGGGTTCCAGGCCCAACCAATCCGCTGCAGCCGATAGGCCCTCTGCCCACCTCTCATTTGCATATATAGTCAGGGTGGGGGGTGGGAACCATTAATGTTAATCAAATCACAGCTGACAGAATAAAGCTACTGATGAGTGCTGCATGTGAACAGCTACACACTTCCTCTTTAACCGGCACATTTCAGGCAGATACAAACATGAAAGCTGTTGTTTAAAGGGTTAGTTCAGAATTTTGGACATAATGTCTCATTCACGACTTACCCATGATGTTGTTGATTGATGGAGACCATTTTCAGCTGATTCCATGCTGTCCTTCTTGTGGACATACACACATTGTTAATGCTAGCGCAACTCTATGGTAACCGGTAGCATCCACTACCAAACGCACTTAAACACTCCACAGTGCACCCAAAGCAAATGAAATACGACAACAGTCAATCGGGGTTAATTTGAGTGTTTATACCATCATTTTTGAAGTCAAACTATCGTTGAATCCTTTACTTTGTGTGACCTATATTCTCTGTGGAAGTACGGCGGCGGAGCGAACGTGGCCATTGCAACTTGTTGCTCTTCTTTGTTGTTGTAGTCGACCAGTGCCGGCACTACATTCATAGGTAACGTAAAGTATCGCTCCGCCGCCGTACTTCTCCGTATATTCTACTTCCACAGAGAATATAGGTCAGCACAAAGTAAAGGATTCAACGATAGTTTGACTTCAAAAATGATCGTATAAACACTCAAATTAACCCCAATAGACTGTCGTCGTATTTTATTTGCTTTGGGTGCACTGTGGAGTGTTTAAGTGCGTTTGGAAGATGCTACCGATTACCATTTAGAGTTGCGCTAGCATTAGCAATGTGTGTATGTCCACAAGAAGGACAGCATGGAATCAGCTGAAAATGGTCTCCATCAATCAACAACATCATCATGGGTAAGTCGTAAATGAGACATTATGTCCAAAATTCCGAACTAACCCTTTAAGATGTTGATAAATGGGCAGAAGCGTAGCCTGCACAGCGGTGTGTAGTCCTGGCCTCATTCATAACCTGTTCAGGTCATGTTCTGAGCTCCTCAGGTTGTATGTTTGGCACTGATAAAATCAAGGTGTTTTTAGCTAATCCTGTAATCTTAAAGCCTGTTACACACATACACACACACACACGCACGCACCCACGTAGACATGCACACGCACACACAAACTTGTTTTGTTTTCCACAAAATGTTGCCAGAGGTTTGTCAGACTTTGCAAGTAGTGGTGAACTAAAAACCTTGCCAGAAGTGAATGGCAGTTCCCACAAAGCTCATTTGCATGTGAAAATATGAGCTTGCAGCAAACCTGTGGCAAAAATACCAAAGGTTTGCTGCATATTTGCTGGACGGCCTATATTTTTGTATGGGTTTAAATGTTTCATAAAAATATATCTTTTTAATTTAATCACTGCAGTTAATAATATTTATTTCCAGTCCTTTCAGTAAATGCAGATCAAAAAGTCAGACATAGAAAAGGTACATGTCTTTTTGTAATGAATGAATCAGACAGCAGGTAACTCCTTTTATAAATCTAGCTTTATTACTTTTACTTTTTTTTTTTTTTACGATTTATATATTTACTTTTAAAAGTAGTGGAGATGCAGGAGATCTACAATGGCCAGATTAACACAGAATGCAGATTGTGTCCTTTGTGGTTTGTTTGTTTGCTTGCTTGTTGTTCCACAGTGAAAAGTGAGCCGTGCAATTACAGTCCTGGTTGATTCACAGCAGGTTTGTGGTTCTGCAGAGAGAGGGGGGGGGGGGGGGGGGGGTGGTAGCATGTAGTATAATGCCAGGTGTGTGTTACTGTATGTACATGTAGTATAATGCCAGGTGTGTGTTGCTGTATATGCATGTAGTATAATGCAAGCTATATGTTACTGTGTGTACATGTAGCATAATGCTAGTTATGTTACTGTATACATGTAGCATAATGGCAGCTATATGTTACTGTATGTACATGTAGTATAAACCCAAGTGTATGTTACTGCATGTAGTATAATTGAAATAGTTTTAGTTGCACAGGCCCTGTGATAACACACATGCAATTATTTTTTTTAATGTGTTTTAAATAAAATGTGCAGAGAGATGCATAGATCTAAATACTTAAGTAAAATCTACACTCAGTGTTTTCTAAGATGACGTCATCACTGTTGCCTTCATGAGTGAAATGCTTTGATGGCAGTCTTCCACTGGCTAAACGCGTCTGCTGCCAAACGCTTAAATTGTAAATTGTATTAATAAGCTAATTAGAGAGGAACAACCAGTCAGAGCCTCTATTTTCAGGTCAGGTGTTCAGAAGGGAGCAGACTGAATTTCACCAGGATGCCCTGCACTGAACTGGCCTCCAGAATGCCACCTTAATATAACACCACAGTAACAGTACTCCTGTTCGGGATACTCTGGCTACTGACATTTCCTGCACTCCTGTCCAACCGCTGACATACGAGCTGCAAACTCACATGCGGTTTAGAAACTGTGCAGTAAATTCACACTGTCTGAGTGCTTTAATAATAATTAATATTTATCTAATTTAACATATGTTCCTGACTCGCCATAATATTGTCATACAGTTTAACATATTGTCACTTTACAAATGAATGGTCATTGTGTGTGGTCATGACTCATGACATCACTGCAATGCAGACATGGCTGCCAGAGTGGTGCTGATTGGATAAAGAAACTATTACTGGGTCCAATCAGTAGGAAGGTGTGTCTCCAAATCAAAAGAAGTTAACTGTTAAAAACATTCCACCATTTCGATGAGAATGTTGCAATACAGTAAACTCACCAAAATTACATCATTTAACATTAGCTTGTGTGCTGTGATTTTAGATGTATTTTTAACTAAAATAAATATATTAGTTGTCAAAAAGCTCACAGAACTTGTTCAGACATGAGGGAATATCTGGTGGAAGACACTGCCTTCATAGGATAGAAACTAGCTGACCTTTTCACGCCTGTTTCAATCACAGAACTATATAGAAAACTAGAAACAAGCTGTATCTCTCCCATTCATTCTGTTGGTGGTCCAAAAATTGCGGCGCCCACTGCCAGCAGTATGAGAACGTCAACGTAGTAGATGGTGATGGATAGATAACCTTTTTTATTTTTTATTTTTTTAGAACCTAGCAAATACATTCATAATGTAAGTAAAATGATTAGTGATTGTTTTGGTTAAATGCCTTTCCATTTTACAGTGTAAACAGGCTACCAATGTTGTACTTGTAATCATATTGTCAACTACCTTTGGCCAAGCTAACAATTAGCAAGCCTGAGCTAATTCTTTGTATTAGCTATAATTACCTTTTGTTACTTTGTCTATCTCTGCAGCTATCAAAGACACTGTTCATTCTATTTGAATAATCTGTCCTGATTTAGTAATTCCTCATTACAGCAAGATTTTAAACTATAGCCTACTGACAAATGTAAAAATTGAACATGAATATTGTAGCGAGCGCGGAGAATGAGGGAGAGAGACAGCAGTTTGCAGTACCCGAATCGCTCTAGCCGAGCTTCGTTTTATTCACGCTACCTTACCAGCTCTTAAAAGAGCCGTTAGCTTTTCCAGGATCCAGCTCAGCGTTGTTCACAGTTGAAGCACCTTCGTAGACTGACTAGGAATCACTTCAGGTACTGCCTTATATTTCAACTAGTTGGCTGTGATTGGCGAACACACTTACAAATTCCTAGCCAATCACAGCCACACATAAATTACAGTTACGTTTACGGTTACGTTTAAATCTAGAATGACAGTTAAAAATGACAGTTACGTTAACACAATTCACGGCTAACAAGCTAACACAATTAAAACACACACAGCACGCTATTTACAAGTATTTACACTTCAACCGGGTAGCGGCTCACTACCCGGTCCTAGCTGGCCAGTTGACAACCCCCAGGCCGCCACATTGCCCCCACCCAAGGGGTCACAAGTCTCCGACGACCCCGCAGTCCAACCACAACTCACATCAAAGTCCCGTAAGTGGCCTGGGGGCCGCCGGTGTCGTTTAGGTCTCCTGGTAGCGCTCGGCGGAGTGTCGCTGGGCTCAGGCTCACTGGGTAGCACAGTGTCGCTGCTCACCTCCGGCTCAGCTGCATCAGGAGTTGCCAGGGGCCTGTAGGGTGCTAGCCGGTCTTGATGTAGCACCACCAGGCGCCCCCGGCCTGGCATCCTGATGCGATAAACCACCTCCGAGAGCCTTTCCACAATTTCTCCAGGCCCCCGCCAGCTCGCTCGCAGCTTGGGCGACAGGCCCTTCTTCCGCTCAGGGCAATAAATCCAGACCTGCTCTCCTGCTGCAAAGGCCCGTCCTCTGCAGCGCGTGTCGTACCACCGCTTCTGCTTAACGCCGGCGGAGGCCTGGGCCTTGCGGGCGAAGTCGTGAGCGACGAGGAGGCGGTTCCGCAGCCGGTGGTAGTACTCCTCCCGAGTACGGCTGGGTTCTTCAGGCTCAGGCGGAGCCCCGAACACCAAGTCCACTGGTGTCCTGAGCTCCCGTCCGAACATCAGGGCAGCAGGGGTGAGTTGGCTGGACTCCTGCACGGCTGACCTGTAAGCCCACAGGACCAATGGCAGGTGGCGATCCCAGTCCCGCTGGTGCTGGCTGGCTAAGATGGCTAGCTGGGTAGCTAGCGTGCGGTTAAATCGCTCGACGAGGCCGTCGCTTTGAGGATGGAGTGGCGTCGTTCGGGTCTTTGTCACGCCCAGCCGTTTGCAGACCTCCGCCATCAGCTGGGATTCGAAGTTGCGCCCCTGGTCACTGTGGAGCTCGGCAGGGGCCCCGAAACGGGTGAACATCTCCTCCACGAGCCTCTCCGCCGTCGTCGCCGCACTCTGGTCTGGGATAGCGAATGCCTCCGGCCACTTGGTGAAGTAATCCATCGCTACCAGAATGTAGCGATTGCCGGAGTCGGTGACGGGGAAGGGCCCGAGGACGTCCACCCCCCACCCGTTCCATGGGTGCCCCCACCAGGTGTTGTTGCAGGGGTGCTCGGGAGCGTTGACTAGGCCCTTTCTGTGCCGTGCAGGAGTCGCAGCACTGGACGTGGAGCTCGACGTCGTGACGACACCCCGGCCAGTGAAACTTCCCCCTCAGCCGGTGCAGGGTTTTGTTGTTGCCGAAGTGGCCCGCCCCCACCGAGCCGTGGACCAACCTGAGGACATCAGGACGGAGCGCCCGTGGTACCAACAGCTGCAGGATGTCGCTGCCCCGGCCTGGGGCCTCCCACCGTCTGTAGAGGAGACCGTCGCGCTGCACCAGGCTGCTGTACAGGCTGTAGTAGCTTTTGACCTCTGGGCTCTCTGCCGACACCACCGACCGCTCGGGGCGCTGCCCCGCCTCCAGCCAGCTCCTCACCTTGCCCAGCGTGCTGTCTGCTTCCTGGGCCTCTCGGAGCTCCATGGGCGTCAGCGGCAGCCACCCCTCCGCGTCGCCGCTGGCCTGGACCACCGCCACATCTGGGCTCACCTGGTCCCGTTCCTCTTGGCGGCTGCAGTAGCGACACTCCTGGGCTGCGCACGGCCGGCGCGATAAAGCGTCTGCGTTCCCATGAAGTCGGCCTGCCCGGTGCCGGATTTCGAAGTCATAGCCTTGCAGTTGTTCCAGCCAGCGAGCAACTTGACCCTCAGGGTCTTTAAAAGTTAGGAGCCAGGTGAGCGAGGCGTGGTCGGTGCGCAGGAGGAAGTGGCTGCCTTGCAGGTACGGCCGGAAGTGGTGCAACGCCCTGACCACAGCGAGCAGCTCCCGCCTGGTGACGCAGTAATTGCGTTCCGCCTTCCCCAGGGCCCGGCTGTAGTAGGCAACCACTCGCTCGCCGTCTTCATCCTCCTGTGACAGGACGGCCCCCACTCCGGTGTTGCTTGCGTCGGTGTCAACGATGAAGGGTCGCTTGGCGTCGGGGTACGCCAACACTGGAGCTTCAGTGAGGGCCGCCCTGAGCTGGTCAAAGGCCATGGATTGCTCCTCCTGCCACACAAACGGCCGGCACTTATCCGTTAAGCGATGGAGGGGGCTAGCCAGGGTAGCGAAGTCCCGGACAAAGCGCCTATAATAGGACGCCAGGGCCCAGGAAGCTTCGCAGCTCACCCACGTTGCCAGGGACCGACCAGTCCCTCACAGCAGCCACCTTAGATGGATCGGTGGCTACGCCCCGCTCGCTGACGATGTGCCCTAGGAAGGCCGTCTCCCTCCGGAGGAGCTGGCACTTCTTTGGGTTTAGCCGCAATCCCGCTTGGCGGATTGCAGCTAGCACATCAGTCAGGTTAGCGAGGGCCTGCTGGAAGTCGCTGGCGTGTACCAGGAGGTCGTCTAAGTACACGACACAGCGACTGCGAGGGACGGCCGCTAGCACCCGCTCCATCAGCCGCTCGAACGTGGCCGGCGCGTTGCATAGCCCGAAGGGCATCACCCGAAACTGCCAGAGACCGTGCCCAATAGTAAAGGCGGTCTTAGGCTTCGCTTCGGGTGCCAGCCTCACCTGCCAGTAGCCGCTGCGGAGGTCCAGCGAACTGAACCAGCTCGACCCGCTGATGTGGTCCAGGGCCTCGTCAATGCGGGGGAGTGGGTAGGAGTCTTTGGTGGTCAGGAAGTTCAGACGCCTGTAGTCCACACAGAACCTCCACTCCCCGCTCTTCTTCTGGACCAGGACCGCAGGGGCTGCCCACGGGCTGTCGGAGGGCTCGATAACACCAGCAGCTGCCATTTCCTTCACCTTTTCCTCTGCCACCAGTCGCTTGGCAGGGGACATCCGGTGCGGCCGCAGACGGATGGGTTGAGCTGTGTCGGTGTTGATGGTGTGCTGCACCAGCTCGGTCTGGGTACAGTCCTCATCCCGCACTGCGAAAAGGTCTGCGTTTCCATCCAGGAGGCTTTTGAGCTGCTGGCGCTGCTGGTGGTCGAGCCCGCTGCTGCTTCGTTGCCACAGGGCGTGGACAGCTGCTGTCGTCTCGGCAGGCAGAGCTAGTTTGGGCTGGGCAGGCGGTTGCTGTGGGACAGGCTGGTGGTGGTGGGCGAGCGAGTGGTCGGGCTGGGGCACTGCGGTCAGTGACGGTGGCTTGGGTGCAGTGGCTAGCTGGAGTAGCTTGCTTGCTGGCCGGGCTGTGGTGGCTAGGTGGCGTGTTCGTCGGGCTGTGGTGGCTAGGTGGCGTGCTCGTCGGGCCGTTCGTGTCGGGCCGGACTGTAAGGCTACTGTCTCCGTGCCAAGAGTGATGCTGCCCCTTGACACATCAACGCAGGCTCCCCAGCGTTTCAGCAGGTCCAGGCCGATGATGCACGAGTCCGCGATGTCAGCTAGCCAGAACTCGTGCGACACCTCCTGCCCGGTCACCGTCACCTTCACCTCTTTCTTCCCCCTCATCGCCATCTTTGCCCCCGTCACTGATGTCAGCGGTGTGGCGGTGGGCGTCCACGCCCCGGGAAGTTGGGGCCCGCCGGTGTTGTGGAGTACTCCTGGCCGGACAAGGGAGATGGTAGCCCCCGTGTCCACCAGGGCTCGACAGGCCTGCCCGTCCAGCCAACAGTGGAGGTACAACCCACTGGCTTTGCCCAGCCGACCTACCCGTGGATGGGACTTATGCTCAGCCGCCTTTGTAAAGGCGCTTGTGCTAGCCTCCAGAGAGGTAGCTGGAATTTTTGCCACTTGGGCGGGTAAGGCCGTACTGGGTTTGGGCACAGGGGTGTGTACCTGGTTGAGGAGGGTTGGTTCCCGGGGCGGCGTTCTCCTCACTGCGCCGTCCCTGCCTCGTTTCCCGACGGCGGGGGCTTCCGTGGCTTTGGTGCTGGAGCTGGGCAGTCGCGAGCGATATGGCCCGGCTCGTCGCACCGGTAGCACCGGCCTTGTCGCCTCGCTGGCCGTTGTAGTGGCGTGCGTGTCCAGCAGACCTCCTCGCCATCGGCCACCCTGACGTGCTGGCGGGTTGGTTGTGGAGTGGGCCGGATAGCTAGGGTGTCTTCCGCCCGAGTTGTCATGCTCAAAGCCTCGCTTATGGAACCCGGTTGGGCTAGGCTAATGTGGTCACGTAGGCGCTCTGGCGTGAGGGCTCGCAGGAATGCATGCAGCGCTAGTTTTTCCTGCGCTGCTGCATCGAACTCTGGGTAGGCCTCGCGGGCGTAGCGCTGTACGTCGGCCGCCACTTTTCCCCAGCTCTCCTCCTCACAGCGGTAGCGGCTTAGCAGCTTTTCCCGGCTTGCTTCGGCGGAGCGGTGCTGGGTGAACCGCCGTTGGAGTGCTGCGGTCAGAGCCTGTAGGTTTTGTCGCTCCGCCGGCGGCAGGTCCAGGATCGCCTCCAGCGCTGGGCCCTCCAGGGCGAGTGCCAGGTGTCCCGCTGTCTGCTCCGGCGTCCAGCTAGCCAGCTGAGCTGCTAGCTCTAGCTGCGCTAGGTACGACTCCAGCGAAGCTGTTCCGTTGAACCGAGGTAGCTTCAGCTGCATTGTCGGCTTCGCGAGCGTGCCGTCGCGGCTTACCGATGCCGGATCCTCCTGTCTGCCGCTGAAGCCGTCCGGTCGCCTGGACACTCGCACCGCGGGAATCTGCCACTCGGGCTAGTTATAGCCCCGGCCTTCCTCGCCTTCCTGCGGGTCAACTCGCCGATCGTCCGCTCCAGTTCCTCCATCTCCCTCAGTAGGGCTCGTTCCATCCCACTTCCGGACACCAATGTAGCGAGCGCGGAGAATGAGGGAGAGAGACAGCAGTTTGCAGTACCCGAATCGCTCTAGCCGAGCTTCGTTTTATTCACGCTACCTTACCAGCTCTTAAAAGAGCCGTTAGCTTTTCCAGGATCCAGCTCAGCGTTGTTCACAGTTGAAGCACCTTCGTAGACTGACTAGGAATCACTTCAGGTACTGCCTTATATTTCAACTAGTTGGCTGTGATTGGCGAACACACTTACAAATTCCTAGCCAATCACAGCCACACATAAATTACAGTTACGTTTACGGTTACGTTTAAATCTAGAATGACAGTTAAAAATGACAGTTACGTTAACACAATTCACGGCTAACAAGCTAACACAATTAAAACACACACAGCACGCTATTTACAAGTATTTACACTTCAACCGGGTAGCGGCTCACTACCCGGTCCTAGCTGGCCAGTTGACAACCCCCAGGCCGCCACAATATGTTAAAGGCCCACTCAGTAATTTCGGTTGTTACTTTTACGTGCATGGCAAGTACCTCGGCAGATCATGGTTCTCGTATTTATTTATTTGCAGTAACCAGCCAAAATAGGCTACATTACAACAAATCCATTTCCAAGGTTTATTTGCGTGGTTTATTTGTCAAAACTATTTTTCGATATACTATCGGACGAGTGAGCACGGTGAGCACCAAGTAAAAACGAGTGAATGATACATATGATACTTATGTCCCCAGGCTAGTCACGCCATGGTTGGTTCAGCTGGGCAATGCAAATGCTAATAAGCAAAGTTTTTTTTTGTCCTAACATAAGGCAAAAGACAGCTGAATTTGTGTTTTATACGACAGCTACATACAGCAAACTAGCATGAAAATTACAACTATACCCATATTACTTAAGTGTACGCGGTAACAAAGGCTCGGTACTTGCAGTTACCTAACGTTAGCTAGCCTATGCTATAGCAACTAGGATCCTCTAGCTAGCTTGTAGCCAACGTTACCCATCTAAACTAATTAAAAACATTAAAGACGCTTTCTGACACAGCAGGACTTAGGTATCTTATTGAATATCAAGTCTGAGTTGTACCACCAAGTCTAGTCTTACCTTCTAAAGCTGCAAATGTTTCTGAAAATAGTTGTGTGCTTTTATCGTGCGTTTAGCACAAATTTACTGTGCTTTTAGCGTGTGTTTGGCACAGATTTACTGTGCTTTTAGCGTGCATTTAGCACGCTTTTTGTGTGCGTTTAGCACAGTTTTAGTGTGGTTTTAGCGTGCGTTTAGCACGGCGTTAGTGTGCTTTTAGCGTGCGTTTAGCACGGCGTTAGTGTGCTTTTAGCGTGCGTTTAGCACAGTTTTAGCGTGCGTTTAGCACGGACTTACTGTGCTTTTAGCGTGTGTTTAGCACGGTTTTAGTGTGTGTTTAGCACGGATTCACTGTGCTTTTAGCGTGCATTTAGCACTTTTAGTGTGCGTTTAGCAGTTTTAGTGTGTGTTTAGCATGGTTTTAGTGTGCTTTTAGCGTGCGTTTAGCACGGATTTAGTGTGCTTTTAGCAAATCAGCATGCGTTTAGCACAGTTTTAGTGTGCGTTTAGCACGGACTCTGTGCTTTTAGCAAATTAGCATGCGTTTAGCACGGTGTTAGTGTGCGTTTAGCGTTCATTTAGCACGGTGTTAGTGTGCTTTTAACGTGCGTTTAGCACGGTTTAGTGTGCGTTTAGCATGATTTTAGTGTACTTTAGCATGCGTTTAGCACGGTTTTAGTGTGCGTTTAGCACGGTGTTAGTGTGCTTTTAGCGTGTGTTTAGCACGGATTGTCTGCTTTTAGCAAATTAGCATACATTTAGCACAGTGTTAGTGTGCGTTTAGCATGCATTTAGCACGGTGTTAGTGTGCTTTAGCGTGCGTTTAGCACTGTTTTAGTGTGCTTTTCATGTGTGTTTAGCACAGCTTTAGTGTGCTTTTAGCATGCTTTCAGCACGGTTTTAGTGTGCTTTTAGCATGCGTTTAGCACGGTTTTAGTGTGCTTTTAGCATGCGTTTAGCACAGTTTTAGTGTGCTTTTAGCGTGCGTTTAGCACGGTGTTAGTGTGCTTTTAGCGTGCATTTAGCACGGTTTTAGTGTGCTTCTAGCGTGCATTTATCATAGTGTTAGTGTGTTTTTAGCGTGCATTTAGCACGGTGTTAGTGTGCTTTAGCGTGCGTTTAGCACGGGTTTACCAAAGCCCATAGAGAGAGAAAGCCTTGCCAACTCCAATGACTGCAATGTAACAGAAAAAAAGTGCAATGCCATTCTTTGAGCATCAGGGGGTAGTGCTGAGGCACTGCTAAACAGAGTAGAATCTGAAAAAATACATGGCGGTGAATGGAGCTAAATGCGATAAAATTATCATCACAGTCGATTTCAAATATTTTTGCGGAACTGGATTATTACTGGCAATGTTACACGGCCTAATAATTAATACATAATTATAAATCGACATTAGTGGTGGGACAAAATATCAATACTGGAATATATCGTCATACTTCCTCTTGCGATATGTTATCGATACACTGGCGCCAAATATCGATATTTTTATTAAAACATGCAGGCACTCTAAACGGATTCACCACAGCCACAGACTGTAAAATGCACTGTTTATGCATGCTAAGAAAATCATGTTCATGTATAAAAAAACGTTGTAGTAAAAGCATTTCCCCTTGCTTTCTATACTATATGCAGTACCTGATGCACTTTCGGTTTCGAACACACCTAATTTTTTTCTCCAAAATCTCTCGTATAAATATGTTTAGGAAAGGAAGTACTTTCCAGTATATTCAGCTACAGCTGTTTTCAGATTAACCGTGAAGAGTTTATCTTGTTACATTTCGCCAAAGTCCCATACAGTCCACATTTCCACAGCGACATATCGTGATGTATCGTAGATGAATTGTCTTGCAATGTATCGAGTATCGCAGAATCGCTGTAACGTGATACCATCGTTATCGTGGGCAACGTATCGTGATAGTGTCGTATCGTGATTTACTCTGGGATTCCCACCCCTAGTCGACATGGAATCGATGGTTGTGTTATGATCTCACTTTCAAAACATTTCCACTAGCATTGATGCTACGCAATGTTGAGGAGTTCACCGGTTCATGAATATTCATTACTGGCGGCTCCTCAGTCAACGGTAGCCAACTAGCCAGTATCTCTCGCTTGCTCAGTAAAACCATATATTCTCTAGAAGCTACTAGAAGATTCTTGTTAAAACCAGATTGTCTCTAAGATAAGGTGATGTACCGCCGGTACTAGCTAGTGCTTTGTTCGTCCACATAGTTGTCATTCTTGTGCTGTTATTACCGAACGATTTTTGCTGGCTGTGGGCCGTCCATCTTGCTTTTGAGTCTCACGTCCATTTTCCTAAATGGTTCAAAGATTTCATTAATCTCAGTGCATTAAAAAAAAAGCATATTTTCTTATCTGCTGTTTGCAAACTTTCTCCAACTTACAATAAAAAATTATCTCTTATAGATTTGGGTTTCTTGACAAAACTTCCATTGACCCCCATTCATTTTCCTCTGTTTAGCCCAGTTTTAGTGCTCATAGTCGCCCCTAGAGGTGAAACATATTCATGCAGTTGGCATATCACTTTACTATACAATCTGGGTTTACTGTGCTTTTAGCGTTTAGTGTGCGTTTAGCACGGTTTTAGTGTGCTTTAGCACAGTTTTAGTGTGCTTTTAGCATGTGTTTAGCACGGTTTTAGTGTGCGTTTGCCACAGTGTTGGTGTGCTTTTAGCGTGCATTTAGCACGGCTTTAGCGTGCATTTAGCATGGTTTTAGTGTGCTTTTAATGTGCGTTTAGCATGGGTTTACTGTGCATTTAGCATGCGTTTCGCACGGTTTTAGTGTGCATTTAGCACGGTTTTAGTGTGCGTTTAGCAGTGTTAGTGTACTTTTAGTGTGCGTTTAGCACAGTTTTATTGTGCGTTTAGTACGGTTTTGCTGTGCTTTTAGCACGGTTTTTGTGCTATTTGCATACGCTGTGCAAATGTGCAGGAAACTGATATATATATCACAGGTAGTCCAGTGCGTATAGGGCATTTGACATCCCGGAGAACGCAGCAGCCAGAACGTCATCATAGTGGGAAGGTAGCTCAGACAACTCCCTGTAGTTTGCTCTGTTATGTGAATTTTCACTCTCGTTATTTCCCTAAATGCCAGCTCATAACGACCCAAGAATCGCATCGATCAACCTCGTGGGAATGTCATGGTTTTCCGCACTAACGTTATTTTGTTATACGTGCCCCTTCATCAATAAAATTATAAATTTGCAGACTCAATTCGCATGGTTACAATAGAGTACTCAAGTGACTACGTCACGCTGGTTTCGGAAGTAAATTCCCCATTCATTTAGAGCGTAGACATTAACTAAAGCTTACTTTTAAACCATTTCTACTGATTATGTCTTAACGTCAATTTCCCAGATTGTTCAATATAATGCCCGTTCGCAAACTATGTCGTCTTTCTGGACCAGCTTCGAGTATCTTTTATGTTTTAGTATTTTTTTTGTGAACATACCAGTGCTGGCACTGTTTAAAAACTCCCCGTCCCATAATTCCCTCCGAACGAGTAGCCTTGTCTCCAGATGTTGTCATATAACGTTAGCCAGCAGTAGCACACAGCTCCGTTTTTAAACACTTTTTTCTAGCGTTAGCTAGCTAGCTTGAAGGACTAAAAGCTAGAATTGCTTTCTGTGGTTAACCATAGCATAGTTTCTGACCTTGTCGGGCGGGCTTCTCTACTTAGCAAGCTAACGTTAGCTTGTCTTGAGTGGCAGTAGCCTACTCCCATCTGCCACAGAGCAGACAGACGAGATGATGATATCTTATTGGTCGAGAACCACCCGTGCGTTGCAGTACTGGATATGCAGTCCGTTAAAGTGGACTACAAGTCGAACTACATTCATTAATGCATTACTTTAAAAAATAAAAATTGGAACATGCGATATATGGAATATATCCTTGTACCACACAGGCTAATCCAGGAACATTTCGGCTCATTCTATAAATCAGATTTCAAGAAATAGTCGATAGTCTCCGAAGCCCATTCTATCTTCCATAGAGAATTTACTTCCGAAACCAGACTCCGCCCACGACTGACGTACTCACTTGAGTACTCTATACCCTCTCTGGTTACACTGATATAGAGTACTCAAGTGAGTACGTCAGTCGTGGGCGGAGTCTGGTTTCGGAAGTAAATTCCCTATGGAAAATGGCTGAATGGCTTTAATGCCTGAATGCCACATTCTCTTCAGATGGTAAGATGAAAAAACACAAGGCCAAACTCTGCTGTATAGGTATGGAGCATGCCCCAATAAGCCGTATAGTATATAAAAATAATGTAATAGTTTGGTGCGTAAGTATATTTTTGTTTTATGACACAGCTGTCACAACTTCTGCCTGAAGAGCCCCAGGCCTTGTCAGAAGTAACAAAAAATTAGACTACACACATGCACACCTGCGCTCAGTGATCTAAGCCCACAATATTTAATCTTTCCCCATAGATATTCTCACTTGCAAGAATTTGCAAAGACCCAGCAAGAAATCCTTGCAATGCAAAGGAGAATACTGGCAGCTAGGGGAGAGGCAAAGGAGGACATTATGGAAAATGGTCCATGTCAGAATGTGGAAGAGCTCCAACAGCTCAACAAGGAAGACCGAGATGGAAAAGGGGACAAAGATGGTAAACATGGAGAAGCTGTGAAAATAACATTTTAAAACTAAGATACCCACTTAGTTATGACATCATTATGGCATAATCAATTTAAGTCTAAACTGAAGTATCTACAGCACTTTATGCCTACTGTAATTTTTAAGCGGTGCAGCCGCTTCTATACGTGACGTGTGTCCGTCCGTCCGTTCGTAGCATGAGATTTAAACCAATCAGGAGTCGCCTATGCGTCACATGCCCGGCAATACAATAGTAGCTTGAGAAAAGCATGCCCAGCTTCAGACAGCTCTATCTCAAAAAATATACATGTCACAGCTTTGATATTCACACCGTAGGAATCCTGGGAACCAGACGCACATCTGTATATAATATGTCTTGTGTAGCTTAAAAACTGTAGTCGTGGTCACAAGTTAGAAAATGGGTTTGAAATAGAAATTACCAGCTGCCGCTAGAGTGGAGTTTTGAACATTCCACCATTTGTGTGAATGGGGGAGCATGGTTTTCAAACAAAACTTGAATATTTTATAAACTAAAAATGTCACAGCTTAGATATTTACACCGTAGGAATCCTGGGAACCACATGAACATTTTGATACATATTATGTCTGTGTACCTTAAAAACTGTAGTCGTCATCACAAGTTAGAAAATGGCTTTGAAATTGAAATGACCAACTGCAGCTAGAGTGGAGTTTTGAACTTTCCACCTGTTAGCAAGGTGAGTCGCCGTAGCAACCCCCCGAAGCGAAATCAATACAAAATCTACCACCAGTGTTCTGCTGGACCCAGTCAGTTATGGAACGGCGCAACAATCCATGCACCCTCTTGTTGAGTTTGGAATTCCATTGTTATTGTTCAAATAATAACTGTAATCTTTCCTGTTTGTTATCAGAGTATATTGCGTATGTAAATAAATATCACCAAACCAGAGGCCATTGCTTTTGTGCATGTAAACAACACACACATTTTCTATTGCATTTTTTAATATGATTGCTCATAAACCTGCACCGCTTACTTCACCACCTGGGTGTGATTTTTTACTTATAAATTAAATTAATTTATCTTGTAGTAGGCTACAGAATCATGAACTACCTTTGTTCTCTTGGAAGAGCTAACCCAGGGGCAGCTCTTCACAAAATGTTGTGTGAGGTGGCATCTAATCAAGTGTTGAGGACCTACACATTGAGGGGAAAAAAACTGGCCTTCCAAGACATCAGGAATTGCCATGTGATAATAGGCAAGTTTAGCTTACATTGGTGACTTTTCATTTGATCTTTCTTGAAAGGGTCATACAATTGAGTGTTGCACATTTATTCATTTCCTTTTGCCTAAAATAGGATACCAACACTATGTCCTAAAACTCATGAATTTTTACCTATATTATATGTATATGAGGTATATTATATTAGCCTATTGTATACAGGTTTTCTAAATTAGCCTATGGTTTCATCTGAATTCCTATGCAAAAGCACCTCAGGTTACTGTCAATTTAAATGAGTGAAATATATGCATCATGAAGAGTTGGTATTGAAGTTTTGCCTTACAGTATTAGTCAAATACACAAATGCATGTATTCAATTGTGTTATTGTGGTGTTTAAATGGTAAAGAAAAAGAAAGAATAAAACATGTTCTATTTCTAGGAGCAATCATGAAAAACTGAAGGAAACTGATGTGGAGGAACTCATCGCAGTGGCCCTGAGAATTTGCCTCACACAGGCATTTCAAAAGGAATTTAATTGAAGGCTTTATTTTGTTATAATAATTTTCATTGACAATCATGTTGAAGTAATTTTGTTGGTTGTTTATACATATTTAGTTTGAATAGTATACTGTACATAGTGTGATGTTTAGCTTATACCTATACATGGTGGCCCCCTAGTGGTAGTTGTCGACGTCCCAATTACAGTATTCATATTTCTCTGAAATTCAAAAATTGTAGAGTTTCTTATTCCGTTTCACCAATGCCCAGCACATTTCCACAGCGACCTATCGCACGTGGGGCTGTAATACGTTGCTGTTATGTAAAAACGCTTGTACGTTTTAACGCATTTTTTGTACGTAAAAACATTATTTAAAAAAAACAGGTGTATGTATTTATCAATTTGAACTTTAAACTATGGATGTACAGTGAATATTTTTTGAGATTTTGACACTTGTTTGGTT
Organism: Synaphobranchus kaupii; assembly: GCA_029718625.1. Classification (NCBI taxonomy): domain Eukaryota; kingdom Metazoa; phylum Chordata; class Actinopteri; order Anguilliformes; family Synaphobranchidae; genus Synaphobranchus; species Synaphobranchus kaupii. The sequence goes on from CM056376.1 coordinate 30,753,893, forward strand.
GTTTTTGCATATTTTGTTTGAATAGTTATATACTGTAGATAGTTTGATATGAAAAAATAACTTCAGAATAGGAATAGAAATGTAAGGGATGATTTAAGACTTGAGCACAATATTTAGCTTTTGTGAAGTTTGACTGCGAGACTCATCACTGCAAACTATAGGCTACAGCAGAATACATAAATATACAGCACAAAATATAGGAAGAAGCACTGGAACTCGTGTTCTGAATGGTTAGACATGTCAATCATCAGGATGAGAACGCACACAAGAACACGCATGATTTAGATACTTTAGTGAGGCTCTGCTTCACGGGTGGGCTCAAAAACACGTCATAATCCACAATTATCCAATCATGTCTCATAAAGTCATCAATTAATTTGCAATGGTAGAGTGAAACAGACGATAGCTTTGCCTCACTGAAGTTCCTTTTAAAAGTCTAAGGATGGTGCTGTTTTTCACGATACAAGCATCTAGGCACTTTTTGAATCTAGGCACTTTTTTTTAGCTTCACAAAGGAAAGTCGTTGTGGTGATGATTCAATATTAAAGAAAGCCTATGTTGTGTGTGATTGTGTGATATGCATGCTTCACCTGTTGTCTTAGAGAAACCTCCTCTGCGTGGAGGGTATACGCAGTATACCCACTTCTTTCTTAGTGGGCATAGAGTATACTCACTTCTTAATCCCCACTGGTGCACGTATCAATTAGTAGTCATGGATTTGCTAAATTAGAGTATACCCACTTCTCTAGAGTACACCCACTTCTCCAGGCACTACTACACCACTGTTATTGCCAAAGCGCTAAGCCTTCCATTAAAAACACACATTGGGACGTCGTTATAAGCATGGCATTGAAATTCTTTGTCAGAGAAGGAACTGTATGATTTATTGTTTTAATAAAGTGGAATGATATGAATCTCTTAGCAGGAACTTCCGTGAATGAAGGTCTAAACCAGTTGGTGTGAGCTTTCACACGTGTCCTGTGCGTGTGCTGGGAATGTCATCATGTATGTTTCCCTGTGATATGTTAATGTATCCCTTTGTGGTTTTTCAGTTGTACATGTGAGAATGGAGCATGTCTGGCTTTGTGTTGAGCTGATGGTACGATAAGCGGTGGGTGGTACCTTTTGTTTTCAGGAGATTTCAGTCTGTTTTGTGAAGCTGAAAATGACCCCCCGTAGACAGCCTATTCTAACCCAGCAGCAGTCTCCCCCAACCACTGCAATTACAGGCCTCTGTCAGTCTAATGCGGGGGGGGGGGGGGGGGGGGTGCAATTACTGAGGGAGGGGCGACAGCCCGCTGGGCTTGGGCCAGACGCTCGGTGCAAATGTTTCAAAATAAACGTGCCTCTGTTGTCGGAGGTTGAGCCCTCGCCCATGGCTGTACGTGGCAGGAGGGAGCCAACAAGTGTGTATCACCTGGGCCCAGGTAAAGAGCAGGTCACTGACAGTGTGTCTACACATCACCTGCGCCCAGTTAAACACCAGGTCACTGACAGCGTGTCTACACATCACCTGCGCCCAAGTAAAGAGCAGGTTACTGACAGCATATCACCTGTAGGCTGGGGCTGGGTGGGTCTACACATGTACACATCATTGGAACCATGTTAGAAATCCTTCTCCCACATTTTAATGTATTATTCCCATTCATCTGTGTTTTCTTCAAGTTAGTCATTCAGAATCTCCCATCTGTTAGTTATGTCATGTACAGTGTAGCTATAAGCTCTATGCTATACTGTATAGTTGTATAATATACACTGTAGGGTGTAGCTGTATGCTATACTGTATAGTTGTATAATATACACTGTAGGGTGTAGCTGTATGCTATACTGTATAGTTGTATAATATGCGTTCATCACGCCCTGTAATTATCTCTTTCTTTGTTTGCATTCATTCAAGCTTTCACATTCTCCTATTGTCCCACTGTCCCTAATTTCTCCCAGCAGTACAGAGGGGTTGTGTATGGGTCAAAAACAAGCAAATCGTATCCATGGCAACCCTAATGAATATGATTCACCCTCATGGCTGATCCTCCTCAGCGTGTGAGTGCCCCCCGGGGTTGGCAGGGTGGGGTACAGTCTGTGGACGTTACACATAAGGGGTTTGCAGTGAGGCTGGTGTATTATTTGGGAGGGGTGATCACCACACCCCTAGTCTAGGATGGGGAGGCAGGGGCGGGGGACTGTACCAGTCTTCTCTCTCCTTTGTGTGAGTTTTGTGACAATGACGATGGCGGCTGTTTTCGAGCGAGTGACCCGTTCCAAAGAAACTCTTCTCCCACAATGCAACAGGAACTTTCCTGTCAACAGGCCACACCTGTTGGGATTTGGGTTAGATTATGATCATACACAACTGTTTATGTCTGAAAATCTCATGTTTAGTCAAAATAGTTTTAGCTGAGATTTTGTGTAGGCTTGAATACGCTGGTTTCTGGGGATTCGTGACATCACAAGATCCTTAACATAAAAATGGGTGGAGTTGAGGTGGTCCTAGGGGTGATCTCGGCTGGGCACGTGGTATAAAAGCAGAGACCAACTTTTTTTTTTTTTTTTCCACTTTGAGACAGACCTTAGTACTGCTAACTAGCTAGTTCAAGTTCAAATGTGAATTGCTTTGTATTACTGCTAACGTTAATATTACGACTTATATCGAGCTACTAAGGCTATGTTCACACTGCAGGCCTTAGTGCTGAATTCCAATTTATTGCTCAGATCCGACTTTTTTTGTTTGGCTGTTCACATTAATTTTTTTATGTGGCCCATATCTGATTCCAGTGTGAACCGATTGCTCTCCTCAAATGACCCGTGAAAATTAACAAAAACAAAAGACATAGCGCCTGTTACACAGCCTGCAGAAATAAACAACAACAAAAAGGAAGTCATCAAAGTCACAGCTTCTGCCTTAATTTTAAAGTTGATGTGCAGTGGAGCTAATGATAAGGGTGAGGAGACGGGGAAAAAAGCCAAGGTTTCTACTAGCTTTTTGTGCTGCCAAGAGGGACTCGTGAATGCGAGATCGGAGCCAGGAATGGGGGGACCGTGACATGGGCGGTTTCAGTGAAACTCAAGCAAGGCAAGAAATTAGGACGGGCGAGTTAAGAAAATTGAGTGCTCGGCCGTTTGGCTAGTGAGACCAGTCGATATAACATTTATAAAACGGATAGTTCCGGGATGCAGATTGGTCAATACAGCGTTCCAGCCATGTTAAAATACACAATATAAAAAAGCTATCACACGACACATCTGTTCAACTTCATGTGTAACGTTACCTAGGCTATAGCCTAACATCACTGTGGACCCTTAGATTAAACTATTGACACATTATTGGACCGACAAACATTAACGTTCGGTAAGCAGCTACATGAGAAAACCATGAATAATGAATACCGTGCAACAAACCAAGACAATAATATGGACAGTTCTAACATTATTTTAAATCATAAAACGGTTAACGCAGCTGTCCGCGAATGATATAAAAACGTAGTCTACTTCCGACTTATTATGGTGTATCGTTTGTTCCGAAAAAAATCCACTGCTTTGCACATTTAGACTGCTTTGCATAACTTCTTCGCGAGGAGAGTCTTCCACCATGAAGGAATCCTTTCAAACTCCTCCACCTCAAAACTCCCTGCAGTACTGCTGTCACTCTTGTCGCTCGCCATTTAGTTGTTTGTTTAGTAGTGAGGAGAGAGCATATTGAGTTCAGTGGGGCTGAGTCAGTTCACCAAGACACACCCTTTCACTCCTTGGCCGTATGAATATTCATAATATGACTACGTGGCATCATCGTCATATGACCACACCTACTCACGAGTTCCAGTTCAAATTGAAGCGGTAAAAAAGGCCTTAGAAAAGGGTCTGCAGTATCTCTTTAAGCATTTTCTACAGAATTTACCAGTAATATAAAATTCAAAGTTAATTTTAAATGAATAATGAATTTTATTATTTGAATGAATGTAGGATAAGCTAGCTTTTTTTTGTTATACCAGAAAGTAAGGTTATAAATGAATTATCTAGCTCACAGTCTTAAAGATTTCCCACAACAATATTGTTTTAAAAATAGTAAGGACTTTGCTGTAAGTACAGTATTCTTTGATGTTTTTCTTCTGCAATTTCTGAGGAATCTGTGATGTTTCGCAGTGAATCTAATGTTTCTCTGTGTATTTTGCAGTGAATCTGTGATGTTTCTCTGAGTATTTTGCAGTGAATCTGTGATGTTTCTCTGTGTATTTAGCAGTGAATATGTGATGTTTCTCTGTGTATTTAGCAGTGAATATGTGATGTTCATCTGTGTATTTAGCAGTGAATATGTGATGTTTCTCTGTGTATTTTGCAGTGAATATGTGATGTTCCTCTGTGTATTTAGCAGTGAATATGTGATGTTTCTCTGTGTATTTTGCAGTGAATCTGCAATTCCACGGAATGGAGAGAGTATATACAGTATACAGTGAGCACCACAATTCATTGGACAGTGACACATATTTTTGGTTCTGTACTCTAGCACTTTGAGTTTGAAAGGATACAAGGCAGACTGTCAGCTTTAATGTGAGGGTTTTTTCATCCATATCGGATGAACCGTTTAGAAATTATAGAACCTTTTGTACATAGTCCCCCCCATTTTCGGGCATCAAAAAATATTGGACAGTTTTAATATAATGTAGAATAAAGTAATCATTTTTGATATTTGGTTGCATATACTTTGCATGCCATGACTTCCTGATGTCTGTGACCCAACAATATCAAAAGACTCTTGATACTCCTGATACTCCTACAAGAGATACTATAACCTCTCTGCATTTGAATGGATCCCTATGGGAATTGGGGGGTGGGACTAGATTTAGCTTTAAATTACACTGGAACAGTATGGAACACATGGTTGACTAAATGGCTCTACGTCATCAAGGATCTGACGTATCAAACAAGCTTTAAACCATCACTCTGCTGCCAGATATGCAGTAGATATGGATGATAACTTGAAGGGTTTCTTCTCCTGACTTATTTTTCCGTAGAGTTCAATAGGAAAATTTGTCAGGAGAAACAACCCTTAAAGTGATCCATCCATATCTACTGCATATCTGGCAGCAGAGTGATGGTTTGAGGCTTGTTTCATACCTTACAGCCATTTTGCCAACCATGTATTTCATACTGTTCCAGCATAATTTACAGCTAAATCAAGTCCCACCCCCCAATTCCCAAAGAGATCCATTCAAATGCAGAGAAGTTATAGTATCGCTTGTAAGTAGAGCTGCAACAATCGAATATTTTCCTGGCGATTATTCTACCGATTACTTTTCCGATTAATCGAATAATCGAGAAGCACTTCTTCTTTTTTTCAAAACAGAACAATTTATTGATATAACAATGACAGATCTGAACAAAAATGTCATATAATTTCATCAAAGAATTAATAATAAAAAGAAATAATCATTTATTATTTATTATTTATTTAATTAAATATACATTTTTAACAAACAACAAACCAATCACCCATCCCACCCTCAATTTCTTCCCCTCTCTCTACCCTCCCTCCACTTTACCCCTCCTCCTTTCCCATCTCTTGGGGCAGGGATGGCAGAGGCTCGGGACTCTTCTGCCATTTTCAGATAGAATGTTGAAAATGGCGGCAGAACTTTTAGCCACGAGATGAGCGGTTTGGAGAGATTATAAAAAATAAAAGAAAATAATATATATTTTTCTTATCAACTAATCGGCGTGGGGGGAAATCTAATCGACGATTTTATTATTATTCTTTTTTTTTAAAATAATCGATTAAATCGATTAGTTCAATGAACTGTTGCAGCCCTACTTGTAAGAGTAAAAAAATAAAAGATTCTTTTGATGTTGTTGGGTCATAGACATCAGGAAGTCATGGCATGCAAAGGATATGCAACCAAATATTAAAAATGATTACTTTATTCTACATTATGTTAAACTGTCCAATATTTGTTGATGCCCGAAAATGGGGGGGCTATGTACAAAAGGTTCTATAATTTCTAAACGGTTCATCCGATATGGATGAAAAAACCCTCACATTAAAGCTGACAGTCTGCACTTCAACCTCATTGTCATTGTATCCTTTCAAACTCAAAGTGCTAGATTACAGAACCAAAAGAATGTGTCACTGTCCAATGAATTATGATTATGGTGCTCACTGTATATAACGCTGAGCAGAGGCACAGATGTGTGGGACGGCGGCTGACGTGGCGGCCATGTTGTGTTGTGTTTCCTCCTCTGGCGGTTGTGTTTTTATTGCACATTGACTTATTGCCACTGAGTAAATCTGTCAGGTCCAGTAATGAAGTCTCTTTATTGGTTTAACAGCTCCGGTCAAGTGTTTGCTCCGCTAGCAGAGTCTGCCTGATCTTACTGTGTAACACCCTGCCTGATCTTACTGTGTAACGCCCTGCCTGATCTTACTGTGTAACGCCCTGCCTGATCTTACTGTGTAACGCCCTGACTGATCTTATTGTGCTGGATGAATTATCTTCATCCTATCCAGCTGTATAAATGGATAATATGTCAAAAAAAATGCTAAAACGTTGTGTAAGTCGCTCTGGATAAGAGCGTCTGCTAAATGCCTGTAATGTAATGTAATTGTGTAAACGCCCTGCCTGATCTTACTGTGTAACGCCCTGCCTGATCTTACTCCAGGGTCAGGTGGGTTTTCCCAGCGTAGACCCCCTAACCCTGGGCTAAAACTCAGGGTGGTGGTAGACCACCGAACCCTGGGCCAGACCATCAGGGTGGTGGCCCTGCGTGAAGTCCTTACTGAATCTCTTTTCATCAACAAGAATCCGGTGAAAATATGATTTTGATACTGGAAAATTATTAAAGTAATAACCAATTAATCATAACACATGAACCAATAACACATGAACTGGTCTCAGTCTCGCTTAAACGCTCCTGTTCCTCTTAGATTGTTCTCTTTGATTCCAAAAGTGGTTTCAGCTCCTTAAAACCGTTTAGGCTATTAGCACATCAGTGAGCTGTAATTACTCAGTACAGGAATAGTTTGTCTGTGCTTCTGTTAGGAATGAAACTGCCTGGTTATTTGCAGGTTTCAGTTTTGCCAGAGGAATCTCAAAATGCTAATTATTTTCATTCATTTGATTTTCATTATTTAAAATAACCTTTTTATCCATTTTTCAATTTTGTAGGATGGACACAAGCACAGGTTCTCCAAAGGTAAAAGTACATGACCGAGGGTGAGCAGGTGAGGGAGGGTGAGCAGGTAAGGGAGAATATTTCATGCAGATTAAAGTAAAACTGGTTTAGCTGGGTTTTGACAGGCTGACTTGAGAGCTGCCTGAAAACTGCCTGAACTTTCCTTTAAAACTAAAATGCAATTACAGATGTAGCTCTGGGTTTCTTATAGATAAAGGCTGGATCGTTGAACGTAGCCTTATGTCGGACCATGGATTTGTGTGGTATGTATGTTGGTGTTCAATAAACGGCAACAAAATTATAATCAGGAATTCCATATTAGAAGAAAAAAAATATGGTTAACATTTTGTTTTGGGGGGGGGGGGGGATCTGAACTCCATATCCTTTGGAATATTATTTATTAAGCAAGTGAAACAAGATCAGGTCTTGCACACAGGATCAGGTCTTGTTTGTTTGAAAGTTTGGTTAGGCTGGGATTAGCTGAACCTGGCTTGGAGCTAGGGTCTTTGGACGCAGGTTTTTGTTTCTCTCTCTGGACAATACAGTCATGAGGTGCGTCTCAGAGAGTGGCGTATGATTGGGGGGGGGGGGGGGGGGGGGGGGGGAGAACCAGGCTCCAGCTCCAGCACAGGACAGGATTACCCAGGATCCACCCCAACTCGCTGGGCAACATTCCAGGGGAACCATGACAACCACAGAGGTGTAGCCTGGACCGGATCATTCAGGGCCCCCCCCCTCCCCCCCCCTCACCCTCCTTGGCTCGGGGATCCGCAGGTCCTGCAGTGGGTTGATGTCCTACCTGCGTTAAAGACAAGCTCTCCTTATCCAAAGGTAGCACCGAGAACGCATTCCAGGATCTAAATATGTGCTTCATTTGCACATTTTTGCTCAGTAAATACCAAGGGAACACAAGGGGGCTGCTGGAACTAGTTTTGTGGAGACAGTGTTTACCTGTACCTGCTACAAAGCTACTTCCCATAATGAAGAGGTGTGTAAAATATTATACAGTTAACTCTCTCTCTTTCTTTGTCTGTCTCGTCTCTCTCTCTCACACACACACACACACACCAATTCAATTCAATAAAAGTTTATTTGTATAGAACTGTCACAAAGACGCTGCACAGGGAAACAGAAAGAAAATTGAGCAAAAAACCAGGCCTTAGCCCCCAACCAGCAAAACGAGGTAAAAAAAACTGCCCGGTAGGGGAGAAAAAACACTCAACAGTGGCTAGAGGAACCTGGCTAGAGAGGGGGTGCCCATCCTTCGCTGGCCGGCCCGGTTTAAACTAAAGGTGGACTGATTGGTAATAGACTGTAATGAGGGATCTAATAAAACTAGCTGGTAAGTACGAATTCCAAAGAAAAGGATGTAAAATGTTCAATTCAAAGGGGCGGGTGGTGCATCTGGGACTCTGGTTACGTCAAGTCGGGAGGATAACTTGAAGGGTTTCTTCTCCTGACTTATTTTTCCATAGAGTTCAATATGAAAATTTGTCAGGAGAAACAACCCTTCAAGTGATCCATCCATATCTACTGCATATCTGGCAGCAGAGTGATGGTTTAAGGCTTGTTTGATACGTCAGACCCTTGATGACTTAGAGCCTTTTAGCCAACCATGTGTTCCACACTGTTCCAGTGTAATTCAAAGCTAAATCTAGTCCCACCCCCCAATTCCCATAGAGATCCATTCAAATGCAGAGGTTATAGTATCGCTTCTAAGAGTACCTGGAAATAAGATATCAGGAGTCTTTTGATATCCTTTTATACAGTCATGATGGCATCACCTTTTTACCTGTGGAATACCTGTTTACCACAGAAGTTGTTTGAGAGAATGGCAAGAATGTGCAAAGCTGTTATCAAGGCAAAGGGTGGTTACTTTGAAGAATCTAAAATATAAGACTTTTTTTATTTGTTTAACCCTTTTTTGGTTTTTGCATAATTTAATTTGTTTCATCTCATAGTTTTGATGTCTTTACTATTCCAAAATGTGGAAAACAGTCAAAATAACGGAAAAAAAACCTATGAGTAGGTGTGTCCAAACTTTTGACTGGTACTGTATGTTCAGAGCCCAGTGTATCTGTAGAGTCATGTGTGTATGTTCAGAGCCCAGTGTAGCTGTAGAGTGATGTGTGTATGTTTAGAGCCCAGTGTATCTGTAGAGTGATGTGTGTATGTTCAGAGCCGAGTGTATCTGTAGAGTGATGTGTGTATGTTCAGAGCCCAGTGTAGCTGTAGAGTGATGTGTGTATGTTCAGAGCCCAGTGTATCTGTAGAGTGATGTGTGTATGTTCAGAGCCCAGTGTATCTGTAGAGTGATGTGTGTATGTTCAGAGCCCAGTGTAGCTGTAGAGTGATGTGTGTATGTTCAGAGCCCAGTGTAGCTGTAGAGTGATGTGTGTATGTTCAGAGCCCAGTCTAGCTGTAGAGTGATGTGTGTATGTTCAGAGCCCAGTGTAGCTGTAGAGTGATGTGTGTATGTTCAGAGCCCAGTGTATCTGTAGAGTGATGTGTGTATGTTCAGAGCCCAGTGTAGCTGTAGAGTGATGTGTGTATGTTCAGAGCCCAGTGTAGCTGTAGAGTGATGTGTGTATGTTCAGAGCCCAGTGTAGCTGTAGAGTGATGTGTGTATGTTCAGAGCCCAGTGTAGCTGTAGAGTGATGTGTGAGGGAACAGAGACTCAGGGATGGATTTTCATTTGTGGGGGCATTTGTGCCCTTGGTATCTCCACACACATCATGGACTGCACTGTAGCCTAAGGAATAATACCCAGAATGCAGCAGTCCCACGCCAGCTTCTCCTGAGCCTCATTTTATGTGCCTCTCTTCACAAGTTCCCAGCCAAACAAATGCTAAATTAACTCTGGAAAAATGTATTTTTGATCATGAATTCCTTACACATAACATATCTGGTATAGCACAGAAACTGAAATTTGATATCATTAAAACATAAAAATCTCATAATAAAAATAGCGGACAGCAACAGTACTCTTCTCCTTTTTGATTCATAATACAATATGAAAGGGTGCCATGTCTGAACAAGTGCATCAAACCAATGGAGAATATCCCCCTCCTGTTGTACAGGAGAACTGAACGTATTTTAGTATACCTATTTCACACCTGCATGTGCACAAAGGACATGTTTCCTGGCCTCGTTTATCTACAGAAGTGGATGAAAAAAAACCTTCTTAAAAAAATGTAGCAAATTTACAAACTCATGGGAATGATTTTGCCTTTTGTATGAAATGTGTTTTGACAGGTTTCTGAGTTTAGGAAGAGAGGAAGAGTTTCATCGCCAATTAATTTATGAAATAAGTGTAAAGTGAGCCTTTTAATCTCCCTGCATTGAGGGCTTTCCCCTGGGGAAGATTTAATTTCCCCAGAGCGGCGAAGCTTCACGTGTGTGATACTGAGAGGGTCTGGCTAAGTGTGTGGCCCGTTGCTCACACAGTAACTACACTGAGAGCGCTGTCTTCAGACATCTGACACCTAACATAATGCACCGTTGACAGAACGTTGGGCGTCCGTCAGGATTGGGTTCTTGCTCTGAGCGGATCTCTGCGGACCCCACCCTGCCCGTTCCTCCTCTCCCATGCTTTGTTCCTGAGTGTGTGTAAAGACCACGCGTGTGCGTGGGTGCGATCGTGTTTCACGTGTGTCCGTGACGGTGCGAGCGTCAGCTCTCGGAGGAATATGCATGTGTATGGTCGCACAAGCTTTGTGTGCATTTGCATGTGCACGCTTACACCTCCGGCATACGTGTGTGTTTGCATGCGAGTGTGTGGAAAAGACCAGGGGCCAAAGGTTTGTACATTATTAGGATGAGGTCAGGGTCCTCTCTGTGGTTACAGTACACCCCCAGCACTGTGTCCATGGTTACAGTGCACCCCCCAGCGCTGTGTCCATGGTTACAGTACACCCCTCAGCGCTGTGTCCATGGTTACAGTACACCCCCAGCGCTGTGTCCATGGTTACAATACACCCTCAGCGCTGTGTCCATGGTTACAGTGCACCCCCAGCACTGTGTCCACGGTTACAGTAAACCCCCAGCAATGTGTACGGTGGGATCCGCTTGCAGTAGCAGTAGCCCTGTTAATGACAGGAACCTGGAGATGGAGGCTGTAATTACGGCTCGTGCTGTATAATTACCCCTGAGCTCTGGGACCTCCATCACCGAGGACGTAAACATGCTCCTGAGGCCTGAAAAATGCCGATTTTTACAGCTACATTTAATGGATAAGCTTATTACTGCTAGCGCTAGTCACACAAACATCGCCAGAACATTGATATTGGCAGGGAGCGGCCTCATAAATATATTTTGTTTTGTTTGTGTGTGTGCGTGCATGTATGTGTTTGTGTCTGTATTTGTGTGTGTGTGTGCATGTATGTGTGTGTGTGTGTGTGTGTGTGTGTGTGTGTGTGTGTGTGTGTGTGGGTGCGTGTATGTACAGTGCCCTCTACAATTATTGGCACCCCTGGTAAAGATGAGTAAAAAGGTCATAAAAAATTAATCTTTTGGTGAATTAGCTTAATCTCACACTGAAAATATGAGAAAAATCCAACCTTTAATTGAAGTAAATTTATTCTGAGAAAAAAAAATCCCTCATCAAGAAATTATTATTTTTAACAAAACCACGTGTGCCATAATTATTGGCACCCCTAGAAATTCTTATGAACAAAATGTAACTGAAGCATTTTTTCCATTTACATTTTACTTTTTAAAGTTGATCAGAGTGTTTAGGAACTTTCAAGCATTAATCCATGACTTCCTGTTTCACTGTGGTATAAACATGAGGTGACACAGAGGCCATATTCCCTTATTCATAGATCAACATGGGAAAGATAAGAGAACACACAAATCAAATAAGGGAAAAGTGTGTTGAGCTTCATGAGTCAGAATGGCTATAAAAAAATAGCTACTCACCTGAAAAAGCCCATATCTACCGTTAGGGCAATACTTAAAGGGGCTATATGTAACAAATTTACTGTACTAAATCATAAAATGACCATGATATGTCGTCAGAGATTAAGGAAACATGCTAAGTCGAAATACTGGCTTTTCCGACAACAATGCTACAGCCAGTATGTTCTCCTTTGAAATTTCCATTCCGGGTTGGAACGTCTGTATTTGTTGTGGCCTGTGTGATTCATTATTCTCCGAGTTGACTCTGCCCACTGCCCATTACGAACAACCAATGTACTCTGGCACTCCGACAGCTGATTTACAAATGCCTAAGCTAAGTTCAACATCGTTTTCATTTAGCTAGCTAGCTAAAGATTTAAATATGTATATGGGCCATTCTACAGAAGTTGTGCAAATTGAGGGTTGGAGAAAAGTGTAAATTTGTATTCTTTTTGCAAAATTCTTTTATAATATATATGTTACACTTTATCTGAGATACATAAATATACTAGATGTACTGTGCAATTACATGTTTTTTTAAGAATAAGGATGAATTTGCTGACTGCTCCTAAATATGTCACAACCGAAACATGGTGTAAAACCTGCTTTTGAAATAAAATTACATACCCAATTGATAAGTTTAATTCACCCCTTTGAAAATGACATTTTTGAAAAAAAATCTTGACTGCTGATGAATTTGAATCAATTACCCTGAATTTTTAAATCAAATAAAACATTGGATTAATTAAATTTAGTGAAAACTCCATACAAATGTTCTCTATAAAATGGACAGATTTGATCACATGAATTTGATTCTTATTTATGAGATTATATATACCCTCACCAGCACAATATCTTGGATATTTGATTGATTATTCATATTATTCAAAATTTTAACAAAACAGCAGGTGTTTCGGTTGTGACCACATTGTAGCGGTTGTGACATCTCTTACTGAAACCTGAATTCCAAAGTTGGGACAGTACGTAAAATGCAAATAAAAGCAGAAAGCAGTGATTTGTAAATTCTCTTGTCTATATATTTAAATGAAAACGATATTTAAAAGATATTTAATGTTTTACCTTAGCAACTTCATTGATTTTTTGTAAATATACGCTAATTCCGAATTTGATGCCTGCAACACGTTCCAAAAAAGTTGGGACTGGGGTATAGACTGGGAAGGTTGTGAAATGTTCAAAAAACACGTTTGGAACATTCCACAGGTAAATGGGTGAATAGGTGACAGGTCATGCTATCATGACTGGGTATAAAAGGAGCATCCACGAAGGCTCTGGCATTTACGAGCAAGGATGGGTTCGCCACTTAGTGAAAAACTGCATGAGCGAATAGTCCAACAGTTTCAGAACAACGTTTCTCAACACACGATTGCAAGGAATTTAGGGATTTCACCATCTACAGTCCATAATATTAGTAAAAGATTCCGAGAATCTGGAGGAAAACGGGCAAGGCCGTAAACCAATATTGAATGCCCGTGACCTTCGATCCTTCAGACAGCACTACATTAAAAATGGCATGCTTCTGTAATGAATATAACCACATGGGCCCGGGAATACTTCAGAAAACCATTGTCAGTTAACACAATTTGTCACTGCAGTGGCGACCCCAGCTGTACGCAGAGTACGCAGTCTGCGTACCTTAGCAACAACAGCAAAATTGACATGAATTGTCAAAGTCTCTGCGTCTCTGTTTCTACGATGTTGAGGAATGATATTTGCTTATTGTCTTGTATTGCCTGGTTATTGTATTTTCCAAGTTTTGCATATTTCAAACATTTGAAAGTGATTGGAAGACACAGTTGAAAGTGATTGGAGGATCACCATCCCGCCGTTAACACAGTGAATGTGATTGGAGGATCACCTTTTTCTTTAGACTGGGAAAAGTTTAGAGTTGCCTTTTTACTTGTCAGTCAAGATAACTAATTTGAACGAATACTTCATACCATACTGAAAGTGCTTCTTACGATGCCCGTGTCTACTGCTTCGGTCGAGTGCTCATTAAGCTGTTTGAGACGTCTGAAAACCTACCTACGGAACAGCATGACAGACGCGATTGGCGATTATGAACATTCACAATGACTTTGAAATCGACATAGAGCGGATGCTTAGGGAATTTGACGCAACCGGGACGCAAGGAGGGTCAATCTCACATTCCAAAGCCCTATTCGGATGGGATAAGTTTTCAGGACAATGTCTGTAAAGTAATTATTCTCTCAAATTATTATTACCACAGGACGTCTGTAATGTTAATGGCCAATTCGGACGGGATAAAGTATCTCCGTAATCAGCGTCTAGAAATACAGAGATGGGAGTGTCTACTCTATGTTGTCGTCACACCGAAAATGTTCCCCACGAGTCATACAACGTTATACATCCTATTTTCACTGCAAACTGAGGCGCCAAAAAAAAAAAACTATGTGGAGACAATGTTGGCATGGCAAACATGTCCACAAAAAGCGTGAAGAATCCTGCATTACACGGTACACCTCTTTATTAACGTTAGCTTGAAAATAAACAGTGTTAGGCCATAACATGTATGTAAGGCTATAGCTAGGCTATAAAGCGTTGCCCCACTGTAGCCTACTTTTGAGCCTGTTTTTTTTGTTTTTTTTGCTCTCTGTCTTCTTATTTAATGTAACGTTACATTCATTTAGAGGTCGGTCAATAGTTGGACCGAAGAGAGCACAACCAAAGGCGTCCTCGACTGCTTACTACGTGGAAAAACCAGTAGAAAAGACTGGGGGAAACTAATTTCTCACAGGAAATAACAGAATTTTACCGGATATGTCAATTCGCACGGGATTGCTTTAACCTGGGGTAATTTTTACAGGACATTTAACAGTAGGCTAGGTAAAAGACTCCGGAATCTTTACTGGCGCGGGAGCACCTAGTCCGTAAAGGTTACGGACATGGCAGATTCAGACGGGACTAAAATAGCGGAGCTCCTCCGCTACATTACCCCACCTCCCCCTGTAAAACCTATCCCGTCTGAATAGGGCTTAACCTCTTCCTACCGAGGGCAAAATAGGCCAAATTTTGCCTGTTTTCACTAGTGACAAACAAAGGTGGTTATCTCAAAAACTATAAATGGTACAAATATGGTTCATGGCTTTTATTAAAGCAGACACCTGCAGTATTACGACTAAGCAGTGAGAACTCATAGAAATCCAGTTTTTGATACTTAACTACAACAATTTATGTACAGAAAATATAAAAAAAACTAAAAAACGGGTACCTACATTCAAGTTTAAGAATTTTTACCTGGGGAGCTACAAATGCAATCAAGGAAATGACTCCTCTATCTGATTCATCAATATGCTGCCTACCTCTGGTAACAATCTGGTGTCAATATCTCAAACCATTCAAATTTTACAGGGTTTTTTTCAGGTGAACCTTTTTCGTTATCCAAATGGTGCCAAATGTGCCAAAAATGGCAATGTTCCAGAAAGGTCTCAATATGATTTATTTTTTAGGTTTTTACAATAAAATGAGATAATTTGTCAATATTGGCAATAAAAGTTCATTTTTAGACGTGTTCTTGGTGTTCTGCATATTACACAACTAACTACCCAAGGTTACAAAAAGCTGTCAAAACCCATGTAGCAGCACAGTGAATCTTGTGTATTTCACCAGAGCCCCATTAGCCAGAAATGAGTCCAGGAATGTGCAAACAGGTTTTCAAATGAATAATGGGAATAGTATGAAACTTCCCTACACATTAATGCTTGCCAGTCCTGTCCTTTATTCTGTTGCCACCTCCTATGACAGGGACGTTGGGGTTGGGTTTTAGGAGGCAAAACTTTATACATGACAAACATATATCAACTATATACAAGTGCACTAAGGTGTACTACTAAAAGTGCAGTGGATAAAAAATCAAAAGTCCACCAGTTTCCTAGATAAAAAATAAAAACACCCCTGCTGTAACAAATAAAAAGATCCTTGCCTCTAATTGCTGAAGTTACCGTATTTACACAAAGAAAGTACAAAATGGCAGGGTCCAAAAAGCTAAAAAAAATTAACTAAAAACAAAAAAAGGTAAAGGATCAAAACATGGGGGTGGAGGTTCAGGAGAGATTATTTAACCATTCATACAGAAGCCATTTAGACTACACATTCCCTCAGGAGAGCAATCTGCATCATTACAAATCCCACTAACCCTGTCCATGGAATTGTCCACCATGTTGATATACCCATTAGTCCCCCTTATACAACAACAATCAACAATAATAATAATCAACAAGTACTCCCTCATGTTATCATGTTCTCTCCCTCATACCATGCATAAATTACCATTTTGTTTACCTGCACAGCCTTCTGTACTGCATACAGAACAATTTACTCAGGTGGAACAATGACTTTACTAAACACTTCCAGAAGCCATTTCACACTCAAAAAAATCGTTTTAGTAGCTCATCTCAGACACAAATAGATAGCTAGCTGCTTGTTACCTGTAATTTTGCTTGCATTACATTACATTACATTTATTTAGCAGACGCTTTTATCCAAAGCGACGTACAGTAAGTGCGCACAGAGACATCAAGATCACTACAGAACAGACAAGGCAAAGCACATCCTTCGCATAATGTAACAGCTATCCCTAGCAATGAACGTCGACTGTAGTTCACAGTAAGCTGTGGGCAAATCAGCAACACCACACTTCCATTCCTAATACTCGTATAAACTATAATAAACAGACAGGAAAACACAGGGATGCTTGCTAGCTTGCCACTGTAAAGGCAATACTATCTATATTAATTTAGCTGAGAGGGACCGATTTTATGCATAAGTATATAAGGTTAGTTAGCTTCACAGAAGAAACACAGGGATTCACGCATTGCAGCTAAATTTCCTTCGATGCTTACACCAAACATCTGTGTTGTTGGCAACGCCACGTAACACGTGCGAGTTTGTCAACACAGACAATACACCCTAAGTTTACTTCATAAATTATTTATCATACCGTTGGAATGTGCAATTTGTAATATTAATTGTATGAAAAACAATAAAATACAGTTGACAATGTAATTACGAACCCGCATGGCATTGCGTGAATTCACACTGGTATATCGAAAAATCGGTAATACCACCAGCCCTAACGACGTTACCTGCCATGGCGAAATTCAATGCGTTTATAGCATAACACTGTTAGTATGATAAAACAACTTACATGTCAGCAACATCATCTCGGTCATCAGTGGATTCAGCGTCACTGAGACAGGATGAGTCTCCCTCGGCAAAAACATCTTCTGGCTTATCCAGTTCGTCTAGCACTTGGTGCACGGATAAACGCCTCAAAAATCTCGACATAACTACACAAAAACTGTATCAAAAATACTCTAAAGTAAAAAATGTAACTGCGGGCCTTACCTAATTAATTGTGCTTTGCTAAACGGAATGTAGCGAGCTACGCTACAAGGTAAAAACACTGCGCCATTTTGGTTCGATAATTACGCGTGGTCGCCACTTCCTCATACGCACGGCTCGATTTCCTTTTTTACGACGGCTATTGTATTCAATAGCCGGCTTGTTTCAAAGATAAGAGTCTTGGCTATTGCCTGGAATATTTGACAGACAGTTTTAAAACCCAATGGAAAGCAAATAATACTCAGAGTGGAAGCGGGTGGAAGACGGTTTTTCCCACTTCAGATAGGCCTATTGTGCTATCAGTCAAAGAAATACACCCAATTGACGACGGTTTTGCATAAATCTCTGCAAGCATGTTCAAAACTACTCTGGCTAACATATACTAAGCCATGGGATTGGTACTCCAGAAACTGGCTGAGTTTCACAACGCCAAAGTGAACACAGCCGAACGAGTCGTAATCAAGTGCAAAAAAGCACAAGTCGGTTTAAAATTGGAAAAAAATAATGTACAGCCGTATGAAAGTTTTAAAGTATTTTTTCTTGAAGCCTAAAGGTATAATGATTTTTCAAACCAAAGTTTTGTGAAATACAATTAAGCAGAACAGTTTACCAGCACATTGTTTATGGTGTGACATCAAGCTGCAATACATGTTTGAGAATTAGGTCCGAGTTTCCAACGTTATTTACGAAGTTTTATTCCGACGTTTTGGGCTTAAAAACCACTTTCCCAGAAGGAATGGATATATCTTAAGGATATTTAATCAAAATATTGAGGTGAGCAGTTTATTATATATTATTAAATTAATGAAATGTATAATGTAATAATTTCCGTCACGCCGGCGTTACCGCTAGGGGGCGTTTGGCATTAAGAGGTTAAGGGTAAGATGCTATTTATTTTTATGCAGTGATTGAGGCAAAATGTTATTTTATTTGCAGTGGCGTGTTCTCTCTCTCTCTCTCTCTCTCTCTCTCTCTCTCACACACACACACACACACACACACACACAATTGGCGTGCATTCAGTGATAATATTTTATTAGAAATTTAAGCAGTGAATACATTTTGTTGAGCATGTTCAATAGTTACATTGACTTGTCAGAAGTGTTTTCATTGTGTTAACATTAACTGTGCTGTAGCTAAGTCGCGTAACAGCTTTTTGCGCGCAACATTTCCATTCTATTATGAGGTCTCTCCGGTTTTCCTGATGAAAGATCAGGCTACTGTACGTAAGTCACGTAGCCTAACATCTTTTTGCGCGCAACATTTCCATTCTATTGTGAAGTAAGTCTCTCCGGTTTTGCTGATGAAAGAGCAGACTTTAACGTACGCTAGGCCTACTCCTACGTTAGAACTTCTTGTAATATGCGACCCTATGAGTGCAAAATATATCGGTAAATTGCGTTGTAACATTAGTCCTAAGTAGTGGCTTTGTTTTCATGTAGCCTATGGCTTGGCCTCCTCTGTTGCGTACCCCGGGAAGAAATCCTGCGGGCGCCCCTGTGTCACTGCATCTACAAATGCAGGTTAAGACTCTACTACCCAAAGCGTAAGCCATATATCAACAATATCCATGCCGACTTCTCTGGGCTCATCTGAGATGGACTGATGCAAAGTGGAAACGTGTGCTGTGGTCTGACGAGTCCACCTTTCAAATTGTTTTTGGAAATAATGGACGTAGTGTTCTCCCGGCCAAAGAGGAAAAGGACCATCTCGATTGTTGCCAACACAAGGTTCAAAAGCCAGCGTCTTACATGGAATGGGGGGTGTTAGTGCCCATGGCATGGGTAACTTGCACATCTGTGAAAGCACCATTAACGCTGAAGGGTACATATGCATTTTGGAGCAACATTTTCTGTGATCTAGACAATCGCTTTTTCAGGGACATCCCTGCTTATTTCAGCAAGACAATGCCAAGCCACATTCTGCACGTGTTACAACAGCATGGCTTCATCGTCAGAGAGTGCAGGTGCTAGACTGGCCTGCCTACAGTCCAGACCTGTCTCCCATTGAAAACGTGTGGCGCATTATGAAGCCCAAAATATGACAATGGAGACCCCGGACTGGTGAGCAGCTGAAGTCTCATATTAAGCAAGAATGGGAAACAATTCTGCTTTCAAAACTACAACAATTAGTGTTGTAGTTCCCAAAAGATTACTGAGTGTTGTTAAAAGGAGAGATGATGTAACACAAAGGTAAACATGCCCCTGTCCCAAATTGTTTGGGAGGTGTTGCAGGCATCAAATGTAGCTGAATAGAAAATGAAATGTAGAATAAAGTTGATTAGTTAAAACATGAAATATCTTGTCTTTGTACTGTTTTCAATTGAATACAAAAAGGACTCGCAAATCATTGCTTTCTGTTTTTATTTACATTTTATACACTGTCCCAACTTTTTTGGAATTGAGGTTAATAATTTACGGACAAGTGTCACCAACCGAAACAGGCCTGTTAAAACAATACCATTTGTTTCGGTGGTGACTGTTTCGGTTGTGACAATTTTGGCTCATTTCGGCCACAAAAAAAAAAAATTAGCAAGCACATGGTTAGCAACCACTTCTCTGTGCAGATGCACCTTCCTTTTAATCAAATCTACAGTTATGAAATCAACTTTTTTTCTCTAATATGAAAACTTGGGTGTTTGGGTGTGATGTCTCTAAAAACCACAGACTAATTTTCATACTTTTAAGGACAATTATATCAAAACGTTAAAACCTAGCTACTCACCATGTGGCCTTGATTCATATGAAGGCTGTCTAATTCCTGGTTAAAAAGAGGGGTGTGTGGCTACAAGCAGGTTCACTGCACAGACTCAAACAGTGTACGTTTCGGTTGTGACGTAAAAACTGGGGACAGCATTTTTTCAATAGGTTTTTTGAATTATAAAATTTATTACAAAATAGATTGCATTATTTTAACTTATATTTGATAAAGATTCACATGCTTTATTGAATGAGACATGTCAAATAATTGGCAAAAATATTTTTGGTATTATTTTTTAATGCACCAGTTTAAGGGTTGATAGTGGGGACAGCCATCTCCCAATAGGAATTTATACTCCCAAGAGTATAAGTGTTGATTTTGGATAAATGTAACTATTATTACTGCAATTTATATCTTGGATTATATTAAAACATAACATGATCTAATGAATTATATAGCATTGAAAGATTTTATTGGTCAATTTCTTACTTTTATCAGAGAGGGACAGCAATTTGCATGACTTTTGTAGAATGGCCCATATAGTTACTATTGTAAGATTCTAAACTGACATGATCCACTCAAACACTGACAAATCAACCATGCCACCGGCCGAATCAACCAACTTATCATAAATACAATGCAGGTTAAAATGTAAGTGTAAGTAGTGGCTCGTCGCCACTGATAGGCATAGTATTCAATTATGGAATAGCAGCTGGGAGTGAGTGATCAAGGCCTATTCCAACCAAGGAGATTAGATTAGCAATACAATAGACTGGTTCCTGGTTAGACCACAGGAAGTTGAAGAAGAGTTGAAGACTTCTTTTTTTTCCTACACTAGCTATACATACCACTAACATTAGCTTATATCTGTGTGACCGTAAACATAGCCAGCCATGCATCTAGCTAACATTGACAGAGTTATAATAAATTGCAAACGTATACATTAGCTGATCAACTTACAGTGTAGGACTCGTCGTCGCTTGTCAAAATAGAATAAGCTTGTCTCAAAATATAATGTTGCGCTCGTGTTCGTTCAGTGTCCTCAATCTGGCAACCTGCGTGAGCTTCGAGTCTGGGGAGGAGGGGCCGAGCAGAGACAACTTTCTCCAATATTGTGAATTTAGACTGCAGTACCCATTTTAAACGCTCGGTGTCAATGTTACATATAGCTCCTTTAAAAAGTTCAAAGCAACTGGAACTGTTACAAACTTGCCTGGAAGAGGATCCAAGTTTATTTTCCCCCCACGAACAGTGAGGAGGATGGTAAGAGAGGCAAAAAAATCCCCAAGGATAACTGTTGGAGAATTACAGAGTAAAGTAGCATCTTGGGGTCATCAAGTCTCCAAAACTATCATTAGACATCACCTCCATGCTAACAAATTATTTGGAAGGCATGCCAGAAAAAAGCCTTTCCTGTCATTTCACCACAAACGTAAGCGCCTGGAGTTTGCTAAACGCTACTGGAACTTTGACTGGAACCGTGTTCTATGGTCAGATGAAACAAAAATTTAGCTTTTCGGCAACCAACACTCAAGGTGGGTTTGGTGTATAAAGAAGGATGGCTATACCGAAAATAACCTGATCCCCACTGTTTAGTATGGTGGAGGTTCCGTGATGTTGTGGGGCTGTTTTTCCTCCAAAGGCCATGGGAACCTTGTTAGGGTACATGGCATCATGAACTCCATGAAATACCAATAAATTTTAAATCTGAATCTGGCTGCCTCTGCCAGGAAACTAAAACTGGGTCGTTGTTGGATCTTCCAGCAGGACAATGATCCAAAACATACGTCCAAATCAACACAAAAATGGTTAACTGAACACAAAATCAAGCTTCTGCCATGGCCATCTCAGTCCCCTGACCTAAACCCCATTGAAAACATGTGGGCTGAGCTGAAGAGGAGAGTGCACAAGAGAGGACCTAGGACTCTGGATGATCTGGAGAGATTCTGTAAAGAGGAATGGTCTCAGATTCCTTGCTCTGTATTCTCCAACCTTATTAGATGTTACGGGAGAAGTTCTGTTTTATTGGCAAAGGGAGGTTGTACAAAGTATTAAATGCAGGGGTGCCAATAATTGTGGCACATGTGGTTTTGTTAAAAATAATTATTTCTTGATGAGGGATTTTTTTTTACTCATAATAAATTTACTTGAATTAAAGGTTGGATTTTTCTCATTTTTTCAGTGTGAGATTAAGCTAATTCACTAAACGGTGAATTTTTTATAACCCTTTTTACTCATCTTTACCAGGGGTGCCAATAATTGTGGAGGGCACTGTATGTGTGTGTGTGTGTGTGTGTGGGTGTGTATGCGCTAAATTCACTTTGCTAAGCCTGGGAAAGAGCGATGTCTTCCTTTGCATGACAGTGTGCCAGTGACATATCAATCAGCCTGTAGCAGCGAAACAGCTTTATGAGATCAGACCATGTTTCCTGCCCCATAGCCAACTGCAGGAACACAACCGTAGTCTTTCGAGAGAAAAGCGCGATGTAGCCGCAAATCTGACAAGCCAAAGTCTTGAGACCCAAAACAGAGAACAAAAAAGACGGCAGCTGATGGGTAGAGAAACTAAAAGAGACCATCTGGCTCACATGTTTTTCAGTATCATGTTGTGTTTTATATTTATTTTTATATTTTTCTTCTCTTCTCCTGTGAAACCTCAAAGCATGCCCAGCTGCGGTGAATAAAAGAAAACAGACAGGCTCTCAGCAAGAACCCTCGGGGGAATCGTCGGCTCTTAAGAGCAGCAAAACATCTGAGCCCTGAGCAGCTGCTTTGCCTTAGTGCTGGAGCCTGTGAGCGGAGCTCAGACCCTTAGCACCCTTAGCATTGGAGCCTGTGAGTGTAGCTCAGGCCCTTAGCACCCTTAGCATTGGAGCCTGTGAGTGTAGCTCAGGCCCTTAGCACCCTTAGCATTGGAGCCTGTTAGTGTAGCTCAGGCCTTTAGCACCCTTAGCATTGGAGCCTGTTAGTGTAGCTCAGGCCTTTAGCACCCTTAGCATTGGAGCCTGTGAGCGTAGCTCAGGCCCTTAGCACCCGTAGCATTGGAGCCTGTGAACATAGCTCAGGCCCTTAGCACCCTTAGCATTGGAGCCTGTTAGCATAGCTCAGGCCCTTAGCACCCTTAGCATTGGAGCCTGTGAGCGTAGCTCAGGCCCTTAGCACCCGTAGCATTGGAGCCTGTGAGCATAGCTCAGGCCCTTAGCACCCTTAGCATTGGAGCCTGTTAGCATAGCTCAGGCCCTTAGCACCCTTAGCATTGGAGCCTGTGAGCATAGCTCAGGCCCTTAGCACCCTTAGCATTGGAGCCTGTGAGCGTAGCTCAGGCCCTTAGCACCCTTAGCATTGGAGCATGTTAGCATAGCTCAGGCCCTTAGCACCCTTAGCATTGGAGCCTGTGAGCGTAGCTCAGGCCCTTAGCACCCTTAGGATTGGAGCCTGTTAGTGTAGCTCAGGCCTTTAGCACCCTTAGCATTGGAGCCTGTTAGTGTAGCTCAGGCCTTTAGCACCCTTAGCATTGGAGCCTGTGAGCGTAGCTCAGGCCCTTAGCACCCGTAGCATTGGAGCCTGTGAACATAGCTCAGGCCCTTAGCACCCTTAGCATTGGAGCCTGTTAGCATAGCTCAGGCCCTTAGCACCCTTAGCATTGGAGCCTGTGAGCGTAGCTCAGGCCCTTAGCACCCGTAGCATTGGAGCCTGTGAGCATAGCTCAGGCCCTTAGCACCCTTAGCATTGGAGCCTGTTAGCATAGCTCAGGCCCTTAGCACCCTTAGCATTGGAGCCTGTGAGCATAGCTCAGGCCCTTAGCACCCTTAGCATTGGAGCCTGTGAGCGTAGCTCAGGCCCTTAGCACCCTTAGCATTGGAGCATGTTAGCATAGCTCAGGCCCTTAGCACCCTTAGCATTGGAGCCTGTGAGCGTAGCTCAGGCCCTTAGCACCCTTAGGATTGGAGCCTGTGAGCATAGCTCAGGCCTTTTGCACCCTTAGCAATGGAGCCTGTGAGCGTAGCATCCCATCTTGCACTTCCCCTCCAATGCTCTCACACTGCTCCATGTCTCCACCTCCACCTGCACTGGACGCCAGGCAGACAGTGGGCTCTTTAGATGGAAGCTACCCCGGTAGATGGAAGCTACCCCGGTGACGCCAGGCAGACTGGGCTGTTTAGATGGATCACACCCTTGTGCAAAGGATGCTGGCAAAAGAAAGCAGTGCTGGTCAGGAGGGTCGGCTTACACACTTCCCTCTGTGTTAAATTATTCATACCATGCGCCATCCAGTGCCCCCATATCATCCACCCTCCTGCACATGAGAGGTGGGGGTTGGGAGCAGGGGACGGGGGCTGGGGGCTGGGGCTAGGGCTGGCGCTGGAGGTTGGGCAGAGCAAACCGCTGACACATCCACACGCTCTCTATGAAATTACACTGGGATGAGTCTCCTTTTGGCCTCCTGTAAACAGCTGTGTCCGGTTACACGCCTCATCTGTGTAAAGCTAGCTCACAGAAACATTGTCATATTGTGATCGTCACGCTGGCCAAGCACTGTCCCCTCACCTGCCTCCCGTTTAACTGCCCCCTCTTTATCTGCCCCCCGTTTAATTCCCCCCTCTTTATCTGCCCCCTCTTTATCAACACCCTCCTTATCTTCCCCTGCTTTGTCTGCCCCCGTTTAACTGCCCCCTCTTTATCTGCCCCCCGTTTAACTGCCCCCTCTTTATCTGCCCCTGTTTAACTGCCCCCTCTTTATCTGTCCCCCGTTTAACTGCCCCCCGTTTAAGTGCCCCCTCTGTATCTGCCCCTATTTCTCTGTCCCCTCTTGAGGGGAATGCTAATGCGAACGTTACTTTGTGTAATCTAATACATTTATATTAAGTGAATTCTTCTGAAACTTTGGCTCCCTGTGAAAAACTGGCCAAATTCAAGGATTCTCAGCAACAATATTTTACATAAACCATCCCCTCCCTCTCCCTCTCCCTCCATCCATCCTTCCCTCTCCCTTCATCCCTCCCTCCCTCCTTCCCTCTCTCCCTCGCTCACAGACCTGTTATTAATTCAGCACCTGCAGCTCCTGCTAGCATAGCCCCCTCTCCCCCTACCACAATGCACAGCGATGGGCCGCGGTGTGGACCGGTACTTTGGGGAGAGGAGCTCCTGCTGGCTCTGCATGCTTTCCTTTCACACACTCCTTTCATCCGTCCCTGTGGTTCTCTGTGAAAGGAAGGGAAGCCAAAGCCCAGGACAGCAGTAACAAAGTCCAGCTCCACGCGTAGGCAGCGCTAGCTCATTTTATTCAGCGCATTCCTCTCGGGGCTGAGAGAGGATCATTACGGAGGAATACACACGGTCCTGTTTGAGGAGTGACCAGTGTGCCGGGTCTGGCAGGTCTAACGGGGGACCGGAGCAGGCGGGGTCTGGCGGGTCTAACGGGGGACCGGAGAAGGCGGGGTCTGGCGGGTCTAACGGGGGACCGGAGCAGGCGGGGTCTGGCGGGTCTATCGGGGGACCGGAGTCTGTGCGGAAGGCCTGGGAGGAGCGGGAATTTCCGGAGCGTTTGGAATTATGGGGTCCCGTTATTATTCTTCCTCTTTTTGGTTCAGAATCAAGGCGATAAAGATACAGGCTCAACATCAGGTGCAGCTTCAGCAACGCGCTCACTACCTCAGCACAGGAAACACACCAAGCACCCCCTCTCCCTCCACCTCCCTCCCCTCCTTCACCTCTCCCTCCCTTCCTCCTCCCCCTCTCCCTCCCTCCCCTCCCCTCCCTTCCTCCTCCCCCCTCTCTCCCCTCCTTCACCTCTCCCTCCCTTGCTCCTCCCCCTCTCCCTCCCTCCCTCCCCTCCTTCACCTCTCCCTCCCTTCCTCCTCCCCCTCCCCTCATCCACTGCCATTCCTCCCTCCATTCCTCTCTTCATCAGTTACACTCTGTAATGAGCACTTCTACAGTAGCAGTAAAAAATGCTGTTTATACTAATTAGAATTGATGGCTTTGTGGCCCGTTTCTCCATCTCAGCAAGGAACAGACAGGCTGGAGCATGCAGAGAGAAAAATTAAACAAGCTTTTTGGAAATGAGTTGAGCTGTTTGCAGATACAGAAACACGTGCAGGTAAATCTGTGCAATGAGAAAGGTCCTCTGGCCCATCAGCTCCTGGAAAAACTCTTTCAATTCAGACAAAATGAAATCATTTCTACAAATGTAGATGTCCTTGTGAGTAATACGGAACAATTTATCTTAATACCTCACCTGGAAGCAGCAAGTAATCTGTGTTACGGATAGGACGAACATCGCCCAATGAGACAGAGCTTTACTCTTCCTGTAGATTAAATTGACGGCGCTTACCTCGGGCCTCAGGCTGTACTAAAAGTGCTTGCTCCCTGCTGAGCTCCATTGGGCTTCTGATTACACACAAACAGCTTCACAAGGGGAAAAAACTGTTAGTGGGAATCGTAGCAGAATCTGCGTGAAGAATGTACACCCCTGTCCATCAATCCGCACCAAAAGGGTGTTACCTGAAGAATGTACACACCTGTCCATCAATCCGCACCAAAAGGGTGTTACCTACCTGTTTGCTGTGGAATGAATGACAAGTGGAACAGAACCTCAGGATTTGACTTTGGCCATAATATTCCAGATAAACACAATGCTTTGGAAGGGAATGTGTTTTAATGCAAACGCACATACAGTAGTATTAGCCATTTGCATTGTTTTGCATTAACTACCTATTACTGTTGGTCTCAGTGAAGAGTGAAATATGTGCATATGGTTACATTATGAGTCCAGCTGGTCTGAGTTTGGTCATGTTGTTCATTTGTGCTCTCGGCTTTGGGGACCTTGAAGTGCAAAACTACAAACCTTTGGCAAAGGCAATCATTTAATTTCAGAAAACCAGATCGGGGGACCATAAGAACCAAAAAGACGATCATAAATCTGTCATATCTCAAAAGCCCAGGGATCAATAGGGCGTATATGCATTGCATTAGTACATACTGTAGCTAAGGAGCGTTTGATAGCATTGCAGTTTGGATTGATAAAAGATTGAGTGAACTTTTACTATATCTCAGCACTTCTACTATTGCATTTTTTCTGTGCCCAGTGGGTCAAAGCACAACAGAATATGAGGGAAATGCATCACAGATTCCTCCAAAATAACCTTGTTCTTCTATGGTTTTCTACTTTAACTCTGTCTGTTTCTCATTCTTGTGACAAGCCTAACCATTGCGCCTCAGATTACTTTACTATATAGAACACCTGGTTGTAATGCCTTTGTACATAATGGTTATGTTTGATTTGGGCCAACCAAACTGGAACTTGGACACCTAATCACTGAGCGATAAGTATACCATAAATAGCTGTCATATGAAAATGGCTGAAAATGTATTTTTATGACATTGAGGATGAAAAATCTGTTTCAGTGGAAATGGTGAAATAATGCAACAATTAATTTATTCTATAGTCCTATGTCCAAAAAGACAAAAGTGTAAAATATGTAATGTTTTCATTCATATGGATGGGATATCATGTTTATTCGACAACCACATTGAGCTAAATGAATGAAAATTTGTTTGACAACATTTATGATGAAAAAGCTCTTTCAGTAGAAAAATGTACAAAATGTCTAACAATGCAAAACATTCTAAATATGCCATGTTTTCATGCATGGTAAATCATGTTTATTGAACACCCATGGTGAAGTAAATCAATGGAAATGTTTTTGAAGACATGATGAAAAATTTGTTTCAGTGGATAATGAACTAAAATTTATAGTCTTATTTCCAAAAATTCTAAATATATTATGTTTCCAGTCCTATGGTTGGGAAATAATTTTTCTTGAATAAGCATGGTGAAATAAATCAATGGAAATGTTTTTGAAGACATTCATGATGAAAAATCAGTTTCTGTGGAAAATGAACAAAATATATTAGACTATGGTCTTATGTCGAATAATGCAGAAATTCAAATGATTTTTCCTTTCATATGGATGGCAAATTATGGGAATCCTAATCAAACGGATAAGACTATACTCCTATGTGCAAAAATGCAAAAGTTGAAAATATGTAATGCTTTCATTCAAATGAATAGGATGTCGTGTTTATTCAACAAGCATGTTGATATAAATGAATGAAAATGTGTTTTCTGATGAAAATGTAATTTTCAGTGGAAAATGTACAAAATACTAAAGACTATAGTCTTATGGGGCAGCACAGTGGGTGCAGTGGCTAGCACTGTCACCTCACAGCAAGAAGGTACCGAGTTTGAATCCTGGCTGAGGACCCAATATTTTTCACTCCCCACCTCCCTTCCCGGAAGCCAGAAGCATGTGGAGGAGGGGAGTGGAGGAAAGGAGCCGTGAAGAAAATTGGGACAGCGAATCTGCTTCACCGTCATCAAAATCGCCGTTGACTATTAATGAAGTTGCCCTATCATAACTTTGACTGATGCCGAGCCCACAAATATTCCCAAAGCCAATCACAGATCTCCCACATGGTCAGCCCATTTAAAGCTGCAAAATATATTTTAAGTTACAAGTGCAAGTAAAAGTAGTTGCATGCACAGTGTAAACATAGCCTGTATTGCGGTTCGCGTCGAGACGCTAATTAACATGTAATCAGCAAGGTGAGATCAAAGTAAACATGTTGTAGTATAGGCTACGCAAACATAACAATTTATTGTAATTCCAGAATCCCGATGTCTGAACATACAAGCACTGCTACACTACAGTCTTCTATTGCCTGTTCCTTGCATCTCACATAGGCAAATTGGGAAACATTTCCGTAGATTAGTGGAATGAATTATCGTCATATTATCGGATATAGGCCTATTATTCCCAATGTTCATATCGCAGTGGTGACACTGAACAACAATTAAGCCTATTTCCCACTGTAACATCTGGAATCAAATTTAAAAACGTACTTTTGGTTGAATAAATTCATTAATGCATATCCACATACTGAAATGGTAGCTGTCATGCTTAGGCTATATTTATGTAAATCATGTTCGTTAATAAGCAACGTTAATGTGCAAGCAAATAAATAAAGCTGTTTCCCCAACTTAAATTGCCGTATTTTTACGTAGGATATGAACCACAAGGTGGTGATGAAACGCTCGGGATATTCTAATCGATCCTCACCTGCGCGTGGCACTTAAAAACCACCGTCAGCAGAAACCGTTACTATCTATCTGCAGAAAAAGCCCAAATAATTGGTTAGTCTGCAAAAAGAGGGAGAGGGAGAAAATGGGCTTGTCTCACTTCCCCCGGGTATTTGTGGTTCTAAAATAAATTATCTGAAATAAATTGCTCCATACCTGTACAACCATATCAATTTAGATATTCATTTAGCTATTCCACCCCCTCTCGTATGCAATTGCCGTACTCCCCCTGCCATGAACGTTACCATTGCTTAGCAATGCTGGGTTAGCTAGCTAGCAAGCTAACGATAGCTCACGGCAAGTCATTTTAACATTTAGCTAGCAAGCTAACGATAGCTTATGGCAAGTCCTTTAAATTTAAAAGTTATTCGACTTCCTTAAAGTCATCCTTGCTGGCTGGCCAAATAAGTTGGCTAGATACTGTGATTGCGTAGCTAACGTTACTAACGTTAGCCAGCTGCACCAACTAGAACCTAACCGGACATTTCTACACCTGGATCATTTTTTTTCGGTCCCAAAAATTAAGAAAATGTGCGGGGAATAG
The DNA here is from genome assembly GCA_029718625.1 of Synaphobranchus kaupii. Classification (NCBI taxonomy): domain Eukaryota; kingdom Metazoa; phylum Chordata; class Actinopteri; order Anguilliformes; family Synaphobranchidae; genus Synaphobranchus; species Synaphobranchus kaupii. Next base: position 30,783,721 of record CM056376.1, read on the forward strand.
AGCCAAAGTGTTAGCGGCATAGGCGGCGAATGTATAAGGCTTGGAGAGGCTTAGCCTCCCCAAATGCCTAATAAATTAATTAAATACATTTAAATTGGCCGAGTATTCATTGACGAACGGACTTTTGGGTCTGGCCGATAGAGCCAACAAGCACAGCAAACAGCCAACAGCGCAGCGCTGCGCTTGTTACAATGTAACAAATGTATCATTTTGATCCAACCATAGCACGTGCCACCAGCCCCCTGCGGTGACGTGCCGTCTAGACTTGGCTGCTAGCTAGCTAGCGTGTATGAAGGTGGAAGGGAGGGTGTGTGTGTGTGTGTGTGTGTGTGTGTGTGTGTGTGATCTCTGAAATACAATAAAATGTAATCTTGTCTATACCTGAGTGTGTGTGTGATTTGCTACTTTTCGCCAATGCATAGGCTAGCCTACAAATTGCACATCTAGCAATAACGAAACTGAAATAGGCTAAGGCGTATCTACCAATCTGTCTGCACAAATCAATGCATGCATAGGCTATAATAAACAAACGTTAAATGCAAGATGCATGATTTCTGCAGAATGATTGCACCCATCCACGTTGCTGTATTGTCTTGCACGACCACGTTGTTTAGCCTACTAGGCTACAGTATAGGCAGTGGCGGCTCCTGAGCTGAAAATTGGGGTAGCGGAAAACTTCCCTTTAAACTGATTATTGGTCTTAATAATTTTTTATTTAAGTTTCCTTGATTAACAATAGGCTACATCAGCGTTTAATTCACCAATTACTCAATGCCATCAAATGTAGCCGGTTCTCCTAAATTAGGCTATTACTAGGCAAGTAATAAAATTATTTTAACTTGCGTCGCAAAATTGTGCACATTTTAATCAACATTATAATTGTGGATACATGTGCTCTTCGTTCTCCGCACTCTTAATTCCGAAAATATTAATGGAAATTAAACGATCTTAAAGCTCAGCTTTTGTTAGATTATTTTTTTTATTTAGCACAACCTGCACTGAGTATAGGTTACACATAGCTCACAGTGTCTGGAGTTATTTCATTAATAATGGATATTAGGAAGTTTTTCTCGGTCGCGAACAAAACGGAAAATTATGTTTCACTGGAGAAGACCGGGGAAGTGGCGGGGGCAGTTTTGCAATCGCCAGAGATTGTGTCCGAGAAGGACGAGGGGAGAGTTTTAAACCTGCCGCCGCCGTTACCCACATGCTACACGGAGACTGTGTCCGAGGACGAGGGGAGACCGCCGCCGCCTGCATGCACACCCTCAACGGACTGCACCGCTGCTAAAGTCCCCTCCGACCTGGGAAGGTTGTTGGTATTATTAATTAATGCTCAGGTTGGCTGCCATGCCACTTTGCCCTGTACCTCGGAAACTAATGGGTGCATTATACAGCCAGCAGTTGGATGCGCGTTGTGTGTGTGTGTGTGTGTGTGTGCGTTGGGAAGGGGGAGGGGGTTGTGGGTGTGTTTGGCAGTGCAGTCAAACGATCGTTCCTGTTTTTTTTGCTTAGACTACGAGCAGGCCTAGCTACTACTAGCGACAATGATCTTGTGATCTGTGTGTTTTATGGCTGATTGTCAGTTTTGAGTTGGTGTAACTAGGCTACTTTTGATTGATCACTCACTGATGTGGTTGGTCTAAAATGGAATGTTGCATATCATAAGCAGACCGTTCTCACTCAGCATTTGATGGCAGCTGTTCAGTCGCAGTCTGTCCGTAATCTGTGATGTGTGTGTGTTGATGTAATGGACTACTCTCAGTGTGTAAATCAATGGAATAACTGAATCATTGTAAATTCCAATGTTTAACATAATCTGTTTATTAACTAAAGTACTTTAGATCGCCTTATAGGTTGCTATTATATTTGTGCATATTTGATCGTTTCTATATGCCCTAATTTATACCAGTTTCAAGGCAGAAAACCCACTACACTTCCGCTACGCTCCTAGGCCTCTTAATAGAGGGAAAGTGATACATTTCGGATACAAATGTAGCAGCGCCACGTCCACGCTCGCATTCCAAAACTGCAACATTGTATCGCTCTCCCAATTCAAGCGCAAAATTATCACTGAAACTCTCCTTGCAAGCGACTCACTGTCATGCTAAATCATAGTTTTCTGAGCACTTTTTCCAGCACATACCTACAGCGTCAGCATGAAGTGCTGTAATTTTATGACACATGAACCCGCGATAAAATTTTAAAAAAAAATCCCATCTCACTGGCCCCCCTCTCACGCAGTTTCCCTTTAAAAAGTAATTAGAATTCACTTATTTCAAAACTGTTCTGTAAAAAAATCGCTGAAACGGAAGGAGGAGCACAGCCCCCCCCCATTTTCCCTAACGAAAAAATCACCCGCCGCCTATGGTTAGCGGTATGTTTTTACTGACTCAATAAGGGGATGTGTAAAATAAAACCAATAATTTATCGCAAAAGAATACGGAGTCTGCGTTTGTAAATGTTTTCAATGTTTGTGATTAGGTTAGAGGATGCAGATGAAAGTTAATGCCAGCTACGATGTAATGTAGGCTACTATGCTTTAGCTAGCATGTGGACCCACTAACCTACAATGCCTACTTTATCTGGAACAGTTTTCAGCATGGGGTTTCATGCTGCGGAAAACCGTGAGACTGCTCTGTCACAGTCAAGTTAATTATCGGTTAGCCAAAAAGACGGTGGTGGTTTGCTCATTTAAGACCATGGGGACAGCTTGCTACCTTTCTAGCGGCGTTAGGGACATTTATAATAAAAGTAGTCTTGTCAAAATAACACGTGATTGATTGACCGTCAATATAGTTCATGGCAATAGCGTTACTCCATGTTCATCCGTGTGTGGTGATGCAGTGCATCTAGCTTGGCTACCGAGCTCAGCTGGTATAGAATAGAATAACTTTTATTTTCCCGTTTGGGAACTTCAGTTGTAGCCCCAGCAACAACAAACAGACATAGACAGTGGGGCAGACCCACAGCACACAAACAAACATATCAAATAAAGACATTCAATAGAATCATTTCATTAATCAAGTGAATTAAAGTGGAATACAGCCATGCTGCCATGATTAAAAATAGCCCCCGCTGTCCCAAGATGTCCAGTGGCATTAAGCCAGGGGTGTCCAATCTTATCCGGAAAGGGCCGGTGTGGGTGCAGCTTTTTGTTTTAGCCCAGCACTACAACACCTGATTCAACTAATTAACTAACTGTGCTCTTCAATCAAGACCTTGATAAGTGGAATCAGGTGTCATAGTGCTGGACTAGAACAAAAGCCTGCACCCACACCGGCCCTTTTCGGGTAAGATTGGACACCCCTGCATTAAGCAGTCCAACACACAAACTGCGCCTCCGCGACTTTCCGCCATACACGCAGTGTTGCGGTCTCTGTACACTGTCGAAACGGATTCACCGAACTGCGTCAGCCTTCCCAGTCGTCGCCTCACTCCTCCCCCACATTATCTTCTCCTTCCATTCCCTGGTTGCCTTTTGAAGATTTCCTGCACTCCTGGATCAGTCCCGACATCTTCAACTCCGGTGAAGAGTGATGGTAAACTTTGTTGCTGCAGATCCAACGTACATTCCCGAGCATATGTTGTGAATCCGTCTCCATGCTGACGACCACAAATAAAATTAAATCAACTAGACAATTCGTCAATATTATAAAAATGAGCAGCAGGAGTGCCCTGAAAAATCTCCAGCCCGCTTCCCCTTCCTACAACAGACACACAGCGCATGAAAAAAACAAAAGACAAAAGCCCGACACAACAAAATCCATTCAAATTAACAAACACGAACACGAGAGACAGCTGGACTACATGTCGCCATTACAACGCCACATGACGTCGTATGCTATCTAGCTAATCAAATTAGCTGATGTTAGCTGAATATAAATTGATAGAGATAACTGAATGAAAAAAAAGATAACTGAATGAACGTTAATTATGTGACGAATTATGTGAATATAATTATGTGACCACACATTCAATGTGAATAAATGACACAGAAAATCGAGGATGAAAATGAAATGTTATATTATAAAACATTAGCAACTTAAGGAAGTTTACCGCGAGTTCGTTTTCAAAATGGTTTGTTTGGTCAGGTCATGGGCTTCTCCACCCCGAACTGTCAATCATACTGTGCCTGGACCATGAAGACCATATCCGGTTGACCCTGCTCCCGACAACGTCACTTCGGCTACACAGAGCAGACAGAGTTTGTACAAACGGGCGGCGAAAGTCTTCCGGAGCCTAAATTCAGGTTTTACGAGGCCGTGGGAAGGCAATGGGTGACGTCACAGTGACTTTGTCCATATTTTTATACAGTCTATGGGAGGAACCAAAGATCGGTTTCCAGGGCACAGAGTAGAGGAGGTGGTAGTGGAGGAAGGGAGGGTGCATTTTTCAACTATTGGGACACGCCCTGTGTGCATGTTCTCCCCGTATCCGTGTGGATTTCCTCCCACAGTCCAAGGACATGCAGGTTAGGCTAATTGGAGACTCTAAATTGACCGCAGGTATGGATATGTGAGTGAATGGTGTGCATGGCCCAGTCCCAATACTCACACTTGAGCACTTGTGCACTTCAAATGTGGGTGCCCGCGAGAACCTTCAGGGGCTTAGTCTGTCCCATTTCTTATTTTGCAAGTGCGTGAGTGCTTGACTGCACACTTTGAGCCCTTGATGTGGCCTTCACGTGAGTCCGCATGAAAACAAATTTCGCTGAAGCGTATTTCCCATAGTTCTTTTGAGTTATCGTGACTTTCTACACTCTGGCCAATCAGAGCTGTATTCTGTGTGCAAGAACAAGCTACTGCACAATCGAGCATAGGAACTTCAAGTGTAAAGTGAAAACCAGTTAAATCATGCATTTTCACTAACTCTTACACGTTAAAAATATGAAATAACTATGTATTTATGTATGATGCTCAATAAATAAGTCAAGCGATTTTCTTCTTGTAAATTTGCATTTTATAACTAAGCATCAGTGCTTTATGGGCTGCAGCCTGATAAAATATGTAGCCTACTCGGCAGCAGAAAGGCTTCTCAGGCTGGCTGGTAACAGTAGATAATTATATCAAACAACAAATACGGGACCTGCAGTAGCCTATAGTTAACATACAATTATTAAACTTAAATCGGCACTGGGTTTTCCCAAACAGCTCTGCTGTTCTAGCTAGCTATGCAGAAGATTAAATAGTTATAACGTTACAAAAGCAAATGTCCTCCAGTGTTTGTTTTATTTATTTTAATCTCAACATGCCATATATTGAACTTCAGCTCGACAGAAGTAGGCCTACAGATCTTAGGTAAAAAGAAGAGTTTACCGATCTGATCTGTCCAGCTAAAGTTCAATATATTGAGTTTTCTGTATAGTTCGGTGGTTGAGATTCATTCATAAAAACCTACTGAGCAGGTGACACGACATGACGTTGCACAGACGAGCAAATTAAATGCTCATCCGTCCCTCCCTGCTTATCCCCCCTTCACCCTCCTCCCTCTCTGCAGATGACTTCCTGACCCACTTTGAGGGGAAGGTGGCCACGATCCGGAACTCACTCCAACAGGGGATTCCTGCAGAAGGGGCTTACAGCTTGCTGGGAGGGGCTTGAGGGGCTTACAGCTTGCTGGGCGGGGCTTGAGGGGCTTACAGCTTGCTGGGCGGGGCTAAGCACTAGTGCGCATGCGGATGGACCGAATTTGGGTTTCCAGATTCTTTATTTAGTTTATTTAGTATTAACATCGCATTAATAGATATTCTATGTCCTTCTGTATGTATTCGTTCGCATATATACATGTATTCATCAACTAACATTCAAAGATATACATTCAGAAATTATTAATACATTAATTTTTATTTTTTATTTAACATTTATTTATCCAGGGGAAACCCATTGAGACCAAGGTCTCATTTACAATGGTGCCCCTGGTTACAACAAATGTCACAAGTAGCAATGATACAGAGGGTATACACAACTATACACAAGGTAGCCTACACAAGGTACACAGTACTGAAATATAAATACTAAAATGCAAGAGTAAACATAGCAACAGTCATACATATATGGTGCAAATATACAAGATACACATAACATATTCACATAATATGGTGCAAATACACAAGATACACAGGACATAGTGGTGTACTAAAATACTGAGGATACTAAATACAGGAGAAAACATAGCAGCAATCAGGGAAAGGGATACGAACCCAGGTTAGGGTAAGGGATGACAAGAGAAAACATAGCAGCAATCAGGGAAGAAAAGCAATATTGGAACAATGAGTTTTGAGTGTTGATTTGAAAATGTTTGCTGAGGTTGCATCCCTGATGAAAGCTGGCAGTGCATTCCACAATTTGGGTGCACAAAATGAGAATGCAGTCTCCCCAAATCTTTTCTTGTGAACGTGTAGTATACAGAGAAGGCCAGCATCAGAAGACCTGATGCTGGTCTATGCTGGGAAGTGATGTTCACTAAGCTGGTAATGTGATGGTCTTGCTGGGAGACCAGCTTGGGTATACTGGTAGTGTGATGTAGTAGGAAGGGTCCCCATGCACCCCATGGGTATATTTTTTCTAACTTATTTTTTTGTAAAGTAGGCCTACCTGACACATAAACTTTGGTTACAATTTTCATTTTAATAATTTTCTGGAGGTTTAAATTGCTGGGGTCAAATTGACCTCAAGGAAACCAAATGTAATGTAAATTTGAGGATAGCAGGAGGTTAAATGCACACAAGATTACTTTAGCCTTTCCTGAGCTAGACATTATCAAACAGATCTATAAGCAGATTTATGGATGTCTGGCATCTTTATGTCATGACAGCTAAAGCTCCTTTCGGTTTAGTATCTGTGGGTGTGCAGGGATTTACCAGATAAAAAACTTTATGTTGGGAGAGGTATATGTGCTTCTTTGATCTCTGTCGTCTTTTATAATATCCTCTTAATGGTTTATTCTGTATATATGGTTGATCAGTAAACACAATGGGTTTGATAAGCGTTTATTTTGTGTTTCTTATTGTTTTGATAAGGAACTCATGGAGATGCAAAGATTCGATTCGAATCCAGGTACTTTGTGGAAAACGGAAGGCCCACAAAACGGGCAGTAATAGCTGCTGCAACAGGATGTGCACTTCACTAGTGGTGGAAGTGAACGGCCTCTCTGTATTGTTATGTGGTCCTGGAAAAAAATAAGATAATTACTTTCAAAATGTCAAGGTCAGGTGTCCCAACATTCAAATAAGCATATCTTCTTCCACTATATTCAGATTTCAATGCATGACACATCATTTGAAAGCTTAGGATCTGCATTTTCATAATCTGTAAAACAACTGAAAAATGACCTATTGACTTAAGGACCAAAACACCAGCTGCGGTCACAAATGTAAAATAAGCAGCCTCTAACTGATTCTGCTGTTTTCACTATGCTATATGAGCATCAAGTCATGTTTCTCATTTTGGACTAAAATAGAGGAATGTTGCTCAAGCTTATAAAACGCAGTTGTGTGCACTATGCACCGGGATTCGTTTTAGCATTACACATATTTTCAAAGTGGCTTTGATGATTGAATAAGCAACAAATTCCAACGTATGTGTTTTTTACAACGACGTTGACAATGTGTATTGCGGTGGACATTATAGAGAATGTGAAGTTGACCACATTGTGAAAATGGTTCGTGTTTAACATCGCTTTAACATTAGTTCAACATTAATAAGTAGTCTTCCTCAAAACTTGGCGGCCAAAATGATGGCAACTTCACATTCACATAGTTGGGGTGGGTTGGGTGTTTACAGGGAATATTAGCTAACGTGCGTTAGCTAGCTAAAGTTAGCTAACGTTAGCTCAACACTGAAGCAAACGACAGACCGAAAATAGGCCCTAATGTCCAAAATAGCGAAGGTGCCTCTTAAGGTACTTACTTTTTCACTGGAAGCCATATTTGGTTCTTCTTCAACCGAATGAAAGTTTAAACCAGAGCTAGAGAGACTCTCTCATACAAACTAGTGTCTGCTCGTCTGCTTAAGTTCTGGCAACACAAATTCGGTCCATCCGCATGCGCACTAGTGCTTAGCCCCGCCCAGCAAGCTGTAAGCCCCTCAAGCCCCGCCCAGCAAGCTGTAAGCCCCTCAAGCCCCGCCCAGCAAGCTGTAAGCCCCTTCTGCAGTTCTACAGATACACCCTACTCACTCCTTCACGCATCCAGTGACACCCCACATTCTCCATACCGAACCCATACACTGTCGTCCTTCAAGACTCTAGAGGGCGCAGATGTGCTCCAACTGGTGACGCACCATCGTGCAACCACCTGTCCACTGGACCCCATCCCTTCAGCAGTCCTCCAGTCTATATCCGGTGAGCTCCTTCCATATCAGTTCTCCATTATCAACACCTCCCTAACCTGTGGCCATGTTCCTGCTGTTTTTAAGACTGCCGGTGTAACCCCACTCCTTAAAAAACCTAGCTTGGACCCCTCTGATGTCAGGAACTACCGTCCTGTATTTCTCTTGCCCTTCCTGTCCAAAACTCTTGAACGAGCTGTCCTTAACCAACTGTCTGTTTTTCTCCTCCAAAACAACCTGCTTGACCCGCATCAGTCCGGCTTTAGAACCAGGCATTCCACTGAAACTGCTCTCCTGGCTGTGACAGAGGCACTCGCCACTGCTAGAGCCTAATCTCTCTCCTCTGTCCTGATTCTACTTGACCTGTCTGCGGCGTTTGACAACCACAAACTCCTGATCTCCACACTCACTGAGATGGGCATTTCTGAGACTGCCCTCTCTTGGTTTGTATCGTATCTCACTGATAGATCCTACCAAGTCTCTTGGAAGGGTTCCGTCCCTGCACCCCATCCCCTCTCTACAGGAGTCCCGCAGGGATCTGTACTGGGTCCTCTGCTGTTCTCCATTTATACTAAGTCTCTTGGTTCAGTAATTAATTCACATGGCTTCTCATACCATAGTTATGCTGATGATACTCAACTCTTCCTCTCTTTCCCTCCCTTTACCCCACAGGTTAAGGAGAGGATATCTGTTTGTCTGGCTGACATCTCTGAGTGGATGGCTACCCATCACCTGAAGCTCAACTTTGACAAGACAGTGCTCCTCTTCATGCCATACAAGACCTCCCCACTACATGACCTCTCCATCACCGTTGACAGGACCGTGGTGGCTGCCTCCCGCTCTGCACGGAACCTGGGGGTGGTCCTGGACGACCAGCTGGACTTCAAAGAGCACATCAGGGCGACGGCATGGTCCTGCAGGTTCCTCCTGTACAACTCAGGAGGATTCGACCGTACCTGACCACCTACTCCACCCAGCTTCTTGTCCAGACCATGGTCACCTCACGCCTGGACTATTGCAACTCCCTGCTCGCAAGCCTACCAGCCTGCGCCATTCTGCCTCTTCAACTGAACCAGAACGCAGCTGCCCGGCTTGTGTTCAACCTCCTGAAATTTTCGCATGTCACCACCCTGCTGAGGTCACTCCACTGGCTGCCAGTTGCAGCCAGGGTCAGGTTCAAAGTTCTGACCCTGGCCTACACTGCAGCCAATAGGACAGGCCCTGCCTACCTGCAGTACTCAATCCAGAACTATGTTCCTGCTCGACCACTTTGCTCCGCTACAGCAGGACGACTCGCGCGTTCCCCCCTCCGTGTCAACGGCTCTCGCTCGTCCCAACTGTGGAGCTTTTCCACCCTAGCTCCTTAGTGGTGGAACAAACTCCCCATTCCCCTACGTTCTACTCCAACCCTGCCTGCGTTCCGTCGTGGCCCGAAGACACACCTCTTCAGACTCCACCTTGACTGATATACTAATCTAGGACCTCTCATGATACTTGTTCGCTGTGTTTTCTTGTCTGTTTGTTATAGTTTATAATAGCATTTAGAATAGAATTGTAGTATAGCTGATTTACCCACAGCTTACTGTGAACTACATTCAATGTTCATTACTAGGGATAGCTGCTACATTATGGGAAGGATGTGCTTTGTTTTATCTGTTCTGTAGTTACTTTGATGACATTTCTGTATGCACTTATTGTATGTTGCTTTGGATAAAAGCGTCTGCTAAATGACTGTAATGTAATGTAATTAAATAAAACTAAACGGGTTCGTCATTCTTGGCTCTCCTGTTAACGTCCAGTGGACATCCACATTAGACGGTGGATTTGCCTTTCTTGACCAAAACCATAGCTCAATTGTTGAACGTAAAACTAGGCTACATATTCTACCTCACCCTAATTCACAATTAAAAAGTGATCTAAACAACGTAGGGGAGGCGACTTATAAACTTTCATTCTGGTTATTCGAGGGACGTCCCACAGATGCTCGATGTCACTGAAGTTCCACAGACGACTAATGCACGCGATTTTGGTCAGTGGGTTTATAAATAAAACTAGATTAACAATTCCTAAAGAAATTGTAGGTGTGGTTGCTTCACAGTGTTATCAATAGCTGGAAATGGCATAGAAAGGTAATATGGTATAGTGTGAGGTGGAACATACAAGGTGGAAATGGTATGAACTGGTAATGCGGTAAGGGATCTAGTGAAGGTGAAACTGTTAGGTGATGTAGCCTATTTTGTGGTAAGTAGTCTAAATAACCTGGAAGTGATACAAAGAAGTAGTGAATTGTGATAAAAGCACAAAAAGGTAATGTCAAATCATCTGGGATAGTATTGTTGGGTTATAACAGTGTTGTAGAGGAAGGCATTGTGAATGCCCAATTCACTGCGTCCTGTGTACTAGCATACTGCTTACTGTAGGCTATACTGCAGTGACATGCACTATGTGAAATATCCTCCATATAAACCTGGGCTGTATCCTAATCAGAGCCCTATCTACTGCGCCCAGTCTCCTGCGTACAGTGCACTGGCAGAAGTGTGCTGTTTAATGTACACTGTTTAGCAGTCTGCGAAAAATATCCGCCATACTATCTTCCAACCGCACTCTGGAAGTGTCGTAAGCAGGTCATAAAACGTCCCACCAGTGTTGCCATGTCCGCGGTTTTACAGCTAAATTGGGATACTTTCAAAGTGCAGTCACAGGTAATGAAAAGCCGCAAAGCACACACTTATTTTAAAAAGTAAAAACATGATGATTTCTATTTAAAATACATTGGTTTTGGTAAAAAATAGGCTATAATTTGAGCTAGTTTTGAGTCGCCATTTGGCTGGAAAATCTTACAAGATCTGGCAACCCTGTGCCCCACTCTTGCGCTGCCATGTCACGTGTTGTTTTTGTTGTATTTGAAGGAAAACATCAGCGAAGCTGCGCCTCATTTTTTTTTAAACGAAGCTTCACGTCATATTTATGTAATGTTTGTGTGCTTCTTGAAAAGTGTGCTCCCGAATTTACTCAGCGAAACCCCGGGTGTTTGAAGTATACTGCAATTAGAATTTTTTTTGCGTACTCTACGACTTTCTCGCCCTATCTACTCACCAAGGCTACTCAACAGTGTGGAAGAGTGCTGATTCGGACACGGCCCTGGACATAAGTAGGCTATATCAGTTGCCTTTACACTCTTTGGCTATATCATCTGGGGATATTGAGAACACTCAATTTGGCCGCGCAGGTAAGGCTAACCTAATTTAACAGCTTTTCAAAAAAAAGTATACTCAACTGGCATACTTAAATAGTAGTGTGTGCTGATTCGGACTATTCGGACACACTCGTAGTTGTGTTTGATTAATAGACTGTAGAAAAATATGGGTTAATAACATTTTTGCCTAGGTTTTAACCAAATGCTCATCTACTGATTTCTCCACTTTATTAAACTAACTCTGATTCCGATTACAGATCTCGACATTTTGTGCAGTCCAAACCACATGTCGTGTGATGAATTCAGCGTTCTATTCATCTAGCCTACCTAGCACGCAGCTATCGTAAAGCAATAATTAAACATCGTTTGGCTAATAGTAACTTAGTTCAACTTTGGTGACTTGTGTTGACATAAACTTGATATTATAACCCAATCATGTGTAGCGGATAGGTTATACGCTGTAGCTATGTCATAATCCATTGCATTTAGATTTGCTAACGACGTAGGCTACTGGCACTGTCACCTTGGCATTTTCATGCAGAATAAAGGTTTGTTTTCCTTGTAGCTTAACCACAGTAGCCTAGCTGGCTTATGCTTTTGTCATATGTTTTGTTAGGAAGTTGTCTGTGCTAATGTTATTAAGACGTAAATCAGAATTCGTTGAATAATGTTGGAATGATTAGTAAACGAGCATTTAGCTAAAACAGGCAAAAATTGCAAAATATTTTTTGTTCATTTTATTTTGTAACTTAGACAACATTACGTTACGTGACAGCATTTGATGCTTTGTGATGATGTTGATGTTCCCGTCAGAAACCATATAGCTGCATTTACTGGATTAGCTAACCTACTATCGATTTTTTAAGTTCTTGTGACATAAATTAGGCTACAGTCAGTTTTCCCACATGGTTTTCATAACGTTCTTAAACCCTATTCTCAAACACCTAAAAGTTACTGAACGAGATGGTCTGTCGATACGGGTATCAAGACTGCCCTGCACCAAGCTACTAGATTAACAATTCCTAAAGAAATTGTAGGTGTATTTGCTTTGAGGTGGTATCAATTGCTGGGAATGGTAAAGAAAGATGGTACTATGGTAGCCTATAGTGTGTGGTGGAAATGCGGTATAATGGGATCAAAATAAGGTGAAAGTGTTAAAATACGATGATGTATTTTGTGGTAAGTAACGTTAGTCTAAAGAACCTGGAAGTGAGAAGTAGCCTAATGAATTGTGATGAAAGCACAAAAAGGTAAGGTGTTAAATAGGCTAACCGAGCATGGCTCAGACTGAGCGAAGAACGCACTTAACGGGTTGATCAGTTTGTTGCTGAGCACTTCTGGATTTGGATCAGAGACGGAAGTAGGCTACGTCGTTAGCTATGGAATTTCTCGTCAACATTTTTCCAAACTCAGACGGTTGTTGAGTTGCTCAGCGCTCACGTAGAGCAGAACATAGAGATTCAAAAATCCGCTCAGTGCGTCTATGCTTAGTGCTCATACTGACCATTCTCACCATGAGCTAGCCTACTCCACGTGCCCATTTTGACTCCCATTCATTTTTTGGCGATAAAAGGTCAATTATCTGAAAAAGTGTATATGCTATAAAGGTAAAAAGTAATAGCAACCTGGAGGATGTATGAAGATATAATATGAGGTATGAATGGTGTCGATGGTGTGTATGGTGTAGGAGGAAATAGGTTCTCAAAAATCGGCGGAATAATAAGTATGAGGAATAACAATAGGCATGGTTTCACAACCACACCTAAAAATGACATATAGCGGCAACAGGAAACATGGCGATGCGTGTGTATGTAACCACAGAAACCGAATATCATGCAAGGGTGTCCCATTTCTTGTCTACGCACTATGCATCTTTATTCAACATCCATGGCATAACATACTTTTATAAAATATTTTGATGACAATGAGTTGCACTGGAAAGATGGCAAAATGCATCACTATCATTTTACATCCAAAAAGAAACAAAATCATTTACAATGATTTACCCTGATTACCCTAATTTGTGATAATTATATTGACAGCATACTGGATGGCAGAATGGCAGTTCCATTAGCTGCCTGTAATGGCTGGGCTATCAGCTGGTATCACTGGAGGTCAGATTAATTTAGTCATATTTTATGAAACCAAGAGGGATGTGTTGTTGATGTATGGTGCATTGTGGGTACTCCCCCAATGTTCTCCATCGATGGACTTCCGCGGATTATCCAACTGAGCCTTAATTCGAACGAGGCTACCACTACACACTCCAAACTGTACTTAAAAAGCACTGCTAACAGATAATTGAGTAATGAGGCTGTGAAGGCCCTCTCCCAATTCAGCTCAATCATACAGCTGATTAATACAGGCCACTGCTAGCGCAACAACATGCTAAGCTAATTAACAAAACTAGCCATGGCGCTGCCAAGCTAAGTAACAAAACACTAGTAGCAAAACCACTTGCACAAGCCACAGGGCTGCCAAGCTAATTTACAAAACACTAATAGCAAAACCACACTAGCGCTAATACTAGCTTTAGCCTGAGCAGTAGCTTACATTAGCATGCAATGAAAAGAGCAGGGAAGAAAAAGCAGGTGACAAAATTCCACTTTGCATTTCCCCTGTCGCTTTGTGGCCCTTTCTCCCCACACGCCTTAAGAAAAGAGATTCTATTATTGCAGCTGAAGCCTGTTTGCAGAGCGCTGTGCTGGGCTGTGGCTGATGGACCGCTGCCCTCGCTACCCGCAGAAAGGGCCCATATGCTAAACCCTCTAGCCATGCCACCACCTGCAGAGCCTTTCACCGCCAGTGCGCCCAAAACCACTCTTACACTCAGGGTCTTTCACCGCCAGTGCGCCCCAACACCACGCTTACATTCAGCTCCATCTGGGGCCAAAAAAAGGAGAAAAAAAAGTGATGGACAATAAAAATGAAAAAAAAAAAAAAGATTTGTGTGGGGGGAAAGGCAGGTACTGTGTTTCTGTATTAATCCTGAAGCGGCTTCTCCACTGACACAGCTGGCATTAAGCCTTCAGGAGCTCAGCTTTTATTCTTCTGCCCCCTCCCCCCCATTCTCTTTCTCTCTTTCATTCATCTGTGATTCTTCCCCCCCTCCTTGTGGCTTTGACTGAGGTCCTGAGTAAAGAATCGGGCACATTTCTGGCACTCTACGCCAGAGCCTCTGACTGTCAATAGCAAGGCCACTACCACGCCCCCACCCCCCACAGTCACTGGACACACAGCGACGCCCCGTCCTCAGGCTCCATCTCCTTTAACATCCGCGCCGGTATTTTGGGACGTGTGCTGGAAAGCAGAGTGTGGGCTGGGATCTGGGAGCCGGAGTGCTGGGAATGTGCACGGTAGCTAATAATCAAACAGGACTAAAGGCTGGGAATTCCACTCACACAGTGCAGCCATATCTGCTGGCTTAGCAACATATCACAGCTCTATCAGCCTGGTCAAGGCTTTTATAGCCACAAAATATCCGTATCTGGAATTCCCTCTCAAATCATCTAAGTTAAAGGTGACTGAAAATACACTGGATTCTGTGTGCATTCTTGATGTAGACTTGATGTAAGGCTGACTCATTTTAGAAATCTATAGTATTGCATTGTTCCATATCTGATTGGTAAATAAAGAGGTTATAGAGGTTTAACAGCTTTACACCGTAGCTTACAAATGTATCTCAGGTAAAGATACTGTTTGTAATGGCAGCTTTGCCGTGTCTTGCAAGCCAATCTCTCTGTGTTGTTCTGCCTTCCATCCTTTGTGAAATCTTGCCAAACATCTGCTTTTGCATACACTCCCATTTCTGATGAAGCCATCCACCTTGGCAACAATGAGTCATTTTCTGCTTAACATAATTCAAACGCTCCCTCTTCTGAAGTGTGCCAGAAATCTTTCAGGACATAATGCAACAATGATACACTTTAATCCAATGCAGATTCTTATGGGTAGGAAATGGACGGCCAATAGGAACAGGATAAGACCGTTAATCAATAACAATGGAGCAATAATGTCTATGATAGCCAGGAGCCAATAGGAACAGCCGACCAAGCCACACATCCATCCATCCAGCAGAGGACTTGAGAAATTACCCTAGGCTTCAGCACCACTTGCAGTAGAATTTTATTTGGACTGTGGGTTGTAATGAAGCCCCGGCTACACCAGCTGTCCGTCGATAATGCTGTATTATTGATGTAACTCCCTGTATCATAATATTAAGAGCGTTTCATGTGCTGTGCCCTAGTGTATAACTTGAGGCTGGCAGAAGACGGTGGAAGGAAAAAAAAAAAAAAATCAATTCCAACCCTGTGGAAAAGGAGGAATTGCCTGCAGCCTGAAGCTCTAAGGGGTTCCCTGGGGGGTGCACATCGGTGCCCCCTTCAGCTCCTGGAGAACAGAGAGAGAGAGAGAGATAGAGGAGAGAGAAGAAAAGGAGTGTGAGAGAGCAGAAGCATGTGGAGAGATGGAGGGAAAGAGGAGAAAGAGAAGAGAGGGAGAGAGAGAGAGGTCAGCAGGCCTAGCTTGCGTTCACTCTGACCCTGCGGTGCTGCTCAAAACCGAGGCAGAATAGGACTTCATACACACACCGGGCTGGACCTCACAGCCACAGCCCTACACATTCTCTCAGATCTGTGTGCACAATAAATTACCATCAGCTAAAAACATTTAAGTCTCAGTTCAAGATAAAAAAATGCAATAAAATGCAGGATCACAGTATGCAGATCATATCAGTCTGGACTAATTATTTACATTCTGGCCCAGGGTGTCAGTATTGAGCACAATAGAAAATTACACTCAGATATGCAATAAATCTTACAGCTGTGAAAATGAGTAGAATTTGGTTAATTTACTGCAAAGAGGAATAGGCCACTCTAGTCCAGGGAACCTCTGATTTATGCTAAATCTACAAGAGAATAAATAATTATTTTACAATAAAGCCAACCGACCAAAGGACCCAGGCAGGCGGATGAGGTATGAAAAGGGTCTTTCTCTGGCACGGAGCCCGACACACACCCCCCAGCTCACCAGACCTCTTAGACCATCACAGGCAGGAGCAGACAAGCACCAACCTCCCAGGTGCTGCTGGGAAATTCCTCAGTGTAAGGAAGGAATGCCACAGGTTAATTGCAGCCACATTTTTTTCATGTTCCTACGCTGACTGCTGCACAATGAGACGAGATGTGCAGGTGCTAGCACCTTACATGCATGGGCCTTCCTTACATTCTCTAAGAAGGTGCATCTTTCAGGGAACACCAACCAGATGTCTGCTCTCAATTTCCTGCTCAACAGTAAGAAACATTTTTCACAATTACATAAAGTACACAGGCTTTGCTAATGACAGAAAGTATACAGATAGAAACGGTCAAACCAGTCTTGCTCTCCTAACCCCTTGCTGAGTGACTGGCTCTGCTTTCTTGACACAGTTTTGTGTGTGCGCGCACGTATATGTGTGTCTCTGTGTGTGTGCATGCCTGTGTGTGAGTCTGTATGTGTGCGTGCGTGTGTGTATGTATGTGTGTGAGCGCAAGTCTGTGTGGAGGGGGGGGGGGGGGGGGGGGGTGTTGGTGGAGTATCAACACCCGGCTCATTGTCCTGAGAAGTGACCCCATTCAGGGTCATTTAACATGTGACACCACTTGGGGCACAGCTAGAGGGGCCCATTATTAGCCACACAGGACCCATAAAAATGCCAACTGCTCCCCGACCCCTCCCCCAATCCTTCCTGATGCTAAACAAGTAGAAACAAAGAACTCGCCCAAGAAAGGGAGAGAGGGGGAGAGAGAGAGTAAGAGAGAGACAAAGAGGGAGGGGGGGAGAGAGAGGGAGAGACAGAGAGGGAGAGTGAGAAAGGGGGGAAGAGGAAGAGTGTGAGCGAAAGAGGGAGATGGGGAGAGACACAGAAAGGGAGTGGTAGAGAGAGGAAAGAGCCCTATCTGCTGCATCCTGTGTACCGTTTACTGTATACCGTTTAGTATGTGAGGTGCAGTATGCTAAAAATATATTCCATACTATTTTCCAACCGTACTGTGGAAGTGTAAGACGTCCCACCCTTGCGCAGCAATGTCACGTGTTGAAGCTGCGCCGCATATTTATGTGACCAAAATGTTCCTTCCCATCCCATCCCACCATCAGACCGACTCCCCCCCCGTTCTGCCGGGTTTACCTGTTGGAGCAGCAGCTCTGCTTTAGGTTATTTCTGGAGGACAGCATTATTATTTGTCTGGAGGAGTCACACCTTGCTCCTGTGGCAGGTAGAATGCAGGTGGGAGGAGCTATGGGAGGCATCCAGGTGTGGAGATACCTGTGGAAAGCAGGTCATGGCTCTGCCCACGTGAGCATGTGCATCTTCAGCACTCACATGTCACATGATCCCTCTGTCACATGACCGCTATTGTCCCAGTAAAACAGGAACAGTATCACATGATCCCTCTGTCACATGACCGCTATTGTCCCAGTAAAACAGGAACACAGTATCACATGTAAATTAAAGTGCCTGATGCCACAGAAAAAACTGCTCACACGAGCTTCACATGTCAAACTGACAACAGCAGGAGGACATGTGTACCAGAACACACCAAAGCACGAGGACCCTCAGGTGTACCAGACGAGCCCCACAAACACCGGGCAAGAAGAGACTCCTCAGGCAGAACGCAGAACATGCATGCACACAAACAAACAAACTAGAGAAGAGCCCATTTTCAATCAAGCTTTTAATGAAAAGATCATAAAATAAGAGTTTTTTTTCTTTCACTGCTGTACATTAAGACCTGTTTACCTGTTTACACTGAACAGTATTTTTGACACATTGAGTTGAGCTGCATGAGCACGTGCGCTGCATGAGCACGTGAGCTGCATGAGCACGTCAGCTCCAACCTGAATACGAGCTCTGAGGAGCCCTGAAACTCAGCCAGGGTACTGCCAACAACACAGGCTCAAGGCCCAAATGAGTGTGTGTGTGTGTACGAGTCTGTGTGTGTGCGATTGTGTGATGGAGGGGGCAGAAAGTGGGACTGTTCCTCCATTTCAGTGCCTTTGAACACGCCCACAAACTGATCACAAACCAGACTGATCAAACTCCAACATGCATTTTCAAGTACTAGATTAGCAGCTAGTTCTTTTTCTTTAAATCAATGTGCAAGTGCATTTAATTCACCCATTCAGGGCAAACTAATGATGCAAATTAAGGGAATCCCATTCCTATTTCAAAACAGTAAATAGATCTGTCAGAAAGTAAGACATTCTGATGGGCCTAAAACAGTCATACCCATAGAAGAACCAAAAAAGATGTAAGGGAACTACTTGGGAAGGTAATGGCAAGAATATGAGTGTAAACACTAGTGTTTATATTGAGGTACTCTGTGGCACATGCAGCAAACCATCCATGGATGTGAATACTGATGTGCCCGTTCTGGAAGCATATCTATAAAAATATTAACATACATTTACTTGCACGCACGCACGCACGCAGCTGAAGGCCACCAGCAGCAGTGGTAAATGAGACGCTACAGACGCACACACACAGATGCTACAGACACTGTGGTACAGACGCTCACACATCGAGATGCTACAGACGCTGTGGTACAGACGCTCACACAGAGATGCTACAGACACTGTGGTAGACGCTCACACACTGAGATGCTCCAGATATGGGAAGTAATGAATGTGAAAGCTAGCTTTGGTTTAGCATGCTGACGAAAACGGGAGAGTTAGCAGGGAACCAAATGGGCGTGGGACAGGAAGCAGGGGGTATGCTGTGAGATGAAATGCAAACAGTAAGGAGAAAAAGCAAATAAGCAGGAAAACGAGCAGAACACAGAGGTGTGCGCCTCAAAGTCCCAGAATGCACGGGAATCTTAAAGCTTCATAACACTGCATAATGGAACCTCTCTCTCACACACACACACACACACACACACACGACACACGACACACGACACACGACACACGACACACAGACGAGGTAATGGAACAACTGTGTTAAATTAAAACGTGTGAGTCAGGGACTTTTTGAAGCTTTTTAAAACAAAGTGCATTTTCATAAAGCTATTCCAGTCCTCAGTAAGTGTCAGCATTGTGTCTTTGCCATGGGACTGAAATGATGTGTGAGAGGTGAACTGGAAGAGAAATTAATCCAGTAACATTTTCCAAAACAGCTTTGGCTTTCAGAATAAGAAATGCGATGCAGTTGGTTTGCTTTTTGACTCTAATTTTAAAACAAGGCTTTGAACAGTAGTATCACCTGGCAGAACCCTGGCTGGGTAAGGTACAGTACACACAGAGCAACAGACACTGGAATATTCACCTGAACCACACAGGTATGGAGGAAACCAGGTGAAATTGACCAAAGAAACATTTTTTTTGTGCCAAGGACATGGGCCCATTACCCATGGTGCACTGCACATACATCTGAGAAGACAGAGGACAACAGATCCACACAAAGAACGTTATCGCCGACCTTCTGCAGTCAAACGAACCCAGTCACAGATAATGGTTTATGGCTGTTTTGTGTCTTAATCTTGTTTCTCAGCTTGTAATCTTGAAAACAAACAAACAAAAACGAGATGGACCCTGCAGACACCGCATCTGTCAGGATCAGAGAAATAAATACATTCATCACTCACAATAATTATACACATTTGATAAAAAAAGAACACTGTCAATAAGTGTTTGCACCAAATTTTTTTTTTTGAAGTGAGGCCAGTCTTTGATTTGCTTTGCTTTTCTCCCGGACACCAGGCAGCTTAGAGGGACACATTCACAGTAAGACCGCCACCTGATTAAAATATTCACATGTAAATATCATGGCTGATAAACTAAGAAAAAAAAGAAATCCGCAGTGAATTATATTGAGGTACCATTTTAACTTAAAATCTGCCAACATTATTCTTCTTATTCACTTATGTAAACAAATGTCTTTTACATATTTAACATGCAAACAGTAAAATTTGAGCTCAAGTCCAACGGGGTATAAAAAAAGAAAAAGAAAAAAAAAACCTTTCACCAAGATTTAAGGAAATGCACCCCCACCAACCAATCACCCCGCTCTTATTTGCCCCATTGAAGGCAGGGGCGAGAATGTGGGGTCACAAAAGACCAGGCATCTAAAAGAAGGCTCATGCAGCTGGCTGAGGCCTTTGGACACCCCCCTCCCCCCAGTTAAAATATGCAGTGGCCGTCCAGCGGGTCAATACCGCCACTTTTGTTTGGGCAGAAAAGCAGATACGTCTCCGACTGGTCTCACTTTCTCTGAGGTCTCAAACTGTACGTTTATGTAAACAATGAGATAAATATATATGTATCCTTTTGAGCCACATAAGGTTCCATAATCATTCAAAAATGTGCTTTGGTTTAAAAAATAGTTTGTGGATTTTGGGTATGAGCTATTTTCTTTATACTTCTTTATGACTATTTCATTTGGAACACATTCTGGAACTAAACAACTAAAGGAGTAGGGTTTTATTTCTGCATTTTGAGCTGCCCAACCTTTTGTCAAGGCTTTTTGTATTAATTGAAAAAGTACCCCCCTTCTTAAAATCTTAAATATGAAACTAGTGTTTTGCTTTTAGTCATTAAAATACAGAAATCGATACAATACTATGTCTTACAAATGTATCCGTTGCAGAACGATCCCTGAAGGTTTTGAGTAGTAGTAGTAGTAGTAGTAGTAGTAGTAGTATAGTCACAGTTTGGAGTTCTTTTTCAAAAGTTCATTCAACAGCGGTGCCAATGTCTTTGTTGAGATCGCTATATCCTGCTGTTCAGATCACAGATGTTACGCCGTACTGCAAAGCACCATTTAAAGACAATGCATCCTGGACTTCCTAATGCTGAGGTCGATTATTATAACATTGAGGTGGATCATTATAAATTAAACATCACGTCATTTGTAATTAAATGCATCATCCTCAGAAATGATGAGGAGTTACACAAATCAGAGTTACCTGTGGACGACTCTAACCTGCACAGTTTGGCTGAACTGGAAGTTTGGTTTGTGTGCCAAAATAAAAAAGCTGAAGTTTGTTTTTTTCCGGCTGCAGTCAGCCATGTTGGGGAGGAATTTCTGGAGAAGTCCAGGACACAGGTGCCTTAAACTGCAATCATGATCATAGCTGCACCCTCCAGACAGTTTCACACAGAACAGGAAAAGGTTTGAGAATAAAGCCAAGCATTAACAGTAACATAAGGAATGCCTTCGGTCCCTCCACACAACAGTACAGGGAATGAAACACACTGGACACCTGTTTTTAAAACAGTTTTTAAGACTTCTTACGAAATTTGGCTAGTGATCATTTCAGTTTACAAGAGTAAATGCTCTATTTATTAACTGCATTATAAATATAATCAGGAAAATAGTAATGCATTGTGGATACTCTAATGCAATGCTATTCAAATGGTATTCAACGTAAAAAATTTGATCTGGTAATTTGAGAAGTAAGCTGTCCAGTGTATCTACCAGGGATGTTAACAAATGTATCTGGGTATTCGGTTAACCATCAACAAACGTCTGAATGAATCCCACAGAACCCTAAAATGGACAGAGCAGGCCAGAGGGAATTGGGAAGTGATGTAGCGGCAGCTCTGGTTAATGCTAACAGTCACGTCACTGGATCTGCCCGAAAAAGGTCCTCCATTCAAACCCCCCCCCCCCCCCCCAAATATATTTACTAACGTGACCCATTTAAAGGGACAGGTACAGGGTTATCAAGCTGTAGCCTTCCGGCATAAGGTAAGCATGGACCACCATAGAGCCAGAAAGGTTTAGCTCTATGGTGGTCCATCTCATGGCTAGTAGAATTCCTGTATTGTAATCTAGCTCAGATCTAATATAATTACTCTATGGTGGTCTAGGTCAAAGTAATCAATCAATGCTGGTCTAGATAATAGCATGACTGGTGGTCAAGATCAGATGGTTTCGGAAGTAAATTCCCCATTCATTTAGAGCGTAGACTAGACATTAACTAAAACTTACTTTAAAACCATTTCTAGTGATTATGGCTTACCCTCAATTTACTGGATTGTTTTTCTGGACCAGCTTCGAGTATATTTTACGTTTTAGTATTTTTTTTTTTTTTTAATACACCAGTGCTGGCACTGTTTAAAAACTTAATGTCCCATAATTCCCTCTGGATGAGCAGCGTTGTCTCCAAACGTTGTCATGTAACGTTAGCCAGCAGTAGCACACATCTCCGTTTCTAAACACTTTCTTCTAACGTTAGCTAGCTAGCTTGAAGGACTAAAAGAGAATAGAATTGCTTTATGTGGTTAACCGTAGCGTAAAGTTTCTGACCTTGTCGGGCTAGCTTCTCAACTTAGCAAGCTAACGTTAGCTCGTCTTCAGCGGCAGTACTCCCATCTGCCAAAAAATGTCCAGACAAACGAGGTGATGATATCTTATTAGTCGAGAACCACCTGTGCGTTGCAGTACTGGATATGTAGTCTGTTAAAGTGGACTACAAGTCGAACTATGGTCTATATCCTTATACCACACAGGCTAATCCAGGAACGTTTCGGCTCATTCTATAAATCAGATTTCAAGAGATAGTCGATAGTCTCCGAAGCCCGTTTTATCTGTCATAGGGAATTTACTTCCAAAACCAAACCCATGTCTGACATACTCACTTGAGCACTCTATAGCATTACTCTATGGTGGTCTAGTTCAGAGCCAATAGCATTACTCTATGGTAGTCTAGTTCAGAGCCAATAGCATTACTCTATGGTGGTCTAGCTGTAAGCTAAAAGCATCACTCAATGGTAGTCTAGCTCAAAGTTAAAGTATTCAATCCATGTTGGTCTAGATTAGAGCCAATAGCATTACTCTATGGTGGTCTAAAGTAAATCGAAAAGAATCACTATGGTGGTCTAGCATGGCTGCTGGTTTAACGGATAGCTAAAAGCATTACTTTATTGCGGTCTAGTTCAATGCTAATAGCATTATTCTGTGGTGGTCTAGCACAAAGCAAAAAGCACTACTCTATGGTGGTCTAGATTAAAGCTAAAAGCATCAATGTGGTGGTCTAGCTAATAGCAGGACTCTGGTGGTCTAGGTCTGAGCTAGTAACATTACTCGATATTGGACTACCTAAGTGCTACTAGCATTACTTCTTGGTAGTCTAGAACAAAGCTAATAGCATTACTCTATGGTTGTCTAGCTCAAAGCTAAAAGCATCACACTATAGTGGTCTAGCTAATAGCATGACTCCGGTGGTCTAAATGTCAATGCTACTAGCATTATACTGTGGTCATTTATCACAAAGCCAATATCAATACTCTATGGTGGTCTAGCTCAAAGCATCACTCTATGGTCGTCTAGCAAATTGCATGGATCTGGTGATCTACATCAGAGCCAATAGCATTAGTCTATGGTGGTCTAGCTCAGAGCTAATAGCATTAATATATGGTGGTCTAGCATTATGCTATGGTGATCTAGGCCAGAGCCAATAGCATTACTCTATGGTGGTCTAGTTCAGAGCCAATAGCATTACTCTATGGTGGTCTAGATCAGAGCCAATAGCATTACTCTATGGTGGTCTAAGTTCAGAGCCAATAGCAATAGTCTATGGTGGTCTAGTTCACAGCAAATAGCATTACTCTATGGTGGTCTAGTTTGGAATGTGCAGAGGGAAAGAAATGAAGCTGTTCTGCTCTCTGCTGTGTCCATTCTTCTGTCTACAACCAAACAGGATTTTACATATCATATATATTACATATCATGCAGCTGATCCAGTAAGCGCGCTACATTCAAAATACATGCTGCTTCCTGTTGTGTTTTATGCAAAAGATTATTATAAACATTTGAAGTAGGTCAACCGAATCCCGAATTTCCAACCATCATTTACATCACTGTTCCCTACAAGCTTTCACAAGTCTGGACTGAAACTAACAAACTTAACTTCACATAAAAATCTGATTATAATCATCTAATCTTTTTTTGGTCAAACAAAAACAAAAAAATATAAGTCCTAATAAAGACAGGTACATAAAGTGATGAGGACCCTTTAAATTAAAAAGTTGAGGGAACATTGTAAACTTCTGAAGGACTAAAAGTTTACAGTTTTACCGGCCCACCAATCAGCAGAAGTTTTTTTTTTTTTTTTTGCAAACCACAGAGACATACACCTCGGTCATAAATACAGTCATTAGTCGAGATTCCAACACCATTTCAAAAGAGTTCTTTACCTAAATCATACAATTAACAATTTGTTTATACAGAAAAGGGAAATTAAACAGAAAATAATTTAGTCGGCTATATATTTACGGACATATCTTTTAACTTTGGTTATGAACTTCTATAGCAAAGTTTTCGTTAGCCAGCTCCTCTCTCCCTGACATTGGCAAGCTCTTTGGAACACACTTCAGAAACGCTACCAGCTATTTGCTCCAGGCAAGATCAGTACAGTACATTTTGAGGTGAAAATCCTGAGTGCGCAGGACCCAAAAAGCTATCCTTTTTTTTTGACAAGAAAACAATCATAAAAACGAAACTCTTCAAATCTAGTACTAAAAACCTGTGATGAGAGCTGGGCTGGTTAAAGCATCAGTTTTAAAGTTACTGTATTCTACACACTTTGTACAAGTAATTACATTTAGGAAACTTCACTAATCATTGTATTGTTCTTGAGAATAATTAAGAGGTAGCAATGTAACAAGCCTATTCAAACAGACTTGCCTTTTTTCTTTTTTTAAGTGAAGGGAGGAAAGCTATACAGACAAAAATAAAAAAAGTACCTATTGGACTTTCAGCAAGCCCAACCTACACCAAAAAGCCCCCCCCCCCCCCCCCCAACCCACCCCCCCAAACATAACCCCCTTCACTATAGAAACAACCCCAGACCTTCCTGTTTAAACATTCACATACACAAGTTTTGAATAAAACAAGTACCTCTGATTTGTTTAGAAGGAAATACCCCTATTATCTATAAATGACCATACCAGAAAAAAAAAAAAAAACACCACTCCCTGCCGTTCCTGGACCATGGGCAGGATGTGTGCATTTGGGGTACTAAAATAACCATGTAACCACAGTGAGGCCAGTGAACCCCACAGACCACAGATAGGGTTTAAAGCCAGGAGACGCCCCTCCCCCACCCCCAATATCGACAGGATCACTCGCTTGTGCACTGGACTTGCAGCCTTTTTGTTTTAAACTTATTGCCTTGATTCATGTTTGAAACAGTAAAACATGGGTTTCCAGCATAAATGGAATCTTGGTCTAACACGGAAGTGGTCAGGAATTGTCCGGAATGCCCTTGGAACACCAGCTAGGGAAGCGGTGAAACAGCAGGGGCGGTTATGGAGTTGAGAAAGCAGGAGCTAAAATCCATGTTACGGAGATGAGAAAGCAGGAGCTAAAATCCATGTTACGGAGATGAGAAAGCAGGAGCTGAAATCCATGTTACGGAGATGAGAAAGCAGTGATCGGAGCCTCCAGAACAGCCTCAGGTGGTCATGATGCTATTGCAGTAACCCACCAACATTCACAGCATAAGTATTCTAAAATATTACGGAGCCATTTCATCAAACCCTCGGTGAGTTGGGAGGCAGGTGGGCTCTGGGATACTCTGTTTCAGACAGCGCTTTTCTAACCTGCAGCGGAACATTGGAACACCTGCACAATGTCTCCCTTGCATGCGTGTGTGCGCGTGTATGCGTGCAGAAGGAGGGATCATCAGTCTTTGGCTTTATGATGGGGACGCCTGCATGCGCGGGTGGCTTTATGATGGGGACGCCTGCATGCGCGGGTGGCTTTATGATGGGGACGCCTGCATGCGCGGGTGGCTATGTTGGGGACGTGTGCATACGCGGGTGGCTTTATGATGGGGACGTCTGCATGTGCGCATGGCTTTATGATGGGGACGTCTGCATGCATGCGTGGCTTTATGATGAGGACGTCTGCATGCATGCGTGGCTGGCTTTATGATGGGGACATCTGCATGCATGCGTGGCTGGCTTTATGATGGGGACATGTGCATGCGTGGGTGGCTTTATGATGGCGACGTGTGCATGCGCAGGTGGCTGATGAGGTTGCGTTGCTGGGTGAACTTGCCGCCGCAGAGCTGGCACTCGTACGGCTTCTCGCCCGAGTGCACGCGCATGTGCTCGGTCAGGCGATACTGGCGGGTGAAGCGCATGCCGCACTCCTCACAGGCGAAGGGCTTGAGTCCCAGGTGGCTGCGCATGTGGCGAGTCATGGTGCCGCGCTGGGTGAACATCTTGCCGCAGATGTTGCAGGGGAACGGGCGGGTGAGCCAGTGGCTCTTCTCATGCTGCCGCAGGGTCGCCGGGTCCTTGTAGCTCTTGCTGCACACCGTGCACTTGAAGGGGCGGGGCTCCGAGCCGAAGGCGGCGGCCGGTGTGCTGGCGGACAGGTCCTCAGCCTCCTCCTCCTCCTCCTTCACATAGGTGCCCTCCTCCTTGATGTAGAGCTCCTCCTCTGTGTGTGTCTCCACATGGGCGTTGAGCTGCTCCGAGCTGGGGAAGCCCTTCCCACAGGGGATGCACACATACAGGTTGTCGCCGAAGGCCGGCTCGAAGCCTTCCTGCCGGTAGACATAGTTGGCGCTGGAGTGCCCGCCCCCGGTCCCACCCTCCCCATCGCTCTGTCCGCTCTCCTCACTGTGGTCCTGCCCATTCTCCGTCTCCTCCTCCTCCTTGCACTGGAAGGAGTGATCGGAGGTGAAGCTGCTGGCGCTCCCTCCCCCACTGCTGCCGGAGAGGCTCTCACCTGGCTTGGGCCCAACAATCACGCCGTTAGGCACCGCCCGCTCCTCGCCCTTTGCCCCGCCCACCTCCTTCTTGGGCCACTCCCTCTTTCGGGCGACCTGTCGGGAGCTCTTGCGGGGCTGGCCAGAGTCCGGGGGGGTCTGGTTCTTCTCCTCCCCTTCAGCCACATCCATGGGCTCCACGTTGTCCAGGCCCTGGGGGTTGGTGGCGGAGTCTTCGAAAGAGGCACTGTTGGCAGTTGATGCTGAGGCGGACTGGGGGGACCCCTGGGCCAGGCTGTTGGGGCTCACCTCCTCCGTAGCAGTGCTGTCAGACGGGCTCTTTTTGGAGAGGTCCAGGCCCAGCTCCTGATCGCCTCCGCTGCCAGAACTGAGGTTCCCATTGCTGCCGTTCTTTCCCGCCGAGCTGTGGAGGGAGGCGGAGCCGGGCTGGAGGCCACCGCCCACAAACAGCTCGTCGTCCGACTGCTTGTCCTTCAGCAGGTCGTCGGGGGGCTTGCTCTCGCAGTCGGACCCCGGGAAGCGTTTCTGCTCTGTGGGCGTGGCAGAAAGCCGCTGGGCACGGAGGGGTCGCCCCATGCCGGCTGTGCAGGGCTTACCCGGGACCATCCTCCCGTTGCGTTTGAGCTTCTTCCTGCACAGGGCCGCCAGGTCGTGGAGCTGGAGGTAGCTTGCCGCCGTCAGAAGGGCATTGAAGTTCTGGTCACTGGTTTGGTCAGAGGATAGCAGCTTGCCCGTGTAGATGAAGTCCAGGATCTGTCGGAAAACGGACGGGTTCACCATCTCCGTGTCCAGGTTGATGAGGTTGTCATGGAGCACAAGGGACTTGAAGTAGATGCTGCTGGCCGCCAGGATGTTCTTGTGCGCCCGGAAGAGCGCGTTCTCCACCACGATGATCACGTCACACAGGAATCCTTTGGCCCTCTGCTGGTTCAGCTGTAGCAGTACCTGTTTGGCATGATTTGGCAGTTCCATTTCCACCTTCTCTTCCTACACCTGTACACCTGCGAGAGAAAAGCACAGCATTAAATATCCAGCTTCCACTTAATTACATCTACAGTTGAAGTCGGAAGTACACTTAGGTTGAAGTCATTAAAACTCATTTTTAACCACTCCACAGATGTCATGTTAGCAAACTATAGTGTTGGCAAGTCAGTTAGGACATCTACTTTGTGCATGACAAGTAATTTTTCCAACAATTGTTTCCAGACAGATTATTTCACTTTTAATTCACTATATCACAATTCCAGTGGGTCAGAAGTTTACATACACTAAGTTGACTGTGCCTTTAAATTTTTTATATTTGGTTGCATATCCTTTGCATGCCATGACTTTCTGATGTCTGTGACCTAACAACATAAAAAGACTCTTGATATCTTATTTTCTGGTACTCTTACAAGCGATACTATAATGTCTCTGCATTTGAATGGATCTCTGTGGGAATTGGGGGGTGGGACTAGATTTAGCTGTAAATTACACTGGAACAGTATGGAAACACATGGTTGGCTAAATGGCTGTAAGTCATCAAGGGTCTGACGTATCAAACAAGCCTTAAATCATCACTCTGCTGCCAGAAATACAGTAGACGGATAACTTGAAGGGTTTCTTCTCCTGACTTATATTTCCATAGAGTTCAATAGAAAAATTTGTCAGGAGAAACAACCCTTAAAGTGATCCATCCATATCTACTGCATATCTGGCAGCAGAGTGATGGTTTGAGGCTTGTTTGATACCTCAGACCCTTGATTACTTACAGCCATTTTACCAATCATGTATTCCATACTGTTCCAGCATAATTTACAGCTAAATCTAGTTCCACCCCACCCCCACCCCCCAATTCCCATAGAGATCCATGCAGAGACGTTATAGCATCGCTTGTAAGAGTACCAGAAAATAATATATGAAGAGTCTTTTGATGTTGTTGGTCACAGACATCAGGAAGTCATGGCATGCAAAGGATATGCGATATACTGTATTTACACCACTGAGATTTGCTCTTTATCAAGGGTGGCCTGGCTAAGAAAGCAGCACATTAGTGGAAATACACAAGCGTACACAAGACAACGGTAAAACAGTGATGTTCTACTGTAGATTCTTAAGTCTGTCATGCATTCAGTCATTTTTTTAAAACTTTTATTTTTTCCCGCAGGCCATATTCTTTTTAGAAATGGTGCACACAGGCCAATTATCATACACCTTTATAAAAAATGTATGAATGAAATGCAGCCTTAAGTACATATATGTAAACAAAGTAGATGCCTTTTTAAATATGCATGGATATTACTAGAGTCAAGAGGAGCTGAATTTGACCCCCTGCCTGCTGAACAGTGCTGAACACCTACGACTATTCTCTGGATGCATTCGTTAGCCATCTGACAGATAGGGGCTTGAACAAATAAAGCTACAAAACATGCTTGATAGTGTTGCCAATTCAGATAGCATTGTTTAAGAGGGAACAGCGCATGTCGTGCAAGAGGGAACAGGGGAAAAGCCATGTGAGAGGGAACAGGGGAACATCCCGTGTCGTGTGAGAGGGAACAGGGGAACATCCCATGTCGTGTGAGAGGGAACAGGGGAACAGCCCGTGTCGTGTGAGAGGGAACAGGGGAACATCCCATGTCGTGTGAGAGGGAACAGGGGAACAGCCCATGTCGTGTGAGAGGGAACAGCCCATGTTGTGTGAGGGAACAGCATGTATCGTGTGAGATGGAACAGCTCATGATTACAGACGGAAAGACGCGCAGAAGCTGGACCTTGCCATACGCATACAGCCCTGAGGCAGCCTATAGAGCAGCTGACCTAGCGAGCTGTGCACAGGCTAGCGCTCACTCATTAGCATTCCTCTCCTTAGCATTCCTTCAACCACAATATCTCAGCCTTTCTGCCCACTTTGGGCAACTCCATTATTAATTCTGATTTAGCCTGCACAACAACAGCAGCAAAAATGCACAAATCCTGGGGCGATTTGCCTGTGGCAGAATAAACGATTGTGCAAGTCCACCCTCCTCTCTGCTACCCAGTAATTATTCTGAGGCAATATTGAGCCGCTTTTCAAAGAGCCATAAAACCTACAGTCCTCCCAGAAACAAAGAGCAGAGCGCCCCCACCCACACCCCAACACCCACATCCCAACACACCCACACCCCAACACCTCAAAGACTACAGCAAGCACCCCAGTAAAATATTTATAGGCCCACTGAAAGATACAAGCCTCCTGTGCTGATAAAATCAGTGTCCGGATTGATGCTGCGATACCGCAGCTAACGCTGTGCGTTCTAAACAATGCTTTTCTGCAGATGAGTGGGACTCAACAGGGACAGGAATCAATCGGAGGGGTTCCCTTTCACCCCCCCATCCCCCACCCCCCATCTGGTCCCCAGTCACTTCCTGTACTCTGAAATCCACTGCGTATCTCACCACAAAATTAACAGCAATGACCAAAAGACCCAAGTAAAATCCGGGGGCGATGTTTCGCTCGCCTGCTAAAGCAGTGTATAAAACAGCAAAAGCCAAACATTAGTTTTTATATTTTGATCTGAGGAGCGGTGCACGGGGGAGGGGGACACCAGGGTGTGGTGCCCCACCGTTTAATCCCATGCAGGGCAACAAACAGGTGCTCACAAGCCTGTAATGTCCTGTGCATTGGAAACTACTGGAATAAAGGGGTGAGTTTGCACATGTTCGACCCGGCTCGGTTCAGCGCGACGCGGCCCCTGCACTGCCCTGCCTCCTGAGCCCAAAACAACTCGCTCTTCTCTCTCTAAAGCTGGCACTCATGTTTAAAGAAGAAATATTTTACCTGCAGTGAATAGGGGTGTAACGGTACACAAAAGTCACGGTTTGGTACGTACCTCGGTTTTGAAGTCACACTTCGGTAACAGAGTGCATAATTGCTACGTCGTGGATCGTCTAGGCTACACTCGGACTCAGATAAGCGTATCTTTTTTTCATTGCTTTCAGCTGTTGTTAGTTAATTGAACAGATTGGAGTCACTCGGTAGCTTAGTTTATTTTGAATTGTTTGCAGTCATTCGGTAGCTTGCTCGCTGTAATTGGGCCAACTACCTGTCTTTTGTGTTGCTAATTAGAACTAGTTGAATTAGAACTCACTCTGAGGTGATGAGCTGCAAACACACTTAATATACACATAGGTGAAACTTGTTCCAACTAGTTCTAATTAGCAACACAAAAGACAGGTAGTTGGCCCAATTACAGCGAGCAAGCTACGGACTAACTGCAAACAATTCAAAATAAACTAAGCTACCGAGTGACTCCAATCTGTTCAATTAACTAACAACAGCTGAAAGCAATGAAAAAAAGATACGCTTATCTGAGTCTGAGTGTAGCCTAGACGATCCACGACGCAGCAATTATGCACTCTGTTACCGAAGCGTGACTTCAAAACCGAGGTACGTACCGAACCGTGTGTACCGTTACACCCCTAGCAGTGACTGTTGCACATAGAGGAGGAAGAGCAAGGGTGTAAGAGTACTAAACCAGCACTACTCGTGACCCAATATGATCCCTTCACCCCTTTGAGGGCGCATATTTGAGTCAGTTTTTGAGTGGGCGACTTTTTCTCACAAATGGGAGCACTTAAAATCCTTACTTCTGGGGTTTTGTTGAGGGGATTCAGGAACACACTCATCCACAGAACTATGTACTCATCTGAGAATTTGAGGAAGTAAACCAGAAGTAAAAACTACAACTTGTAGTACAAGACAGAGCGTATGCATGTCTATGGCACAAGAGCGGGACATATGACAAACTACTTCCTCACTAGTTTGGAAAGAGTTTTGCAGGATTTCTTTTGCACACTGCTTGCAAAGTGAGGGAACAGGGCACATAGTAGACAGGGGTCTGAGTGGACAGGGACAGGGGGCAGGGAACAGGGATCATATTTGGTCACAGCCAAGGTCCCGCGGGCCGCAGGGTCCGCAGGCATTACACCACCTGATTTCACCACTTATTTTACCTCCTTGGTTGTGGAAGTAAACACACAGTAGTGAAGTCAGGTGGTGTAGTTGCTGTAGACACTGTGGCCTGCAGGACCTGGTGTTGAGTAGCGCTGGGCTAAATGATATTGTAAAAGCAGTGCAGTCTTGTGAGCATGCTTATAAACACACAGGATCACGGCATCAGGGGGGTATACTACGAAGGAAGCTGAACATAGCCAGGGTTTCTTTGCGTTCACTGGCTTCAGAAAGCCTAAACACTGCAATCTGGCTTAACCGGTACTACGAACGTGGCTATCAACTTGCTAAGTGAACACAGGCTTTATTAATCAAGATTCATGCACATTCCCATAAAAGGGGCAGTGTCTGCAACAACGAGCCTATAGCGGCGCAGCATGGGCTGTACTAGAGAGACGCATTTCTCTCCTGTGGGGAAAAAAAAGACTGATACGGACAGATATAATGGATGGATAAGATCATGAAACAATCATATGAGAAAAAAGCAACACTGTTGCCTCCAACAAAGCCAGGAAGGAGCTTTTGTAAAATAAAATAAAAATTAAAAAAAAGTGCTCATCGTGTAGGTTAAATTCGTTAGGCTAGTTAATACCTTATTCACCTTCCCACTCGTAACAAATACATTTATACTCTCAGTACATTGTCATACAGTTTATTTCTAATGTGACAACTGTACTACTACATTCTAGAGCTCTAAACTTTAAACAGCATGTTTAAAATATTGCTGAAGCAATCACATCAATGTTTTTTCATTAAAAAAAAGTCTCTCAAGCATTTTCTGGAACTCACAAATCTCACCCTGTGAAGAGATAATCTCTCACTCAGTATCCGCACATACAGTGCCTTGCGAAAGTATTCACCCCCTTGGCGTTTTTCCTATTTTGTTGCATTACAACCTGTAATTGAAATGGATATTTATTTGGATTTTATGTAATGGACCTACACAAAATAGTCCAAATTGGTGAAGTGAAATTAAAAAAAAACTTGTTTTAAAAAATTCTTTAAAAAAAACAAAAACGGAAAAGTGGTGCGTGCATATGTATTCACCCCCTTTGCTTTAATGTATTTTTAAAGTATCATATTTAATATTTGGTGGCATATCCTTTGCATGCTGCTACTTCCTGAAGTCTGTGACCCATCAATATCAAAAGACTCTTGATATATTATTTTCTGGTACTCTTACAAGCGATACTATAACGTCTTTGCATTTGAATGGATCTCTATGGGAATTAGGGGGTGGGACTAGATTTAGCTGTAAATAACACTTGAACTGTATAGAATACATGGATGGTAAAATGGCTGTAAGTCATCAAGGGTCTGTGGTATCAAACGGGCCTCAAACCATCACACTGCTGCCAGATATGCAGTAGATATGGATGGATCACTTTAAGGGTTGTTTCTCCTGACAAATTTTCCTATTGAACTCTATGGAAAAATAAGTCAGGAGAAGAAACCCTTCAAGTTATCCATCCATATCTACTGTATTTCTGGCAGCAGAGTGATGGTTTAAGGCTTGTTTGATAGGATAGACCCTTGATGACTTAGAGCCATTTAGCCAACCATGTGTTCTATACAGTTCAAGTGTTATTTACAGCTAAATCTAGTCCCACCCCCTAATTCCCATAGAGATCCATTCAAATGCAAAGACGTTATAGTATCGCTTGTAAGAGTACCAGAAAATAATATATCAAGAGTCTTTTGATATTGATGGGTCACAGACTTCAGGAAGTAGCAGCATGCAAAGGATATGCCACCAAATATTAAATATGATACTTTAAAAATACATTAAAGCAAAGGGGGTGAATACATATGCACGCACCACTTTTCCGTTTTTGTTTTTTTAAAAGAATTTTTTAAAACAAGTTTTTTTTAAATTTCACTTCACCAATTTGACTATTTTGTGTAGGTCCATTACATAAAATCCAAATAAATATCCATTTCAATTACAGGTTGTAATGCAACAAAATAGGAAAAACGCCAAGGGGGTGAATACTTTCGCAAGGCACTGTATCTCTACAGGATCCTTTGGAAAGGAGATGCCTTTTTCCAAAGCCAAGGAGTTGATTGAAACATATAAAAGCACCACCCTTTGACCAATCTGTTATTCTGAACATAACCTGCCCCGGAGCAGGTTAGCCGTGCAGAGTAGATTGCCGTGGTGGTAGAGGCGAGTTTCCCCCTCATCATTGTAAAGCGCTTTGAGTATCTAGAAAGGCGCTATATAAATGCCATGCATTATTATTATTATTAATATACCCCGATTAAAGGTGAGTCGGCTTTGTGATACAGAAAACCCAGGGTTGAAGCTTAATTTAGCTCGCTATCCCCTTAATCTCGCTTCGTAGTACACCCCTCTGGGCCTTTATTTACCTCCAATTAATCACAACAAAATCAAAACGTCAGCCATGGGGAAGCCCCTCAAATTAGCAGATTTAAACATCATCACAGGCCAACCTCAACGCCCCTCAAACGAGCAGAATTAACCAGATATGAACTAAAACTACCCTTTGTGGTGCAGCTGAACCACCTATGTTTAAATCTGGCCAATAGAAACACAGCACCACAAACATGAGCCAGTGATAAGCGTAGGTGCTGACCAATATGTGACCCAGCAGAAAGCCAAACGTGACCTCTGACCCAGAGTCCACCATGGGAGGGTGCACAGCCTTGGGGAGGGTCCCCAAGCTGAGCTGTGGCTGAAGCAATTTTGGTCTGGACCAGCATCTCTGTCCCAGTGTGAAAACCCCTCCAAACCCTCACTGCACTAACAAGGCATGGAATTAACTTTTACTGACTGGCCATATAAAAACAACCAGCCACATTACCTTTTACAATATAGCACAACCTGGATGGTTACCTGCCAAATAGAAAAAACAGTCACAATCAAGATTTTACCAGCTGGTGGCTGGCATTAATGTGACACCTGTAATAACAACCTCCATTTCCTACACTAAAACTACCGACAATCTTCCCACCACAAAAAAGCATAACAACAGAACAGTATAAATGACATCAGGTAATGTTAAGGAAGTGGGTAAACTATGACCTTCAGAAACAGGCCTACACTGTGAGGGTTTGCAGACTGATCACTGCTCCACAAACAGCAGCGTGCGTCCCTGTGAGAGAGATTGAGCAAAAGGGATCACAATCTCAGAGCTTTCAAACAGCACTGTCCCTGTAAGAGAGATTGAGCAAAGGGGATCACAATCTCAGAGCTTTCAAACAGCACTGTCCCTGTAAGAGAGATTGAGCAAAAGGGATCACAATCTCGGGAACTTTAAAAAAGCAGCTTCCCTGTGTGAGAAAGATTCAGCAAAAGGGATCACAATCCCTCAGCTTTCAAAATGAACCCTTTCAGTATTCTACCAAACAACAAACCGCAAATCCACAAGCCAAAAATGAAACCACCACCGCATGGCCAAACAAAGTAATTTGGGTGGCTGAGCAGTATATAGGTGAGGCAACTGGCCATGTAATTCAGAAGCTGTGGGCTTGATTCCTGGATGGAATCATTATCCCCTTGAGCAAGTGCACTTAATGTGAGCTACTTCAGTAAATGTAGAGATGTATAAATGGATTGTATGTAAAGAATGTGAGCTGCGCAGGTCGCTGTGGATAAATGCCTGCCCTGACTGTAAATGCAAAACAAGTTGTACGAGACAAGGAGGTGGCGATTGCTTAAAGACACATTAGCACAACATGCTGGCAACCTATGACGACCATAACCACATTTATCACACACTAAACATCAGGGGTGACTACTTAAAAAAAATAAAAACAATCCTTTGATATTACACTAGAGAAAACAAACAAGGAGGCTTGAAGCTACACGTGCTACATTAAAGAAAAATCACATCATGAAAAATCTGGAAATACTGTGTGTATATTAAAACAAAAACGAAGTGCCAAACAGGGAAACTGCCCCCGCCCGCCCGCATGCACGCACGAGGTCCCCTCATATGGAAACACATCAGTCTGTCTTGAGCCCATTTAAACAGCCCGGATTAAGATCAGATAGTGGTTCTGGGCTTTAGACTTCCTGAGGAACTGGGGACAGCACAAAAAAAATTATACTTTTCATTTTTAACTTTTTGAATGGAAACAAAATTCCAGGAAACTGGCATTATTTTCTCTGGAATAATTACTAAGGGAATAAAATGGGGGAAAATTATTTTTTTGAATCTGCCACTGAAGCAGCCTGCTGTACTACAGGAAAAACACATGAGGAAACTCCACACCACTTTTGTTTCTTAACCTGACAATCGCTCAGTTTAATCCAATTATCTGAGGGTTGCAGTACGAGTTTAATTACTGAAACGGAGCGTTGAAGATTATCATGATCGCCAGGAGCCCTTTCACCCCCTCATCCCTCTATCACTGAATATAAATCTGGTTTCAGTTTGTTTCTGGGAATTGTAGAACGGAGACAGTGGACAAGAGGGGGTGCAAAGTTTACCCGAGATAAGAGGCCAGGGAGCGCCTGTCTGGGCACAATCTCTGACCATATGCTGCACAGGTCACAGCAAGACAAGGACGCTCTTTTCTGATAAAATCTTTCACATTCCAGGAAAGGTCCAGCAAACCAGGGAACAGCCAGAGAGCTCAGCGTCCAGCAAACCAGAGTGCTTGAACCCCCAAATTATCTTACACCCTGACCCCCCCGGGGGGCTCAACTTAGGCAGGATTGAGGAGAGGGAGATCCTAAAGTTGCCTGTGTAAGTAACTCTGTGTTGAATAACCTGGTAAATACTGGAGATGTGGCTGATTCACACATCCAACTAGCGCAATATAGAGCATTATACACATTTGTTGGGGATTGTTTCGTGCTCTAAATGTTTGGAAGAGCCCAACATTTATTCAATCTGACACTTTGAACTACTATGAGGGGCCCTTTAGGCCATAATTCATTTTGGCCCTCTCACATACATACATAATCTCTCACATGCATATATACTCACTCTCATACATACATACACTACTCACAAAAAGTTAGGGATATTTGGCTTTCGGGTGAAATTTATGGAAAATGTAAGTTCACGCTACAGTGATATTATACGTATCATGAAAGTAGGGCATTTAAGTAGAAGCATGCAATGGTGATTTCCTCATCTCAAACAATTTATTGAAACAAAAGCCAACAACAGTGGTGGGTATACCACAACAAAAATGTCAATGTCTCAATAACTTGTCATGTGCCCTTGAGCATCAATTACAGCTTGACAACGACGTCTCATGCTGTTCACAAGTCGACTTATTGTCTGCTGAGGCATGGCATCCCACTCTTCTTGAAGGGCGGCCCTCAGGTCATTGAGGTTCTGGGGTACAGAGTTACGAGCCTCTACACGGTGAGTCAGCTGATCCCATAGGTTTTCTATGGGATTCAGGTCTGGAGAAAGTGCAGGCCACTCCATTTGAGGTACCCCAGTCTCCAGCAGCCTTTCCCTAATGATGCGACCTCGATGAGCTGGAGCATTGTCGTCCATGAAGATGAAATTAGGCCTGTGTTGTTCATGCAGGGGCACAATGACTGGATTAATGATGTTATTCAGGTAGTATGGGCTTGTCACTGTACCATTCACAAAGTGTAGGACAGTTCTGTATTGACTAGACACACCTGCCCACACTGTAACACCGCCACCACCAAAGGGTCGTCTGGTGACAACAGTGGCTGATGCATAGCGCTCTCCTTGACGTCTCCAACATCATTGGCGGCCATCATTTCTGCTCAACGTGAATCGACTTTCATCAGAGAACAGCACTGAGGCCCACTGGTCCCTCGTCCAGCGTAAATGCTCCCTGGCCCATGCAAGACGATGACGCCTGTGCCTGGTGGTGTGGTCAGGTACCCTTGCAGGTCGTCTAGCACGCAGACCACGCTGATGTAAACGGTTTCGAATGGTCTGACGTGACACTTGGGTGCCTCTCACCTCCCTTAAATGTGCCTGGAGTTGAGTGGCATTCATCATCCGGTTCCACAGGGCACTGTTCACAATGAAGCGGTCATCAGTGTGGGATGTGGCCAAAGGACGTCCACTTCTATGCCTTTCTGTGACTCTTCCAGTCTCTCTGTATCTCTGTTGCAACCTGCTGATGACACTCTGTGACACTCTAAGCTCAGTGGCCACTTCCCTCTGAGAACATCCTGTTTGAAGCCTCGCAATGGCGAGGTACTGTTGATCAATTGTTAGGTGTCGTCTTGGTCTCATGATGTCAAAATGTGAACAGCATGATGAAGAGGACTGTTTAAATACCAATTCTAATTGAACCAGGAAATTTATTGGTCGATTCATGGATCAAACACCTGTTGTGAATTTTGCCGTTCAGCTCCTTGTTAGAGAACAGCAAGTTGTGCAAAAAGTACTGAAACATTGAATAGTTGGACATGTGCATTCAAAAGTTTAGAGAAGGTCAAATTAATTTCACCTGTAAAGGTTATAGTGCATTTTAGGTTCATCCTGAAATTTCACCCGAAAGCCGAATATCCCTAACTTTTTGTGAGTAGTGTATATTCTCACTCACATATATTCTCATACATATATGTTATCAGTTCCACATACATATATTCTTATTCTCACATTATACACTACTCACAAAAAGTTAGGGATATTCGGCTTTCGGGTGAAATTTCAGGATGAACCTAAAATGCACTATAACCTTTACAGGTGAAATGAATTTGACCTTCTCTAAACTTTTGAATGCACATGTCCAACTATTCAATGTTTCAGTACTTTTTGCACAACTTGCTGTTCTCTAACAAGGAGCTGAATGGCAAAATTCACAACAGGTGTTTGATCCATGAATCGACCAATAAATTTCCTGGTTCAATTAGAATTGGTATTTAAACAGT
The DNA here is from genome assembly GCA_029718625.1 of Synaphobranchus kaupii. Classification (NCBI taxonomy): domain Eukaryota; kingdom Metazoa; phylum Chordata; class Actinopteri; order Anguilliformes; family Synaphobranchidae; genus Synaphobranchus; species Synaphobranchus kaupii. The sequence goes on from CM056376.1 coordinate 30,822,788, forward strand.
CCTCTTCATCATGCTGTTCACATTTTGACATCATGAGACCAAGACGACACCTAACAATTGATCAACAGTACCTCGCCATTGCGAGGCTTCAAACAGGATGTTCTCAGAGGGAAGTGGCCACTGAGCTTAGAGTGTCACAAAGTGTCATCAGCAGGTTGCAACAGAGATACAGAGAGACTGGAAGAGTCACAGAAAGGCATAGAAGTGGACGTCCTTTGGCCACATCCCACACTGATGACCGCTTCATTGTGAACAGTGCCCTGCGGAACCGGATGATGAATGCCACTCAACTCCAAGCACATTTAAGGGAGGTGAGAGGCACCCAAGTGTCACGTCAGACCATTCGAAACCGTTTACATCAGCGTGGTCTGCGTGCTAGACGACCTGCAAGGGTACCTGACCACACCACCAGGCACAGGCATGGGCCAGGGAGCATTTACGCTGGACGAGGGACCAGTGGGCCTCAGTGCTGTTCTCTGATGAAAGTCGATTCACGTTGAGCAGAAATGATGGCCGCCAACGATGTTGGAGACATCAAGGAGCGCTATGCATCAGCCACTGTTGTCACCAGACGACCCTTTGGTGGTGGCGGTGTTACAGTGTGGGCAGGTGTGTCTAGTCAATACAGAACTGCCCTACACTTTGTGAATGGTACAGTGACAAGCCCATACTACCTGAATAACATCATTAATCCAGTCATTGTGCCCCTGCATGAACAACACAGGCCTAATTTCATCTTCATGGACGACAATGCTCCAGCTCATCGAGGTCGCATCATTAGGGAAAGGCTGCTGGAGACTGGGGTACCTCAAATGGAGTGGCCTGCACTTTCTCCAGACCTGAATCCCATAGAAAACCTATGGGATCAGCTGACTCACCGTGTAGAGGCTCGTAACTCTGTACCCCAGAACCTCAATGACCTGAGGGCCGCCCTTCAAGAAGAGTGGGATGCCATGCCTCAGCAGACAATAAGTCGACTTGTGAACAGCATGAGACGTCGTTGTCAAGCTGTAATTGATGCTCAAGGGCACATGACAAGTTATTGAGACATTGACATTTTTGTTGTGGTATACCCACCACTGTTGTTGGCTTTTGTTTCAATAAATTGTTTGAGATGAGGAAATCACCATTGCATGCTTCTACTTAAATGCCCTACTTTCATGATACGTATAATATCACTGTAGCGTGAACTTACATTTTCCATAAATTTCACCCGAAAGCCAAATATCCCTAACTTTTTGTGAGTAGTGTATGTATGTGAGTGAGAATATATATGTATCTCTCACATACATACAGTGCTGCTCGAAAGTTTGTGAACCCTTAAGAATTTTCTGTATATCTGCATAAATTCGATCTAAAATGTGATCACATCTTCATCTAAGTCCTAAAACTTGATAAAGTGAACCCAGCTCAACAAAAAAAACACAAAAAACATTTTTATAATTTATTGAGCAAAATTATCCAACATTACATGCTTTGTTGGAAAAAGTATGTGAACCCTTGGATCATACGTATTTTTAAAGTATCATATTTAATATTTGGTCGCATATCCTTTGATTGCTGTTACTTCCTGAAGTCTGTGACCCATCAATATCAAAAGACTCAATATCTTATTTTCAGGTATTGTTACAAGCGATACTATATTACTCTCTGCATTTGAATGGATCTCTATGGGAATTGGGGGGTGAGACTAGATTCAGCTGTAAATTACACTGGTATGGAACACATGACTGGCTAAATGGTTGTAAGTCATCCAGGGTCTAAGGTATCAAATGAGCCCCAAACCATCACTCTGTGGCCAGATATGGAGTAGATGTGGATGGATCACTTTAAGGGTTTCTTCTCCTGACTTTTTTCCCCAGAGAGTTCTATAGGAAAATGAGTCAGGAGAAATAACCCTTGCAGTGATCCATCCACATCTACTCCATATCTGGCCGCAGAGTGATGGTTTGGGGCTCGTTTGATACCTTAGACCCTGGACTTTGTGATGGCTACTCCAATTTTGCCACAACTTTGGAAGTATGCTTTGGGCCAATGTCCATTTGGAAGAGCCATTTGCGACCAAGCTTTAACTTCCTGGCTGATGTCTTGAGATGTTGCTTCAATATATCCATATAATTTTCCTTCCTCATGATGCCATCTATTTTATGAAGTGCACCAGTCCCTCCTGCAGCAAAGCACACCCACAACATGATGCTGCCACCCCCGTGCTTCACAGTTGGGATGTTGTTCTTCGGCTTGCAATCCTCACCCTTTTTCCTCAAAACATAACGATGGTCATTATGGCCAAACAGTTCAATTTTTGTTTCATCAAACCAGAGGACATTTCTCCAAAAAGTAAGATCTTTGCCCCCATGTACAGTTGCAAACTGTAGTCTGGCTTTTTTATGGCGGTTTTGGAGTAGTGGCTTCTTCCTTGCTGAGCAGCCTTTCAGGTTATGTCGATATAGGACTTGTTTTACTGTGGATATAGATACTTTTGTACCTGTTCCCTCCAGCATCTTCACAAGGTCCTTTGCTGTTGTTCTGGGATTGATTTGCACTGTTCACACCAAAGCATGTTCATCTCTAGGAGACTCAAATAATGTCAATTAGCCTGTCAGAAGTTTCTAAAGCCAGTCTGTTTAAATGCACAGTCAACTTAGTGTATGTAAACTTCTGACCCCCTGGAATTGTGATATAGTGAATTAAAAGTGAAATAATCGGTCTGTAAACAATTGTTGGAAAGATTACTTGCGTCATGCAAAGTAGATGTCCTAACTGACATGCCAACACTATAGTTTGCTAACATGAACTCTGGAGTGGTTAAAGTTTCAACCTAACCTTCAACCTAAGTGTATGTAAACTTCCGACTTCAACTGTAGACAGTCATGGCCTTTGCTTTCTCCAAAGATGTGGGTCTAGAGATTAGGCTCTACAGTTTACAGAGACTGTTATAGAGAATTTTAGACAAACTGTTTAAAATGTCTTTTTTTTCATTTTGTTTTATAAATAATTTATTAGTTAAATGTTGTTGCTATATGAGAAAACAATACTATAATTTACTTATGGCACATACAGAGGGGGGGGCTGCAGCTGCCCCTTCTGCCCCAAGTGCCCGATGTGCCCCTTTGATTTGAGTGGTTAAAAATGAGTTTTAATGACTTCAACCTAAGTGTCTGTAAACTTCTGAGTTCAACTGTATGTGAGGGTGAATTATATATGTATGCGAGTGAGCCTAAACGGCTCCTCATAAGCTACAACTGCATCCTGAGTGAAAACATTTCCCTGTGACAGTCCGGGGGGGGGGGGGGGGGGGTTAGCACTGGAGAACACAGCTGTTTAGCAAACCGAACCAGGGCAGGAAGGAATGCAAGTAAACCCCGCCCCCAGCCACTGCTGATTGGCTGACGGATTCCAGGTAGCCTGTAGTGTATTAGGGTTGGTCCATCCACAGTCACGCACGCACGCACGCACGCACGCACGCACGCACGCACGGATAACAGGGAGAGAATGATCAGCTATAAAGCCAAATACCAGCAGCCCCAGAGAAATTTTAATTTTTAAATAAATAATTACCTGCTTGTTTTTTGCACTCAAGACCTGAGGACAGCCGCTCAGGGTCTGCAGGTAATACCATGCCATGCTCCCCCGCCCCCACCCTGCCCCCACTTGTATTTTTAGCTTGGGGGGGCGATAGGAAGGTCTACTGGGGCAAACCTGCAGAAGAGCAGTCTGAGGTCACAGTTAGCGCCACCCCACAAGACACGCCACCTAAAAGGAAAATGTGAAATTTGCGTTTTGCAGAACAGATTGAGGCATGCTGCTTTTCGGAGTGTGTGTGTGTGTGTGTGGGGGGGGGGGGGGGGGGGGGGTCCAAGGACAGGGTGGAGAGCTGTAACCGGTGGGGCCTGCGGGCTGGAGGGGGGAGGGGGCAAAGTCCGCCATGGAGTCATGTGAAACATCACAGGATTACGACCAATTACCTCACAGCAACTGGGAAAACAAGTCTGGCAAGCGGAGACCGATCCCTGTAAACAAGCCGATTCCTGCCCCCAACCAGCAGGACCCGCGACACCATACACAGCCCCCCCCCCCCCCAACCCAACCCTGGCTTGAACCCTGCCTACCAACACCCCCCATAAGTGCGGCTCTACCATCCCAAAGGTGCCAACAGGGGGCAGAATTCACTGCAGTTGCCCTGGAGGCCAAATAAAACCTGTCAAATGAGCGAGGCCTATAAAAACAGGATGTATTCTCTAATGTACAGAGCCCCCCACACGACCTCGTGCCCTCTGCCCCACCCCACACTGCACTGCACCCCACCCTTTCCTCTGGTCCCAGAGAGTAAATGATGAAGCTCTGACCCTGGGCTGAGAGGAATTATAAAATCCATAAATTATGCACCCAGAAAAAGAGAGAAAGAGGGAGTGAAGGAGAGGGAGAGAGAGAAAGAATGAGAGAGAAAGAATGACCGTGGCTGTGTGTGGGTCTGCAGCGTGGCCGTGGCTGTGTGTGGGTCTCCAGCGTGACCGTGGCTGTGTGTGGGTCTCCAGCGTGACCGTGGCTGTGTGTGTGTCTGTGGCGGGACCGTGCATGTGTGTGTGGGTCCCCAGCGTAACCGTGGATGTGTGGTGCAGCACGGGGAAGTGATGGCCCCGCCTGCAGGACTCTGACGCACGCACACACAGAAATGCTTCACATACAAGCCGGAGCGCCACGCTCCAGTCATATGTGCAGACGGAAGCACGAAATTATGGACGTTCCTGAAAGAGGCGGAATCCAGGCCCACCCCCTCCCCCCCCCTCCCCCCTCAACACAACCCCCTCCTCCACATAAGAGGTCCACAGGGAATTACCCGTCTCATGCCTAAAACTCATCTCTCCCCCCATTCGTCATCATAAACATGCCCCTATTCAGCGCTGTAGAGTGGCAAGAAACCGTGCCTTTGAGCTGCGGTAATCATGGAAGGTTGAAAACTCTAAATATCAAAACACACTTTGGGAAGAGAACAGCATGCAGTGAAAAATACTAAGTTCCGGACTCAGTTAGCCATTACAAGCAGCCTCCAATCAGTTAGCCAACTGGCATCCAACAAAAGCCATCCTAGTGCTCTTACAACTGGAGGGACTTTATCTGCAATCCATCTGAACTGAACTGCTTTCTTTACCTTCCACTCCTCAATAAGAACATTGCCAATTGGTCACTGTCCTCAAGTAGGACATGGCTGATTGACTGATCTGCTGAGGGAGATCTGGGCCCATATTCAGGGCTGACTTTCCTTTTGGCTGTTAATGAATAAGCTTAGGAAAGCTGATCCTAGATCAACACTCCTCGTAAGACACTGTATGAATGCAGCTCCTGGTGTAGCCAGCGTGCCGGGTGGGTTCCACTCTTTGCAAAAACGGGTTGGCGCAGTACAGACTGGAACTGAATCGCAGGAGTGTGTCCCTGTATCCAGCTGTTCAGACTCCTTCCCCGAAAACAGCAGCAGCTTCCCAGTTTGGTCACGAGCGCATTTTTGTTTTGGTTAGGGGAGATAAACGCGATGTGCAGAAAAGGGGCTTGACTCCACAGTCACAGTGAGTCCGTTCTGAGAGCTTGTTCCGCACACGTACGGCGGGGTTAACTCTGCCAAACAGACTTACATTCATCATATCGTCCTGTACGAGGTAAACGCGGGTCCTTAGGAAAATGTCTGATCACACAAATCCAAAGCCTGTTTACACTCCTAAAATAAATAGAACTCCAGCAGGGACAGTAAGCATAGCCTTTATAAACCCAGTTAAGTGTACTTGCTGCAGAAACAATGTAAGCACTTTAGAGGGCGGGGCTAACCCAGGGCAAAGGCAGGGCTAACCTGAGGCAAGGGCGGGGCTAACAGCTGGACTCCCACTGGTTTTACAGCCCAAATTCACTGCCAGTTTCGCTGTTCACTTCTCTGTTCCATTTTAATGCCACAGCACACACCGAGTGCTGCCAGAGGCCTGCTTATAGCCCACTGTGCACCCACTTCCACATCAAGACTCACAGCGCATACACACACACCATGCACCCACTTCCACATCAAGACTCAGTCACAGCGCATACACACCAATGCCCACCAATTCCACATAAAGACTCACAGCGCATGCGTATACACACACACCGTGTACCAACTTCCACATGAAGTCTCACAGCGCATACACACACACCGAGCACCAACTTCCACATCAAGTCTCCCAGTGAATACACAAGCTCTCCGTCTCCAATACACATCCAAAATAGAACTTTTCCAAAGAACTTTGTGCCGCACAAGCCTTGGTATCATGTTTACACTCTTAAGACTACATTCTGCATTGGTTGCATACTTTTTCCTAAGCAACAAAATAATAAACCATTTAAAAACCACTAATTTAACCACCTACCTGCATCTTTCACTTGTACAAACTCTTGTAATCTTTAATGATAATGATTTCAAAGATCAGCATGATTTTCCAGCCAGACCCATCTATTTAATTTTTTCAAGGCAACACTAATAATCACATTTTTACACCAGTCAACTCTGCTCTCAATGCATGTACCATAAAGCATGGACTATGCTAATAAAAATAACAGCATAAACGTAGAGTGGTAGAGAGTACCCATTCAGGCAGTAGAGTAGAACAAACATTCCAATGATACAAATACGCAAGATATGGGGACATCAGATTCATTAGAAAAACTGTAGATAAATGACCCAAGACGAGATCTTACAAGAAACAAACTGAAGCTTTAACTTAGTCCTTTGTCGTTGTTATTTGTTGGGTTATTCGTGTTGAAAAAACACCCAACATACTTTGATGTCGTGTCATTCACTGCCAGGCATACCGTCCTAATCGCAATAACCAGCGTCAGAGAGCTAGCATTGTTCCAAAACTAAGCAACCCGTTCCCAACTTGTGAAATAACAGGTATTTACAGTGGACTACAGTGCAGGCGACACTTCAGCAATAATCCGACAGCGTTTTTACGAATTTGAGTGTAGGTAATGTTTGTGCCAGTGGTAAGCGATTACAAAACGAAATTTACTAAGATTGACAAACGTCAAGGAGCTGTTCGAAAATCAATTAAGGTACCTACTAAATAACAAGAAGTTAAATTAAACATGCTCACGTTGCCAGCGCAATCTGTTTACAGTAAGATTTAAACACGATACTTCATTCATGATTAACGTCTACCTCTTTACACCGACCAGTGGCTGTTGCTTCAATATACACTGTAAACACGACGATCGGCACAGACTTCAAAACACTAGCGCCTGGAAACGGACGCTTAAGAAGAAAAACTGAGTCTTCCATTCAAAAAAACATCTATATACATTTTAGTACACGGACTTTCCTTTGTAGGAACAAATTAACAATTTCCCTAGGTAACCTGCAGTGTCCCAAAGGAACAAATCGATTGAGAATAGATACATTTTGCAGTAAGCAATGTAGCCTACATGATTTCATACCAAAAACTTAGATAGGCTACCCTAAATAAAAACTGCACCTATCCAGAAGCAGTAATCATAATCAGCCTACATTTTAAAAGAACGGGGGTAAATATCTCCAGAGCAAAATAAGCCACATATTACCTTATTTTTACTTTACCTGATGCAATGACTCGTGTCCACATGATGAAAATTTTAATTTAATTATCCAATTTGAACTGCCGACCTCGATTGAGTCGATCGCCGATTTCATCCGATCATGACAATTTAAACCATATTGATGTCAAGTGTCCAATGCAGCGCATTAGAAATTGGAAATCAATGTAAACGAAGTTTGGAACAAATACAAACAAATTCAAGTAAATTAAAAAAAGCCCTCTGAAATAGCAAACAACGATGAGAAACGGATGCTTTCTTTGTCGTAACTGTATTTACCAGTTCGCTAATTCAATCACAAATTACTTCCTTACGGGAACTGAATTATCTGCTAAGATTGTATTTTTAAAAAATAAATAAAGGTGACAAAATAAAACCTTAAAAACCATGATATTCTGGAGGACTAAAAAACAACGTTCTCTCGCTGAAGTCCGTATTGCTGGCGTTTGCACCGCAGGTTTGACCAGACAAAACGAGACGCTCACATCTTGCCAAGCTGGTATGTGTGGTCTGGGGTAGGCACTCACTATAGGCACTACATACTACACTAGCAAAGCCCCCTTTTTGTTGGCACGCGATAGCAGGCTATTTTGGACAAACCAAAGCATTTTTCAGGCGAGTCAAACCCAATCCGACCGGAAACTGACCACAGCCTGTTAGAACAAACTTTCACACGAACATAAAAATAAGATAAATGATATTTTGATACCTTATTACATCGGTAGGAGCGTTCTCAGTTTACCACTCTCTCTCTCATCTCACTGCCTTCCGAGCGCCATCTTGCAAGCTTGTGACGTTGAGATCTCACCTCTGACCCAAATTTGAATAGAATCCAACAGAAAAAGGGTAACGGGAGAAAAACACGAACCCCTTCTTCCTCCGTGTGTTTTATGGCGGTTTGAAAACACCAGTCTCTACCAATAATTTAGCCCAGCTGTGGTACGCAAGAAGTGTCTTTAGCAAGTGTACCTGAATTGTCAACAAGCCACATAACTGCTCAGAGAACGAGAAATTAAAACTCGATATAGCTAGGCCTATAAGTAGAATTTAAATGATTGCTTATTTAATTGGACAATTTGTGTTAAATGAGTATTTATGTTCAGCGCTAACTGCAAAGCCGAAATTCAGTTACATTAATAAAGTAGGCTATTAGTTAAAGGTTGCGTTGCTTATATATAGCTATAGCCTATTGTAAAATGCAGTTTTACAAATATTATTATTTCAAAGGAACAGTAAGCATTTTCTCTTTTTAATATAGGCTAAACACTGATATCATTCTAAGACAGTCTGTCAATGAAAACATTAACGTTTAGGACGGCTGCCAATGAGCGTTAAGTTGAGTTACGAATGTTACCAAACATGATATTAATATCATGAGTTTTAAAATGCCAATAAATAAAAAACACCAATGCACACAGCTTCATAGTCCCGTATGAATTAGGCTAGAGCATATTCCTTATACAGGGACTCGCCCGCAACCCACATCCACCTTAAAGGCTGTGGCCTTAACCTAATAGAATGGGAATGACGACCACTGCTTAAAATAAGTCAGTCATATTTTAGTATTATTAAATGCGTAGGCCTACATTTCTCACTCTTTGTTAAGTCCACTGCAGGTTTTGTGCATATTGTGTTGTCGTTTATGTAATTCAAGTGCAGTAAGACTCCTGTACCAGATGTTCTTTGCGGAAGTGAGGTCAGAATAGTACACTGCTTCCTCTCCTCCCCCACAAACGTTGGCCTTACCAAACCAGAATTAGCTATTAGGCTAAGAAGTAGAACTGTCCTACAGCTTGACGAGATCAGATTACCGGATACTATAAACGTTTATTATAAATGTTCAAGCTCCACCAAATCAATCCATATGACGAAATTAATTAATTAATTTGTTTACAATGGAATATATTAATTGCACGAAACCTCCGTCCTTTATAATAGATAAATAAAGCATTGTAGCCCAAAGATAGAAGCCCACATTTTATCCAAACTGAAATGCATCAACAAATAGGCTAGATCAATAATTAGGCAACCGAATATATTAGGCCATAGCTGCCTAACGATAAAATCATGGTCAATATGTGAAGAATGTATTAAGCGTGTCACAGCATTGACTAAGGCCTATGTATAGCCTACGCTACTCTAGCGGCAGCGGGCACATTCATAAGTTTACGAAATACAAATGTTGATTTAGCAATAGGCTACGAATACAGCAACACGAGTGCAATGGCCGTATTCTAAAAGAAATACTAAGCAATGCTGGTTCGATCCAAATGGAAGGACGAAGCATGTTGCGCAGACTGACGTGTTCCTTTTACCCCTTAAAAAAATAAAAATAAATTATATATATATATATATATTGCCTGTTCCTTGCCATTCCTATTCAATTTTAGTAACACAGTAGGCCTAATATAATCAATTTTCATTCATGTATAATGTACTGTAGCTATTATGAGTTTATAATCCTTGCGAAATCAAATGCAGACAAACAAGCACTCTCCTACTTATTTTTGGCCAGGGGGAGCCCCCTAACAATTGGTAAAAAATACCAGAAAAAGGGTTCCCCTGACACCATGCGGTTGCCATTCAAACTGCAAGGCCAAACGAAATAAGAATTACACTAGGGCTGTGTTCGAATCAGCACTCTTCCACACTGTTGAGTAGCCTTGGTGAGTAGATAGGGCGAGAATGTCGTAGAGAACGCGAAAAAGTTTCAAATAGCAGTATACTTGAAACACTCGGATGACGCACTTACTTCCTGGGTTTCGCTGAGTATATTCGGGAGCACACGAACATTTTGGTCACATAAATATAATGTGAGGCTTCGCTGACGTTTTCCTTCAAATACAACAAAAACAACACGTGACATGGCAGCGCAAGAGTGGGGCGCAGGGTTGCCAGATCTTTGAAGACTTTCCAGCCAAATGGCGACTCAAATCTAGCCCAAATTATAGGCTATTTTTTATAAAACAACATATTTTAAATAGAAATCATCATGTTTTTACTTTTTAAAATAAGTGCGTGCTTTGCGACTTTTCATTTTTAACCGTGACTGCACTTTGAAAGTATCCCAATTTAGCTGTAAAACCGCGGACATGGCAACACTGGTGGGACGTCTTATGACTTGCTTACAACACTTCCACAGTGCGATTGGAAAATAGTATGGCGGATATTTTTAGCGGACTGCTAAACAGTGCACATTAAACAGCACACTTCTGCCAGTGTAGCCTACTGTACGCAGGAGACAGGGCGCAGAAGACAGGGCTCTGATTCGGACACAGCCTAGGAAATTCCAGCCACTGTTACCATAGATAACATGAAGGATCAATGGGAAATATTTGTATTATGAGGATCAATTAAGTAAATTTTCTCAGTGACATTATTCCACCTTCCAATTTAACGAGTGTTTTTTTAATATATTTAAATTAAAATGAGCCCATATTTCAGTAGATTAGTGGAATTAAAAGGCTGTGCTTGATAATCAGTCTGGACCAACAGCATTATTCTCCTTTTGAAATGCAATGTACCTGCTCAGTAAAAAATGCATCAACTGCCATAGTTATAGGTGAATGAAACAGGTGAAAACAATCTGATAAGCAACCATGTTTAAAAATATGATTTTTAATATTATGCAATTAAAACCTTTTTTAAAATATTTTTTTTACCATGATTCTTACTGAGCCTTGAGAAGGAACTTGCTGCCTATTATAGCTGGAGGGTAAATTTTTTAAACTAACAACAGTTTGCTGGTTAAAAACACCACCTCAATCCAATATGGCTATGGATGTTCTTATTACATTCTGACTTTTGTTGCATACCACAATCAGATATTGTTCATGGCCTCCTAACAGGCAATAAACATAAAATGTATGCAGTTATAATGTAGATCTATGGGGAAATAGAGCCATTTCTATTGTTGCTTCCTGATAAGAGTTTGCTGTTCAAGGATCAAGTGAAAATTTCTCATTTAAGTAATTAATCATATGCAAAACATTGTTCAAAAATTACCCAGTAATCTACAGCATTCACATGTACACATTTTCAATATCATAATAGTTTCTTCTTCTTTTTTCTTTTATGTTCATAATGATTTTACATTTTTAAATATTATTTTTAATATTAGTATTAGTGTTGATTTAGCAAATGGCCTGTCCTCATACAGTACCAGTGCATAACAGGCCCGGCAGAAACCTTTCGAGGGGCAGGTGCTCAAAGTGAGAAAAGGGCACATCAACCTAGAAAAATTGTTTTACCACACCCAGTTATTGCACAGAATAGGCTTTACCAAAATGAATGAATGAAAATTATTCACAGCAACAATAATAAAAAAAATCAAATCAAAGGGGCACATCGGCACTTGGGGCAAAAGGGGCAGCTGCAGCCCCCCCTCTGTATGTGCCATAAGTAAATTATAGTATTGTTTTATTATATAGCAACAACATTTCATTAATAAATTATTTATAAAACAAAATGAAAGTCTTCAGTAAATCAATACATTTTAAATAGTTTGTCTAAAATTCTCTAACAGTCTCTGTAAATTGTAGAGCCTAATCTCTAGACCCACATCTTTGGAGAAGGCAAAGGCCATGACCGTCGGAAGTCGGAAGTTTACATACACTTAGGTTGAAGTCATTAAAACTAATTTTTAACCACTCCACAGATTTCATGTTAGCAAACTATAGTGTTGGCAAGTCAGTTAGGACATCTACTTTGCGCATGACACAAGTAATCTTTCTAACAATTGTTTACAGATTATTTCACTTTTAATTCACTATATCACAGTTCCAGTGGGTCAGAAGTTTACACACACTAAGTTGACTGTGCCTTTTAACAGAAAATTCCAGAAAATTATGTCATGACTTTAGAAACTTCTGATTGACTAATTGACATTATTTGAGTCAATTGAAGGTGTGCCTGTAGATGTATTTTAAGGCCTACCTTCAAACTCAGTGCCTTTTTGCTTGACATCATGGGAAAATAAAAATAAATCAGCTAAGACCTCAGAAAGAAAATTGTGGACCTCCACAAGTCTGGTTCATCATTGGGAGCAATTTCCAAATGCCTGAAGGTACCACGTTCATCTGTACAAACAATAGTACGCAAGTATAAACACCATGGGACCACACAGCTGTCATAATGCTCAGGAAGGAGACGCGTTCTGTCTCCTAGAGATGAACGTGCTTTGGTGCGAAAAGTGCAAATCAATCCCAGAACAACAGCAAAGGACCTTGTGAAGATGCTGGAGGGAACAGGTACAAAAGTATCTATATCCACAGTAAAACGAGTACCTATATCGACATAACCTGAAAGGCTGCTCAGCAAGGAAGAAGCCACTACTCCAAAACCGCCATAAAATAGCCAGACTACAGTTTGCAACTGCACATGGGGACAAAGATCTTACTTTTTGTAGAAATGTCCTCTGGTCTGATGAAACAAAAATTGAACTATTTGGCTATAATGACCATCGTTATGTTTGGAGGAAAAAGAGTGAGGCTTATAAGCCGAGGAACACCATCCCAACTGTGAAGGACGGGGGTGGCAGCATCATGTTGTGGGGGTGCTTTGCTGCAGGAGGGACTGGTGCACTTCATAAAATAGATGGCATCATAAGAAAGGAAAATTATGTGGATATATTGAAGCAACATCTCAAGACATCAGCTTAAAGCTTGGTCGCAAATGGCTCTTCCAAATGGACAATGACCCAAAGCATACTTCCAAAGTTGTGGCAAAATGGCTTAAGGACAACAAAGTCAAGGTATTGGAGTGGCCATCACAAAGTCCTGACCTCAATCCAATCGAAAATTTGTGGGCAGAACTGAAAAAGCGTGTGCGAGCAAGGAGGCCTACAAACCTGACTCAGTTACAACATTTCTGTCAGGAGGAATGGGCCAAAATTCCAGCAACTTATTGTGAGAAGTTTGAAGGCTACCCGAAACGTTTGACCCATGTTAAACAATTTAAAGGCAATACTACTAAATACTAACTGAGTATATGTAAACTTCTGACCCACTGGGAATGTGATGAAAGAAATAAAAGCAGAAATAAATCATTCTCTCTAATATTATTCTGAAATTTCACATTCTTAAAATAAAGTTGTGATCCTAACTGACCTAAGACAGACAATGTTTACTAGGATTAAATGTCAGGAATTGTGAAAAACTGAGTTTAAATGTATTTGGCTAAGGTGTATGTAAACTTTCAATTTCAACTGTATATTGCAGGTTTTATTTTATCAATTACAGTGATTAAATTACATTGCATTTATGCTCTTTGATAATTCAGGAGAGTTGCAGAGCAATGAGAAAAAGAAAAAGAGTAAAAATGGGTTTAAAAAGAGGAAGGCTGCAGGGTTATACTTGCAGCTGCCATGAATCTATGGTCTATGGCCAATGTAGACCATGGGCCACTGTCAGATCACCAACCCTTCATTCATGGCTGTCCAATGTCATCTATACCAAATCCATTACACATATAGATAATCTACAAGATTTACACATATGAGAATCTACAAGAGTTATATGTAAAATTATCTACAAGATTGCTCATGTAATTGCAGTATACAATTCATAACTGACGCTAAATTGCTTAAATACCCAGTTTCATATTTAAATATTCAATAGGAAGCAATTTGCTGTCACATTCTTAAGAACTTATATTCTATAAAATCCAGGAGGGTTGTAAAATTCGCTTATATTCCTGAATGAGTATTTTAAAGACAGAAAATATTGCGTAGAGGAAAGAGTTGAGTAAATGTCCTTTAGAAACAGTACACTGCAAACCTGTGTTTCGGTGTTGTGTCCCAGTCAAATTATCACTGAGTGGGTTCAATTGAGTGAACCTGTGCACCGTTACGCCCACATTGGTGACGCTTCCCGGCGAAGCCAGGGGCTTTCTTGTTTATTTAAATCGAACAGGAACCGGCGCAAACATGGCCCATCGCTGTGAGGTCGTCATCACAACATTACCCCGCCCGGCGCATCAAGAGTAGCCTACGCCGGTTCTTTTAAATCGCACGAAATCAGTGCTAATCCGGTTAACCCGGTCCATGCCCGGGCGCTTAATGGAACCCACCCACTGTCTCTCTCTACCTCTGGCCAGCTCAATGCCCCCTACTTCTTATTGGCCACACAATCCCCTGCTCAACGCCCCCTACTTCTGATTGGATAACACATGATAAAATAAATTTAAAAAATGGCAGATTCTGTCAGCTCTGACTGTGCCGTCTTCTGATAATATATTGACATGAAGTAATGTTACTATTGCAGCTATTAAGCTATTCTAAATAGACATATGACACATTTTAATCATTGCAAGCAAGTGAATCTTTATTTAATCGGAATTTTCCATATAAATAAAATACAAATGAGATAATCTAGAGGTCATTATTTCTCCAAATTGCTTTGGTTGTGAAATATTAATGAAAACAGCACGTACATTTCCCATAAGATTATATAACACAAACACGTGTACAGTTTAAATAACATCAAAAATAATGTGAGGCAGTAGAAGAGTGTTAGAATGGTCCGTTCTCTTGATATCATGTTCCACACTCAGATTCAATGCCAGTGACTCCCTTGAAAGATCATCTGTCAAGACAAAAATGCCTTGCAATCGAAATGCATCTATGTTGACTTTGACGAGATAATATTTTTTTGTCACAAAAATTGGATGCATATAATGAATATAGACCTAATATATGTCTAATTCAGTATATATATATATATATAAAAAAACAATCATCTTAACATTTAATGCACCCATCTATGTTATTCTTAAATATATGTTACACTTAGATATGTAATAATAGGAAACATTTTCATAAGCATTTGGGAGACATATTGAATAAAAACCCAGAGTAGTCCGCATGCGTATATGAAAGCCGCAAGTGTACTCACTTTGGTGTACAATTTATTTTAAATGAGTGATCTTAAATAAGTCCTTTTCAAAGAATTATTGGTGACAGTGAACCTATGGAGAACTTCACGTGTAGCCTCCATGCGCTTCGGCACCTTGAATCCCAGAATCCCCCTGGATTGAGAGCTTCCTCAGAACGTGGTTATGATCTGGACAGAACGCTGGCCAAATGGCCGTGCAGCACGCGGTCTGCTTCGGGGATGACTCTGGAGAAATATGAATAAAGACAAAGGAAGCAGAACAAATCTTTTTACAATTAAATTTGCGACTGAAAAACATCACTGCAAAATGACTGCCTTATATCTTCTATCCTATTATTTAAGAATTCTGAATGCTGCCGGATACTCAAAGCACAGAAACCGCATGTAACATGTTCATTAACAACCTGCTTGGATTTTCCTTACTAATATACAGGTTGCAGGTTGGGTCATATGACCCTTCAGACCTGAAGCTGATTGTAGCAGCATTTAAAAACTGTAATTACCGTAAATTAGTACTTCCATTTCATTGCAACTCTTTGTTCTCGTATCACCAGCCCTAATAATATTTATTTTATTATTTTTATTTAATTTATTTATTTTATTTTTTCTTCAAATTTGTTTTATTCCCTGTTATATTGTCTTTTTTCATTGTGTTTTATTGTTATATTAATGTTATATAATGTTATATTGTTTTATCCAATATTTTCCTGTTTTAACTGTTTATTATTATTTCCCTAGTGTGAAGCACTTTGGGCTGCTACTTGTTGTATGAAAGGTGCTATATAAATACAGTTTATTATTATTATTATTATTAATAATGTCAATTATACAAGGCAAATGTGCCTTTTTAATAATAATAATAATAATAATAATAATAATAACAACAATTATTATTATTATCATTGTGGAAGGCACGATGATAATAATAATGATAATTATTATTATCATCATCGTGCCTTTTGTGTGGTTTTTTTATAGTTTTTTTTTGCACAAAACTAATGTAAATGCACTGAATTGCCAATTGTGGAATTGTCCAGTTCCAAGGAAGATGATTTATAGAGAAGACATCGCAAAACACGTCCTTGCTCCCGGGGACACTCGGTGGGAGGGATGTGATGATCTGTTCTGACAGGTAAAACGAAGTTTGTCACTCTCCCTTACCTTCGTTTCGTGCAGCACGCTTTCCAGACTTTGCCAAATAGCGTGTCTCTGAGCGGCGTGCAACCTCGAGCGTACAGCACTGGCGTGAGAGTTGCGTTTATTCGGGGCAAAATTCTGAGAGGGTCCGTGCCCTCGTTTTTGAAAGTGTAGCAGGTGGATCCGAGAAGGTTACATACTATAATGTGAAGGAATATGGGTAACCAGGCGCCTAGGAAAAACACAGCCACCAAAATTATGAGGTAAACTGAAGACCGCTTGTTCTCTCTTTCCACGGACGGTGGATCCCTTTCTAATTGGTACTTCGCGATTAAGAATAACCTGATGTTAAGCCCTATCATGATGATAACAGTGAAAATGTTTCCCACAAACGTTCCGATGCCAGTGACCCTTTTTGCTACCCCCACAGCCACAAGATTGTTCACCCCAACTATGAAGAAGGCGTAAACCCAGTACGCTGAAATAACCAAAAGAGTTCGGTTGCGGGTCATTCTCTGTGAGTACTTGAAAGGCGCGGTAACAGCGTGGTATCTGTCGGCTTGTGCCGCTAAAATAGCCATGTAAGAGAGCCCCAGGAATGTCGGTGCGATGTAGTAAGTTCTTTTCGGAGAACTATAGCTGTCTCTGACGTCAAGCACGCCGACATAGTAATAAGAAACGCCCGAACAGATGTCACTGAAACAAGTACTGAGCATGTACATAAATTGGTTTTCGCTACGTAACGACTTGTTAAGCATAATAGAAAGAAATACAGAAAAGTTAAGGAATATTATCGCAGATGCCAAAACTATGTTGAAGAGGAACATCATTACATTCCCAAAGCTATTAAGAGGTAACACTGGAGAAAAATCTATTCCTGTTTCATTCAAAGCGTTTCTGACTCCATCGCCTGCAACAGACATTGGCCTACGAGTGGTGTCGCGAAACACACGCGAAGTGGCCAGTCTCGAGCTGTGCGGCACGTTTTCAAAGGTGCGCGGTGGGAACTGAAGTCTCGGAGGATGACCTCACACAGCTGGAATGGGCGTAATGTACCCACTTCACATCTCATTAGTTGTTCTCGTGGAGACAATAGAAGCTAATATCAACAGCCAAATTCAAAGTCAAGAAATAATAAAACGCAGCGCTATGTCAGTTCGAATTCATAAATTCAGGAACCCAGGAGCTTGAATTGTTAAACTATAATAAAAAAATACGCAGAAATCGTCACATTCCATGGCATTCATCAAATTGTACAAGTGTCGAACTATAAACACATGATAGACGTCTTAGAACTACCGTGGTTATCAACAAATATGAATTTTAATGGGACATAGGCTACTCATTGGTTGCCAAAAACTTGAACCTTGGAAAATATTACACCATTTTTTGGGTCCCTTCTCTCTTTGTTTTAATTATGATAACGTGGATTATGGACTATGTATTTGTGTGAATTGTTGCATTACAAGGAAATTATTTTAAATGATATTACTCTGCATTCCCCGATGAAATCATCTAACCCGCTGAGCTCACAGGTTTTTTGTCTGTAATAGATTGATTTAGATGCCTGTGCACTTACTTAATTTTGTAGGAGGAAAAGCGTGTTCATTACATTACATTACAATGAGCAGGATCATCAGCTTTACAGTTTTTTTTCTGACTGCAGTGGGAAGATTGGAAGGGTTTCTGCTGTTCTGACTGCAGTGGGAAGATTGGCAGGGTTTCTACTGTTCTGACTGCAGTGGGATGATGGGCAGGGTTTCTGCTGTTCTGACTGTAGTGGGAAGATGGGCAGGGTTTCTGCTGTTGTGATTGCAGTGGGATGATGGGCAGGGTTTCTGCTGTTCTGATTGCAGTGGGAAGATGGGCAGGGTTTCTGCTGTTCTGATTGCAGTGGGAAGTTTAGCAGGATTTCTGCTGTTCTGATTGCAGTGGGAAGATTGGCAGGGTTTTTGCTGCTCTGATTGCAGTGGGAAAATTGGCAGGGTTTTTGCTGTTCCAATTGTAGTGGGAAGATGGGCGGGGTTTCTGCTGTTCTGATTGCAGTGGGAAGATGGCCAGGGTTTCTAGTGTTCTGATTGCAGTGGGAAGATGGCCAGGGGTTCTGTTGTTTTGACTTCAGTGAGAAGATGGCCAGGGTTTCTGCTGTTCTGATTGCAGTGGAAAGATGGCCAAGGTTTCTGCTGTTCTGACTGCATTGGGAAGATGGGCAGGGTTTCTGCTGTTCTGATTTCAGTGAGAAGATGGCCAGGGTTTCTGCTGTTCTGATTGCAGTGGGAAGATGGCCAGGGTTTCTAGTGTTCTGATTGCAGTGGGAAGATGGCCAGGGTTTCTGCTGTTCTAATTGCAGTGGAAAGATGGCCAGGGTTTCTGCTGTTCTGACTGCATTGGGAAGATGGGCAGGGTTTCTGCTGTTTTGATTGCAGTGGGAAGTTCCGCAGGGTTTCTGCTGTTCTGATTGTAGTGGGAAGATGGGCAGGTTTTCTGCTGTTCTGATTGCAGTGGGAAGATGGCCAAGGGTTCTAGTGTTCTGATTGCAGTGGGAAGATGGTCAGGGGTTCTGCTGTTCTGACTGCATTGGGAAGATGGGCAGGGTTTCTGCTGTTCTGATTTCAGTGAGAAGATGGCCAGGGTTTCTGCTGTTCTGATTGCAGTGGGAAGATTGGCAGGGTTTTTGCTGTTCCAATTGTAGTGGGAACATGGGCGGGGTTTCTGCTGTTCTGATTGCATTGGGAAGATGGCCAGGGTTTCTAGTGTTCTGATTGCAGTGGGAAGATGGCCAGGGTTTCTGCTGTTCTGATTGCAGTGGAAAGATGGCCAGGGTTTCTGCTGTTCTGACTGCATTGGGAAGATGGGCAGGGTTTCTGCTGTTTTGATTGCAGTGGGAAGTTCCGCAGGGTTTCTGCTGTTCTGATTGTAGTGGGAAGATGGGCAGGTTTTCTGCTGTTCTGATTGCAGTGGGAAGATGGTCAGGGGTTCTGTTGTTTTGACTGTAGTGGGAAGATGGGCAGGGTTTTTGCTGTTCTGACTGTATTGGGAAGATGGGCAGGGTTTCTGCTGTTCTGACTGCAGTGGGAAGATGGGCAGGGTTTCTGCAGTTCTACTTGCAGTGGGAAAATTGTCAGGGTTTCTGCTGTTCTGATTGTAGTGGGAAGATGGGCAGGTTTTCTGCTGTTCTGATTGCAGTGGGAAGATGGCCAAGGGTTCTAGTGTTCTGATTGCAGTGGGAAGATAGTCAGGGGTTCTGTTGTTTTGACTGTAGTGGGAAGATGGGCAGGGTTTCTGCTGTTCTGATTGCAGTGGGAAGATGGGCAGGGTTTCTGCTGTTCTGACTGTAGTGGGAAGATGGACAGGGTTTCTGCTCTTCTGATTGCAGTGGGAATATTGGCAGGGTTTGTGCGCTGTTCTGATTGCAGTGGGACGATTGGCTGGGTTTCTGCCGTTCTGAATGCAGTGGGAAGATGGGCATGGTTTCTGATGTTCTGACTGCAGTGGGAAGCTCACTCCACCACTGGCAAACCAGAACAGACAGGAGACATGACTGGAAAGTACAGCCATGCAGAACTCAGAGGTCTGGCTGATGTGTAGATTCTGATGATCTTTAGTAGATATAACGTAGCTGTGCCTAATCTCGCCACCTGATCCCAAACTCGCCACTCCACCACTTCCGTATCCATCATGGCGTTATACACTGAACACCATTCAAAAACGTAAGGTATTTCTGAAGCTGAAACATTTAACTGTAGGATCTGTGGATTTCATGATGATTGACTTACTTTTGATGTTATGAGAGATATGTAAATCTATAGATCACGTTGATCTTAATGTTAATCATTAGAATTCCATTGGCGATAGAAATTTAATATGAGGCAACACAAACGATGTTCACGGTTTTCCTGTCTCCTCAGAAAACAAACGTCACATGTTCATTACCGAGGCTGTCAAAAAAACTGAGCAACTAAGGAAGCCGAAATAGACTAAACTAAACCAACATTAGTTGAACCTATTGGTTTTAGTTCATTGGGCAAGTAGGCTACATTTTCGCGTTTTGGAAATGTCTCCTTGTCGAATCTTGTTAGAAGCGCTTCTGTCTCATCATAGCGCTATATTGTTGGGTCATGATTAATTTGTTTATGTTGTTGCCATGACATTTTTTATGAGCAAATCACACACTAATAAATGGAATACAATAATAATTTATTAAGTGATTGATTAAAATCACATATTATGTATTGGTTATTTGGTTAATTAATCAATTCTGCATGATTCTGATGTCAAGAATATTTTGTTACCATTCAAGAAATAAATACTCTCCATAAACGTATAGGGTGAAGTCAGAAAAAGTGGGACATCAGTTAAAATGGAACAAATAAGATTCTAGGTATTGTGCTCTTTAAATATTGCGACAGGGGTACTTGGTAATGGGCAGGGTTAAACCTTCAGCGCAGGCTCATTTGAATATACACAAGCGATGCCCCGGCTCTGACATATGACCTGTCACTTGAAAATAATAAGGGTACTAAACTCACAGATTACAATTTCATTCATATGAAAAATGCATTTTGGAAAAAAAATAGGTTCTTTGTAATCAAATGTGAAAGATATTTACTTTCAAAAATGTTTGTTGTAAAACAAGGATTAATGATGTAATGCAATGTGAATTTTATCCACTAGATAGTGTTCACAAACTTGGTATTGAATTAAATCATTATTTAATACAAACATTTGGGGAATATGATCATCTTTAAATAGGGAAAAAGTAGCTCTCAGAATCTCTCCACAACAATCATCTATGATTTGAAAAATTAACTGGAGAAGATGAGCTTGGTAGAAAAAAAGAAAGTACATTAAGTAAAATAATAATAAAATTTATTTACATAGAACTTATAAAAACAATTACAAAGTGCTTCACAGCAAATTAAAAACCAAAACTGGAGGGACATAAGACATAAATATAAATGATAAGGACATGAAGTTTAACCCGTGTTGTATTCATATTATGTATGCACCCCATGTCCACAGGGTGAGAAATGACCCACCCTTGTGATACAGCTTCTTCATTGAATTTTAAACCCTAAAACTATTTTTAATTTCAACCTGTCATTCATAAATAAATCAGTGAATAATTGTGATTCCCTACTTCATAGTCCAGACAGACTGTATTTCTTCAGTCTACACCACTCATTTTTACTAAAAAACAGACATAATTGATTTTTTCTTTTTTGCTGTAATAGATGTGTGGGCGGCGCTTAATTTTGATTATGACTTCTGATGTCATACACTGCCCGACCAAAAAAAAAGTCGCCATTGCACCCGTCATGCATAGTGCCCACTGTACAAGCCTCTGGAGGCAGTGTTATGATCTGGGGTTGCTTCAGTTGGGCAGGTCTAGGCTCAGCAACATTATGCAGCAATAAAAAGTCAGCGAAGTACCTGAATGTACTGAATGACCAGGTTATCCCATCAATGGGCATATGCCAGGATGACAATGCCAAGATTCATCGGGCTCAAATTGTGAAAGAGTGGTTCAGGGAACATGAGGAATCATTTTCACACATGAATTAGCCACCAGATTCCTGACCTTAACCCCATTGAAAGTCTTTGGGATGTGCTGGAGAACACTTTACGGAGTGGTTCGACTCTCCCGTCGTCAATACAAGATCTCAGCCAAAAACTTATGCTACTCTGGATGGAAATAAATGTTGTGACATTGCATAAGGTTGTCGAAACAATGCCACAACAAATGCGCGCCGTAATCAAAGCTAAAGGCGGTCCAACGAAATATTAGAGTGTGCAACTTTTTTTTTGGCCGGGCAGTGTATAACTGCAGGGTTAAAAGGACTTAAGACAATGTTGTACCTGGATGGTGTACCGCTTCTTTAAAAACACAAAGAAAATGCCAATGTTCAACTTTTTCTAATGGTAGGTCATTTTTTAATTTAATTAAATTTTTTTAGTTTTGAGTTAAACAAAGAGAAGGGTCATTTTTGAACCAAGGGCAACATGACGGTTAAACACAAAAACATAGCCTAAGGTTTGAATACAGCACTAAATAATAAATAAATAAAATGTTTGTAAAGTAAAGTAAAGTAAAAGTTTCTGTCCAGCTGGTTCATGTGCCGTTTAAATAAATGTTTCAATATTGGGGATCGGAGGCTGGATTCCTAAAACATATATACTTTGGCATAATTTCATGAAAGACATATTATGGACCCAAAACAATTCATTAAAACACCACTAGTTTGTAAACAGTATTTAGGTGGTGTTCTAGACAGTCTACTCTAAAGTGTCCCACTTTTGCTGACTTCACCCTACAATTGCTCTCAAACAATTAAAATTAAAGATTTAGTACAATGTCAGTCCATTACCAAACTCCTGTGCATTAAAAGCATGAAAATACATGAAAACACTGGAGGGAGGGTAAGGATTAGGAATATGAAAAAGGTTAAGCAAAACATGTATTCTTTCTCGATATAGATTAGTCAGGCCAGCTATGTCAGTCAGCCACCATCAGGCAAGGAAGTAGAGGGATGACGATATGGTAGGTAGGAGCTATGGCAACATGTCAGGGAGCGACGAAGGTGGTGGCAGCCGCGAGGCAAGTTTAATGCCCCATGGAAGACCCTTGATGACAGGCTAAAACAAAGGCCACGTTCACCATGGGCTGTCAACAAGGCCATCCTAAAGAATTATCAGAGGCAGATGAGAAGGTGTTGGTCATGCAATTTACAGTGAAAGACAGGGGTTTACACACACCAAGGCCACTCTTGTTTTTTGCCCTGGCTGTGGCAAAGAAGAGGGGAACCAGTGAGTCTCTTGGACAGAAAGCTAACTTCACAAGAATATTTTACATCTACTTGGTTAACGTAGTAACATTCACAAAAGGTGTACATTCCGTTTTGACTGCATTAATAGTATTACAGATTATATCATACCTGAAAGGGGGAGAGAAATCATGAGATTGGCAGGGTGTTCCATTTCCTCATCAATTGTTGTCATTAATGGAGCTATGTCTGGTACCCTGTTTCTCGGTTACAACAGCAGAATGGTATCTCATTAGTATGCATAAGCTAGGGCTGTGATAGGCCGAAAACATCACGTGTGAGGGTAGTAGGATATGATGTCACGCGACCCACTGCTTTTCTTGGCAAGACACGCCCTGCGTTGCATCCAAGCGCTAGGATTGGCCAAGCGTCCATGCTCACACCTCTGGGTAAAGACGTGGTTTGAAGGGAGCACACGAACCGGAATGTACTACAAAGTCATAACCAAGATATATGTTGAATTCAAAGACCCCCTGATTTTTGTGAGTTTGTGATTCCCGTACCCCACCCACAAGCCCTAAACATAACCTCACAGGAGTTCACATAACTTGGGCTCATGCCCGAACTGTTAAGATAGTGGGGTTGTATGCACCACGCTACTGTGGCATTTCCGGTACCCTGTTTCTCGGTTACAACAGTAAAGGTGTTGTAGGAAGCCGTGTTGTCGGCCTGTGACATACCTCCATTAATGAGGAAAAGTACCGCAAATCTCCCCCTACTGCACGGGAGTAGGCATAACTAATCAATCAGAAATCACTGTAAAAGGTTTATCAGTAGACTACCATCTTATCTTTCTATCATTCTCATATTTTAACCCAGTGGTTCTCAACCTCGGTTCAGGGGGCCCCCAGCAGGGTATGAAATTAACCCTTTAACCCACTGGCCAGAGTGGCTTGTGGAGTATAAAAATCACCAGCCATTTTGAACATTTTACCAGCCACATTACCTTTTACAATATAACACAACCCGATTCATTACCAGCCAAAGTGGCTGCTCGAGTAAAAATCTTACCAGCCACAATCAAGGTTTTACCAGCATTTGACTGGTGGCTGGTGTTAATTTCACACCCTGGCCCTCTGTGTATGCTGGTTTTTGTTCCAAGCACAATTGTAATCCCAGAATTTTAACAAATTTTTCTTAATTAGGTTCTTTTCATGTTTAGAGGGATTATTTACTGTCATTGTTTGATTTTAGCCACATGGTCAGAAATAACTATGCATGCCATGAAATTAAAGACTGAGGTGAATCAATAGGCTCCTAATTAGGTAGTTGAACATGTGTTTAGATGCCTTCATAATTTTTTCTGTAAACTTATTAACAAAATGAAGCTTTGGCTTGTTATCATTTGCATTGTCTTTGAATTCTTCATTTACACATGGTTAGTATTGATTCACCACAGTATTTCATTTGATCAGTTAAACTTTTTTTTTACCTCTCTTTTTGTAGGTGTTTGTAATATAGCACAATGTGAATATTAGACTTTTTCTTCATGGCATGCATAGCTATTGCGAACATAATGTTGCTTAAGAGGGTAAATAATCCCTCTAAACATGAAATGCACCTAGTTAATAACAATTCACAGCTTGTTAAAATTCTTGGATTGCAAAGAAAACCAGGAAACACAAGGCGCCCCCAGGACCGAGGTTGAGAACCACTGTTTTAAGCTTAACCATATTTAACAATATTTATACTTTATAAACTCAAACTAATTTGAGTTTAACTCAAATTAGTTTCAGGATGACCTCCTTTTAGCTCAATGAAATAAATATTTGCTTGTGCTCATGGATTGACACATGCCTTCCGTATCTCTTTTGCCATCACTTCATGCATTTACATTCTTACTTGGCCCATGTAGCATTGCTGTATAATGAAGACTACGTTGCTCATTATCATAAAGTTATAGGTTCAACATTTAATATATTCGTATTTAGTGTTAAATAATAGTGGTCCTGATTGCTACTAGATGGTAACAATCACACTGGTGGTGGTAATCAAAAGATGACAGGTACCTCCTTCCAAGTAGGTCTACCCCCCTACCCCAATCATAATAGTTCCACATAAAAATATTGGAATATAATTATAAAACTGGACATTTTGAACAAGTAATAGTTCAAACGAAATATATTTAGTCTAGTTCTTTCGTAATTTTTTTTTTTCTGTGGTGTAAAACGGCGTATTTTCGCTGAATTAATTACGTGGCGAGTTTGGGCTCATGGAATGGCAAGATTGGGACCACAGGCGGAATCAATACGGAAGCGGCACAGACAGTCTATGAAGTCCATTTTAAAATACAAACAACAAACTAGCATAAATACAGTAAACGAGTTTGATGGTCAGTAAGTGACATTTGAAAACGGGGCACATGGTGACTACCTGTGCCTTTGCTTTCTTTAAAAATGTGTTTTTAAAGGCAGGAGTTGTGAAAAAGTGGCAAGATTAGGCGCAGCTACACTAACAGACCTGTCCCTATAGCTGCCTGATAGGCTAGCACTAAGCTACGCTAACAGACCTGTCCCTATAGCTGCCTGATAGGCTAGCACTAAGCTACGCTAACAGACCTGTCCCTATAGCTGCCTGATAGGCTAGCACTAAGCTACGCTAACAGACCTGTCCCTATAGCTGCCTGATAGGCTAGCACTAAGCTACGCTAACAGACCTGTCCCTATAGCTGCCTGATAGGCTAGCACTAAGCTACACTAACAAACCTGTCCCTATAGCTGCCTGATAGGCTAGCACTAAGCTACGCTAACAGACCTGTCCCTATAGCTGCCTGATAGGCTAGCACTAAGCTACACTAACAGACCTGTCCCTATAGCTGCCTGATAGGCTAGCACTAAGCTACGCTAACAGACCTGTCCCTATAGCTGCATGATAGGCTAGCACTAAGCTACACTAACAGACCTGTCCCCATAGCTGCCTGATAGGCTAGCACTAAGCTACGCTAACAGACCTGTCCCTATAGCTGCCTGATAGGCTAGCACTAAGCTACACTAACAGACCTGTCCCTATAGCTGCCTGATAGGCTAGCACTAAGCTACACTAACAGACCTGTCCCTATAGCTGCCTGATAGGCTAGCACTAAGCTACACTAACAGACCTGTCCCTATAGCTGCCTAATAGGCTAGCACTAAGCTACACTAACAGACCTGTCCCTATAGCTGCCTGATAGGCTAGCACTAAGCTACACTAACAGACCTGTCCCTATAGCTGCCTGATAGGCTAGCACTAAGCTACACTAACAGACCTGTCCCTATAGCTGCCTGATAGGCTAGCACTAAGCTACACTAACAGACCTGTCCCTATAGCTGCCTGATAGGCTAGCACTAAGCTACACTAACAGACCTGTCCCTATAGCTGCCTGATAGGCTAGCACTAAGCTACACTAACAGACCTGTCCCTATAGCTGCCTGATAGGCTAGCACTAAGCTACACTAACAGACCTGTCCCTATAGCTGCCTGATAGGCTAGCACTAAGCTACGCTAACAGACCTGTCCCTATAGCTGCCTGATAGGCTAGCACTAAGCTACACTAACAGACCTGTCCCTATAGCTGCCTGATAGGCTAGCACTAAGCTACACTAACAGACCTGTCCCTATAGCTGCCTGATAGGCTAGCACTAAGCTACACTAACAGACCTGTCCCTATAGCTGCCTGATAGGCTAGCACTAAGCTACACTAACAGACCTGTCCCTATAGCTGCCTGATAGGCTAGCACTAAGCTACACTAACAGACCTGTCCCTATAGCTGCCTGATAGGCTAGCACTAAGCTACACTAACAGACCTGTCCCTATAGCTGCCTGATAGGCTAGCACTAAGCTACGCTAACAGACCTGTCCCTATAGCTGCCTGATAGGCTAGCACTAAGCTACACTAACAGACCTGTCCCTATAGCTGCCTGATAGGCTAGCACTAAGCTACACTAACAGACCTGTCCCTATAGCTGCCTGATAGGCTAGCACTAAGCTACACTAACAGACCTGTCCCTATAGCTGCCTGATAGGCTAGCACTAAGCTACACTAACAGACCTGTCCCTATAGCTGCCTGATAGGCTAGCACTAAGCTACACTAACAGACCTGTCCCTATAGCTGCCTGATAGGCTAGCACTAAGCTACACTAACAGACCTGTCCCTATAGCTGCCTGATAGGCTAGCACTAAGCTACACTAACAGACCTGTCCCTATAGCTGCCTGATAGGCTAGCACTAAGCTACACTAACAGACCTGTCCCTATAGCTGCCTGATAGGCTAGCACTAAGCTACACTAACAGACCTGTCCCTATAGCTGCCTGATAGGCTAGCACTAAGCTACACTAACAGACCTGTCCCTATAGCTGCCTGATAGGCTAGCACTAAGCTACGCTAACAGACCTGTCCCTATAGCTGCCTGATAGGCTAGCACTAAGCTACGCTAACAGACCTGTCCCTATAGCTGCCAGATAGGCTAGCACTAAGCTACACTAACAGACCTGTCCCTATAGCTGCCTGATAGGCTAGCACTAAGCTACACTAACAGACCTGTCCCTATAGCTGCCTGATAGGCTAGCACTAAGCTACACTAACAGACTTGTCCCTATAGCTGCCTGATAGGCTAGCACTAAGCTACACTAACAGACCTGTCCCTATAGCTGCCTGATAGGCTAGCACTAAGCTACACTAACAGACCTGTCCCTATAGCTGCCTGATAGGCTAGCACTAAGCTACACTAACAGACCTGTCCCTATAGCTGCCTGATAGGCTAGCACTAAGCTACACTAACTAACTAAGCTGCACTAAGGTCCTGCATTTGATGTGAGCTGATATAGGAGGGCCAGTGGAGGGAGATGAGAAGGGGAGTGACATGGCTGAGTCTGGGGAGGTTGGGTTAGGGTTAGGGAGATGAGAAGGGGAGTGACATGGCTGAGTCTGGGGAGGTTGGGTTAGTGTTAGGGAGATGAGAAGGGGAGTGACATGGCTGAGTCTGGGGAGGTTGGGTTAGGGTTAGGGAGATGAGAAGGGGAGTGACATGGCTGAGTCTGGGGAGGTTGTAGACTAGATGGGCAGCAGTGTTCTGGATGAACTGCAGAGGTGTGATAGCAAAATCAGGGAGGCCAGCAAGGAGGGAGATGCAATAAAAACACATAAATATTATATGAAGTCAAAAAATCTGCTTGCAGTTTGGTGGTTTAAAATAAGAATGAAATTTGGCCCTTTGAATGAGAAGATATGCTTTATTGGGTAGTTTTAAATGAGAATAGTACCCAGCTTGAATTTTGTTTACAAACAAGAATATTTTCTATTTTATTTTTGCAATGTAAACACCTTTCATATATGTTTGCTTTATACTACTAACACACGTCATATTACATGAGCCTCAATGGTAGCATAAGAGAACAGCTATTCTGTAAATTAAAGTAGGAAAAGATTGTTTAATAATAAAATAATACAAACAACTGCAGAGCAGGGCTACATGTGCACAATAATGTGGATGCACACATATAAAAAAGCAACTAAACTATCCACGAGTATAATGGCCTCTTCTTCATTAGTTGTGATGTAAGAAACAAGATCATTTCACATACCATGCACTGCCTGAATAGGGCATTCTGCGTCATGTGCAACTTCTGTATTTTATTCCGGAAAGGTAACAAACAGGTACAAGAAGATGAATCTCGTCCAGTTTAACTGAAAGAAGGATGAAATAATTAGGCTGCCTAATTAAGAGGATGATTGTTTCAATTAAATTTATGTTGGGACAAATCGTGATTCCTGAATTTTAATTGGCTGCTGCAACTTTGGCTCCAATCCACCAAATTTGAGGGGAACACTTTCTTGTGCCTGAAGCCAACACCCTCCTAAGACCAAGATGCAGAGGTGGTGTATTGAAATAGGGCAATAAAATGTGTTCTTGGGGTACACAAATCCCCCCCCCCCCACTATTGTATGTCTGTGGCTATGTTGAATAATAATATATACTGTATGTCTGTGGCTATGTTGAATAATTGTATATACTGTATGTCTGTGGCTATGTTGAATAATAGTATATACTGTATGTCTGTGGCTATGTTGAATAGTAGTATATACTGTATGTCTGTGTCATGGTTTTTGACTATTTCTTCCCTTGCGCCCACGCGAGGGCGCCACCCTTTTAGTGGATATTTGCTCTGCCCCATCTTTATCGCGGAGCTTCTCTCAGTATCCACACCTGTGCATGGTTACCTCGGAGCTATTTAAAGGGTAAGTTCACTATTTTGGACCTTGGACCCTATTTGCGGTCCGTCTTCCATGAACCTGACCCATGAAGTCCATTTTTTCGCTGATCGGTCCAGTATTGAGTTCGGTACAGATTTCCTGTAGGCTCTCACTGGGCTACAATAGAAGTCAACGGGGCAATTAGAAATGTTCGATAAATGTGCTTTCATGTACAATAAATGAGACGGGAAGCTCAGGGTGTATTGTTACCGGCCTCAGTATGCTCTCCTGTGAAATGTATCTCAATCCGAACATTTTTACGTGCTTGGCATGGCTTGGAAGTAAGCATTTCTCTGTTGCTTGTTTTCGCTGCTCCCGCGGAGTACTATGTGTCGGGGGTAGGGGAGCGGGAAGGTGTGCCGGCCGTTTACGAAACTATCTAGTTGAGCAGTCTGCGTTTGTTTACCTGCAGCAACATAGGCTACAATTTCCACAAAAAAACTTGGATGATGGATGACTATAATGATTACGAAGACGAATAATTCGATTTTGACTGACGTTACTGGCTACAGATTTGAGCCAGAATACACGGACACGGAACTACAAGAGATGGATGATAAGAGAGCAAGAGAAGAGAGAGAGGCTGAAGTTGCGCAGGTAATGTTATCCGAAGTCAGTGCGAGGTAGTGCGGTCGGAGAAATAGTTCTGTTTCAAATGGAACTGTTGTTTCAACGTTCGGTTTGCGTTTGCGATAGCCTACATTTCACAGGAGAGCATACTGAGACCGTAAGAATACACACTGAGCTATAAAAGCACATTTATCGTTGTTTTTCCATAACATTTCTAATTGCCCCGTTGACTTCTATTGTAGCCCAGTGAGAGCCTACAGGAAATCTGTACCGAACTCAATACTGGACCGATCAGCGAAAAAATGGACTTCATGGGTCAGGTTCATGGAAGACGGACCGCAAATAGGGTCCAAGGTCCAAAATAGCGAACTTACATTTACATTTACATTTTAAACATTTGGCAGACGCTCTTATCCAGAGCGACGTACATTAGTGCATTTTCCAACCTGAAACAAGTGCGTTAAAACCACCCTAAAAGGTAAATACGAATTCAAACACAGGCGCAGTCAGTATGATTTTTCTTTTTTTTTGGGGGGGGGGGGGGGGGGGGGGGGGACCACACGATATCAATCATTGGCATGCACAACAGTAAGCCAATAAGTAACCTTACAAGTACTAAACTAGAAGCTTGAAACACTTAAACAAGGATTTATAAAACACAATCAAGGGAGGTCACAAGGAGGTAGGGAGGGGTGGAGAGAGGTGCAGCTTAAAGAGGTGAGTCTTCAATCTGCGCTTGAAGGCGGTCAGACTTTCTGTTGTTCTGACCTCCACGGGGAGCTCATTCCACCACCGTGGGGCCAGGACAGACAGACGTCGAGACCGGGTGCTAGTATGAAGTGGGGGGGGTACCAGTCGTCCTGAGGAGGCGGAACGCAGGGATCTGGTAGGTGTGTAGGGTCTGATGAGCTTTTGGAGGTATGGAGGGGCTGATCCTCGGACTGCCTGGAAGGCGAGCACCAATGTTTTGAATTTGATGCGAGCCATCACAGGTAGCCAGTGGAGGTCAATGAGCAGGGGGGTGACATGGGAGTGTCGGGGGAGGTTGAAGACCAGGCGGGCTGCTGCGTTCTGGATGAGCTGAAGGGGTCTGATGGCCGATGCTGGCAGGCCAGCCAGGAGAGAGTTGCAGTAGTCTAGGCGGGACAGCACCATCGCTTGGACCAGGAGCTGGGTTGAGTGGGGTGGTGAGGAAAGGGCGGATTCTCCTGATGTTGTACAGGAAGAACCTGCACGCCCGGGTTACCACTGCGATGTTCTCGGAGAGGGACAGCCTGTTGTCCATCACCACTCCGAGGTTCCTGGCACAGGGCGTTGGGGTCAGTGGAATGTCCCCTAGGGAAATGGAGAGATTGAGAGGGGGAGAGGTTAGAGCAGGAATGTAGATGAGCTCAGTCTTATCTGGATTGAGCTTCAGATGGTGGTTGTCCATCCAGGTCTGGATGTCTCTCAGGCAAGCGGAGATGCGGGCTGACACCTGAGTGTCAGAGGGTGAGAAGGAGAGAAAGAGTTGAGTATCGTCAGCGTAGCAGTGGTAAAAAAGACCATGAGCAGTGATAACAGGGCCAAGGGATTTGGTGTAGGTGGAGAAAAGGAGGGGACCAAGGACTGAGCCCTGGGGGACTCCTGTGGTAAGTGGACGGGGTGCCGATACTTTACCAGCCCAGGCAACCTGGGAGGAGCGCTCCGAGAGGTAGGACTCAATCCAGGCCAGGGCCGAGCCGCCGATCCCCGCTGCAGACAGGGACGACAGGAGGATGGAGTGATCTACAGTGTCGAAGGCGGCAGAGAGGTCTAGGAGAATTAGCACAGAGGAGAGGGAGGCTGTCTGAGCTGCGTGAAGCATCTCGCTGACGGAGAGGAGTGCGGTCTCCGTTGAGTGGCCAGGTCTGAAGCCGGACTGGTGGGGGTCTAGTAGGTTGTTCTGGGTAAGGAAAGAAGACAGTTGGTTAGAAACAGCACGTTCAATAGTTTTGGAAAGAAAAGGAAGAAGAGATACCGGTCTGTAGTTTTGGATGTTGGAGGGGTCCAGCGTGGGTTTTTTAAGGATCGGGGTGATGTGGGCTCTCTTGAAGGATGAGGGGAAGCAGCCAGAGGTCAGGGAGGAGTTCACCAGAGAGGTCACAAACGGGAGGATATCTGGGGTGATTGCCTGGAGGAGAGATGAAGGGATAGGGTCGAGGGCACAGGTAATGGGGCGATGGGAGAGTAGGAGGTGGGATACATCGGTATCAGACAGGGGAGAAAAGGTGGAGAAGCAGGGGGGGGACACAGAAGGGGTAGGGAGAGGAGGAGAGTGGAAAACAGTGAGGGGAGGGGGAGGAGGAGAGTGGAAAACAGTGAGGGGAGGGGGAGTGCGGGAACAGGGGGGGGGCATAGAGAGAGGGGCTGAGGGGCTGAAGGAACTGCGGATGTCAGCGATCTTCTCATCAAAGAAGTCTGCGAAGTCGTCTGCAGTGAACGAGGATTGAGGAGCAGGAGGGGATTTGCTGAGGAGGGAGGAGAAGATGGAGAACAATTGACGGGGGTTAGAACTGTATTTGTGAATTTTAGTGTGATAGTACGTTACCTTAGCAGCGGTGACTGCTGTAGAGAACGCTGCTAGGAGAGACTGGTAGGAGGAGAGGTCTGATGCATCTCTGGATTTCCTCCACATCCTCTCTGCTGCGCGAAGACCGGCCCTGGAGGTGCGCAGGGCATCGGACATCCACGGGCAGGGAGGAGATGACCGTGTGGGCCTAGAGACAAGAGGGCAGAGAGAGTTAAGTGATGTGGAGAGAGCTGTGAGCAGGGTGTCGGATGCAGAGTCGGTCGGGAGTTGAGAAAAGGATTTGAGAGGGGGGAGGGAAGCAGTGACACAGGGAGCAAGAGAGGAGGGTGAGAGGGAGCAGAGGTTACGGCGGACAGAGACAGTGGGGGTGGGGGGAGGGGGGGGGGCGGTGTGGAACAAGAGGAAGAGAGAAAGAAATGAAGTGGTGATCAGAGGTATGGAGAGGGGTAACAGTGAGATCAGAGCAGGGGCTGTTCCTCTGGAAGACCAGGTCTAGGAGGTTGCCAGCCTTGTGGGTTGGGGGGGAGGGTTGGAGGGCGAGGTCAAAGGAGCGGAGAAGTGGTAGGAAGGCTGCAGACTGGGAGGCATCTAGATGGATGTTGAAGTCTCCCAGGAGGATCTCCCAGGAGGATCAGCGGGGTGCCGTCCTCTGGGAAGGAGCTGAGCAGGGTGTCGAACTTACCCTTTAAGACACGGGCTTCTGTATTATTTTGCACTGTTTTGTATAGCTACTCTTTGGGTATTTAGTGTTTGTTGGGTGTGTATTTTTTGTGCCATTATGCTACTGGCCTGTTCTTACGCTTCTCTTTACTGAGGCAGGGCGTTTATTTTTTCTGGCTCTTCTTTAGTCACTTAGCTCGTAGAAGTATGGGACAGCAGTTCTCTGTTCTATTCGACTTTCTATGGTCTCTCGTTATTGAGAGACCGGGCGTTCATGCTTTTACTTAGTTACTTAGCTCGTAAAAGTATAGGGTAGCAGTTCTTTGTTCCATTCGCCTTGTTTAGGTTTTTCTTACTGAGAAACCTGGCGTTCATGCTTCTACTCATTTGCGTGTGACAGTGAGCCGGTTGGTAGCTTCGGTCATTTAGTTCCCTGTTTTGTCTCTCCTTCTCGTGGACTACGTTTCCCCCTTATTGAGAGTCAGGGCGTTTATTCCATTTTCACGTGTTGCGTGCTGCACTGGTGCCGGTTGAGGTAAGGACTCGGAGACTGCTTTATTTCCGCCTTGTAGCGAGCAGTTCTTACTCCGTTTAGAGCGAGGGAGTTATTTTCGTGTATTGTCTCCTCCCTTTTACCCGCTCTAATTTCTGTCCCTTTGTTATTTTACCACCTAGTCATTCGTTCTCGCCCACTTTCTTTTCCTTTCCTTAATTACGGGGTTTCCCTGTCTCAGTAGCTTTTCGGAGCTTAATGAATCCCCTTGCTGCATTTGGTCCCTTGAACCTCACACGTCACGCCCCCTTACAGAACACAGAAGCCATTACAGGGGCCAGCGGCTTTCCAAGGATTTTTACTGAGATTGGTTTTTGTGGCTAATTGTTAAGGTTTGTGTCTTGGTTTAGAGTGAGTGTCCCTTGGTGTTTTTTTGTTTTCAGCTACCCTGGTAGGTAGGCGCTGGGTGGCCCAGTTGATCACTTGTTTGGTTTCCCTTCGGCCTACTACTTTATTATTTAGCCTTTTTTTTTTTTGAGGTAATCCTGGGTGGGGATTTCTGTCGGGGGTACCCATTTCAAGGCTTTTGGTCTCAGTCTTGTAGGCCAAATGTCCTTGGGTTAAGCGTTTAAAGTGGCCTCGTGCCCGGCACGCCTCATGAAGACAGATAGGCATTAGTAAGGTTTTGGGTAGGTAGCCAGGAACCAGGGTGCTGTGTATTTTGCTCCAGGGTGCTTAGCCAGGCATCAGTTAGTCCCGCCCCCCCATCCCTTCTATGTGTCACTAGGGTACCTTTATTGCAGCTTCCCCTCAGATTCTACAGGGAGTCTGACAGAAGCTGAGGGTTTTTTTTCCCAGCATTTGGGTTTCTTTTTTTGGGGGCGCTGCCTTTCCATTTCATCACCCAGGAGTCTCGGGTCACGTTTGTTAGAGACCACGGGTTTTCACTATGCGCGTCTTCCTCGGGGGTCATCCTGAACTTGTCCGGTTCTTTTTTTTGGTCGACTCTCCTGTCAGCCAAGAGGTTGGTCTGCGCGCGCTAGGGGGGTTCACTACCCCTACCCTCGGGTCCTTTGCGCCTCTTACCCTTCCAAGAAAAATAAATAAATAAATAAATAAATAAATATTTTGTATATTGATTTAACTCGGTTATTGCTCTCTTTGGGAACGTCCGCAGGGATTTACCCGAGGGGATCGCCTGGGTCGTCCCTTAGAAGGGGGGGTACTGTCATGGTTTTTGACGATTTCTTCCGTTGCGGTCGTTTCCCTCGGTAGCCACGCGAGGGCGCTGCCCTTTTAGTGGATGTTTGCTCCGCCCCGTCTTTATTGCGGAGCATCTGTCAGCATCCACACCTGTGCTTGATTACCTCTGAGATATTTAAGCCCACGTTTCCTTCGTTCTGGGCTTCTGTATTGTTTTGTGTTTTGTGTTTGGTATTAGTTTTGCCTTTTGTTTGCCTTAGTCGGTATGGTTAGGTCTAGGCTCTGTAGGAGACCTCTTTGCTCCTATCTGTTTTATTGGAGTAATGCGGGACTTGCCTTTGTGCATGTAGCTATTAGGACTCTTCTTCCTTGGCTCTTTTCTGTCACCGCTTCCTGGTCTTTCCTTTCTTTCTTTGCCTAGACCTGTTGCCTTTTCTGTCTCTCGATCCTCTCTCTGTCTGCTTTCTTCCTTGAAAGCGAGTGGAGTCTTGGTTTGTTTGTGGTTATATTTATATAGTCATTTCTTACTGAGAGGCAGGGCGTTTATCATACTGAGAAGCAGGGCTTTATCTATACTGAGAGGCAGGGCGTCTATTTTTTACTAGGCTTGCGTTAGTCATTGAGCCGGCAAATGTCCAGAACAGCTGTTCTGTTCGTCCTTTCGGTTCCTGTCTCCTTACAGGGAGACTGGGTGATTTTGTTCGGAACTGTAGTTCTATTCGCCCTTTGGGTATGTCTCGCCTCACAGGGAGACTGGGCAATTTTGTTCAGAACAGTAGTTCTGTTTGCCTTCTCGTATCCTCCCCCTTATTGAGATGTAGGGCCTTTATTTTTCGCATGTCTTGCGTTTGGCACACTGCCGGTAGGTTGGGACATGGAGACTGCTTCCCTTTTACTCCTGCAGCAAGCAGTTTGCTCCGTTTAGAGCTAGGGAGTTATTTTTCACTTGTCGCATTCTCCCTTTGCTTAGCTCTAATTTATGTTCCTTTGTTTGTGTTACCTCCGAGGCAGCTCCTTCTCTCATTTCACGTTAGCATCGAAATCCATCCAGTCGAAAGTGGGAACTAGGTTATTTGCGTTAGTCGTTTATATTTCCTTATATACAGGGTCTTTCCGTCTCAGTGGCTCTTAGAGATTTTTTCAAATCCCTCCGCTGTGTGTGGTCCCTTCGAACCTCACACGTCATGCCCTCTTACAGTCTGTGGCTATGTTGAATAATAGTATATACTATATGTCTGTGGCTATGTTGAATAATAGTATATACCGTATGTCTGTGGCTATGTTGAATAATAGTATATACTGTATGTCTGTGGCTATGTTGAATAATAGTATATACTGTATGTCTGTGGCTATGTTGAATAATAGTATATACTGTATGTCTGTGGCTATGTTGAATAATAGTATATACTGTATGTCTGTGGCTATGTTGAATAATACTATATACTGTATGTCTGTGGCTATGTTGAATAATTGTATATACTGTATGTCTGTGGCTATGTTGAATAATAATATATTCTGTGTGTCTGTGTCTGTGTTGAATAATAGCATATACTGTATTTCTGTGGCTATGTTGAATAATAGTATATACTGTATGTCTGTGGCTATGTTGAATAATAGTGTATACTGTATGTTTGTGGCTATGTTGAATAATAGTATATACTGTATGTCTATGGCAATGTTGAATAATAATATATACTGTATGTCTGTGGCTATGTTGAATAATAGTGTAGTTAATGGTTACACAGGGACATTTTGGGACTCTGGCTTTCTGATCATGAGACTGGGTCCCCTGCGGCGTCATTCACAATTAACTCTCCTGATCAACTGAGGCACAATGGAGTGTCTGTCCCCTTCTTCATATGACTCTGAGATGAACACAGACTGCTTGATCGATCAGGCAGGAACTCCCCTTTCTTTTGAGAAGGAGAGGGGGACCCCAATTTAACACACACACACACACACACACACACACACACCCTGAGGTGATTGGAAATGGTTGATCCATCTGTGGTTTATTTATGGTTCTAAGGAAATGAGCCAATCAAATGCATGGGTGGCCTAAAGCCATCTACCAATTGGGATCAAAGGAACTTTGAGCATAAAAACCCAAGAAACTTTACCAACTTTGCTCTGATGGTAAAGACGCTTTCTTACGCCTACCAGACGCACCACTGAAACCCTAACGGACGTCTGTATTTCCCAACCCGCATCTCGCCTGATCACGAGACAGAGTTGGCCTGCCACCGTCCACAGAATAAACCAATCTGGTTTATTTTCAACAGCTGTTTTGAGGACACGTTTCTTCAAACTGTTCCTCTACTGTCTCCCTTGTGGCTGGACCCAAGTGGAGATCTGTGCACGTCGACCTGACTGGTAACCTGTCATGACCCAACTTGGGTGAAGAAGTCTCCAGGAGTCCACGCATCTGCCGGGACCTTGGACCAGCTGACATCACTTACGGAATCTGGACTGGCCTCCCGTTGTTACCGTTAAGTATTATTTTTTTTTACGATCGCTATAAAGCATTTTTCAATACTTTTAACACTATTCCTAAACTCTTACCACACCAACACACAATTGGCAAAACGGGTAATTTCATGCTCAAAATCACACGTTGTAAACTAAACACCAACACTAATTTTCAAAATACAAGAACACACTAAGTCCACCAAAACACTGCAAACATGTCTCAAAATCAAATAATTCTTCCAAAACACTAACACATGTTCTCTTCCAACAGGAACATTTAGTCAATCATAGCACAATGTCATAAAAAACACTATCAGCAGATGGAATTACAGAAACTGCATTACTTTAATGTCAGTTCTACCCTTATACAATATATTGTATTGATCATAAATTGTCTTTTGCACTGCAGTTTCTTTTGAAGCCTCTCTACATTTTACTTTTGTTGGGTTTAGTAAATGCATGCATTTTGTTTATTTTTTTGCAAACATTCAATACCAAAAGTGAATTACCCATTTCAGAGTAGCTCTATAGAATGTACAGTTTATGAAAAAAAGAAGACAGTAAGTGACAGAATTGCTGCAGTAAAGGCTTTATTTGCAACGGGAAATTGCTGCAAGAGAACATAAATATGCAATATAGCTGCTGGTCACCATTGTGTGGAAATACAAAATATACAAACAGAAAAAGGCACAGAAGAAATAAAAAAAGAAAAATACAAAGTCCTCTTCTAATCTGCCTGGTCATCCACATCACACCTTATGTCTTCTCTGGCAAGGCACCTTGGGAAGAATCTTTTGGCATGCCTTATCCACCACTGGCAGTGTTCAGCTGTGATGTCTTGGCATGCAGCATCCATTGCATCCAGGAGGGACATTTGGTCGTGTGGACGATGATTGAAAACATTCCATCTCCAGGCTGAAAAAAACTTCTCAATGGAGTTGAGGAAAGGGGTGTAAGAGGCAAGGAAAAGGGACATCATCCTTGGATGGCCGTCAAACCAGGCTGTGACTGCACGGGAATGGTGGAATGCCACATTGTCCCATGTGATCATATATATTGGCAAGTGGTCCCCCACCGGTCCCCTTTCTGCCTCTGGCACCAGTCTTTCGTGCAGGTCTTCTAAAAACAGGAGAAGGCGGTCGGTGCTGTAGGGGCCAATCTCACATTTGTGCAGGAGCGCACCATTGTTGGAGATTGCGGCGCACATGGTGATGTTGGCTCCTTTCTGGCCCGGCACGGCAACTGTGGCCCTTTTGCCAATTATGTTTCTTCCCCGCTGACGCCTTTTCGCCAAGTTGAAGCCAGCCTCGTCAATGTAGATCATGTCATGTGGGGCTTGATTGGCCTCCAACTCCATGACTCTCTGCAAGTAATAAAACACAGTGTGTGTAAATGCTTTGCTGTATACCTATTGTACCCCAGGTTTATAGAGTAGTTTACTGCAAAACACACTATGTATAGTACAGTAATCACTGTATTGGATAACCTTACCTGGACATATTGGTGACGGAGTTCTTTGATGCGCTCACTGTTCCTTTCAAAAGGAACTTTATACAATTGTTTAATTTGGACTCTGTGTTTAGCCAGAGTCAGAGAAATGGATGTTATGCTGATTCCTTCAATATTCCCAAAGACAAGGTTGTCCTCTACAACTCTGGTATGAATTTCCTTCAGTTTTATTTCATGGTCAGCAATCACCATGTTGACAATGGCAAGCTCCTGTTGTTCATTTAGGAGCTTTCCTCTGCCCCCTGAGGGAGGTAGATGTTGAATCCTTAGAGGAACAAAATACAGCTACATATTAGGGACTGGAGGCATACAGTTACTGTAATACATGGTAAAATTATTTACACTGCAGTAGGAGAAGCCCTTATACAATATCCTACCTGTTGGTTTCTCAAAAAATCCGGACAATGGATGCCACTGTCCCGGCTGAGATTTGGCTGTACTCGTTCACCAGCCTCTCAGAATGATAGCCCATGGTTAATGACATGGTCTATGATGATAGCTCTTATCTCATCTGTTACCCTAGCTCTGGCCCTTCTTTGAGCGCCACCACACATTCTTCTAACTCCTCTCCCTCTACCTTGTCCTCATCCAGCCATTCCTCTCCCTTGTCCTTGTCCAACTCCTCGTCCTTGTCCTTGTCCTTGTACTCGTCTTCCTCTCCCTAGTCCAGCCATTCTTCTTTCTCTCTTTCTGTTGCTCTATATTGTTTTTTGTCCACACAAGATCAGCCCAAAGAGGTCCCCTTTTTTATACTATATGGTCATGCGATTGAAAGAACCTCTTGTTCTCCCGTGTCTCAAGGAGCTGAGAGGAGTTATCAGTAACTTCGGTATAAACACTTCTCTTTCTAAGGAGACCGCCTCTAACCAAATGAGTTAAAATCTCAAGAGATCATACTATTAGCTTCAATAAAAAACAGCGGATCTCCTCTTTCACGCAGAAACAACACACACAGCGCTGTGTTTCCTAGACGGGAATCAGCTGTGATTGATCTATTTGCATAACTTCAATCAGCTGTTTCTCAATAGCAATGAAAAAAATATAGGACATATATTTGTGTTTCAATCTACAATGTGAAATGCTGTTCAACTTTAGCCTATAAGTTAGGTTTAGAACATGAGGTTATCTGTTCTGACATACAGTGTGAAAGCATTTGTAAATTCGGCAGTAAAAATCCATTGTTTTTGTCTTGGTTGAGCTTGTGTGTAATAAATAATTTTTAAAATGTGTTAACTGTATGCATTTTGTGTCAAAGGAACAAGAAATGTGTCAATTCTATAGCCCACACAGACTGATGTTGTGCTAACTGTGTTAAGAGTTTCGGAACTGTGACTACAGAACTGAAAAAAGGTTGATAGCAATTGTAAAAAACTGTAAATTCTTTATGAAATGTATCCCTTCCATTTCTGCCAGTCCACCAGTTACAGTGGTGAGAATAAAATTGACCTCAACTACCCTAATTCCTCTCGGAACAATAATCTGCCAATGTTAATTAATCAATTAACAGGTGTCCCCTATTGGTTTTGAAACAGGTAACAGAAGCGATGTTCAGAATAAAAGCAGATAAAACGTTAATAGTTGGTGTGTTTTGGGACCTGAAACCTGATTTATTAAATACATGAACACACAGACTCCTGCAAGTTCTGTTTAACACCCTAGGGTGTTAAAATGTACACCACCATTTTTGCTGTGTATTAATTATTCTACGGATACTGCTGTAACAGTTTGTTTCAATGAGTAGCAGGAAAATGGCAATTGATGTCACACAATCATCAATCCAGGTATCCAAACATATCTTAGAAGGGCCAATGTGTGCAGGTATGTGCTAGCCTTGTACTAAAACACCTGTACACACAAACACAGAATAGAAGCCTGCACACACACACACACACACACACACACACACACACACACACACACACACACACACACACACACACACACACACACACACACACACACACACACACACACACCAGTCCTTTTTGGATAAGATTGTACACCCCAGGTCTAGGTAGTTATATATCACTTAAAGAAGGCTTCACACAACAATACAGTACAGTGTGGGAAATATAATCTCTCCTATAAAATAAATACATTGATGCAACTGGAGAATCATAAAGTGATAATATGGCTAATATACCTCATTACCCAGTAGATGGTCCCTAACAATGATGCTGCAGAGTTTAGCAGATGATGGATGGAATCATAATAATTACATAAATAAACATACCATAAACGTAACATACGTAAATAACTGCTGTTTGCTCTGTCCGTGGTTCTGAAATTATTTCTCATGGAACATCCGTCAAGTCCGCAGTTGACAGCTGACAACTATATTTGATAGCATTAGTTCAGTGCACTGTAAAATCCATATGATCCTTTTTTTTTAGTAAAGAACTTTACCATAACAAGTCAAACCTTCTTTTTTTTGGCCCACTCTGATGTATTGTTTAAACATATAATAATACACCACCAGGTGTCATATGTGTATTTTTGTTCATTATATTAAGTCTTGTTCTCCCGTGTCTCAAGGAGCTGAGAGGAGTTATCAGTAACTTCGGTATAAACACTTCTCTTTCTAAGGAGACCGCCTCTAACCAAATGAGTTAAAATCTCAAGAGATCATAGCTACTATTAGCTTCAATAAAAAACAGCGGATCTCCTCTTTCACGCAGAAACAACACACACAGCGCCATAAGTTACACCATGCTCTCACTAAACACGAGCGTCCCGCTCTCAGTTGACTTTGATCGCCCTGAAGACTACTTTATTTTTCTGTTCCATATTGTTTTCGCTACTAGTGCAGTCCTCCTCGCGGGCTCAGTGGTCATCGGAATCTTGAGAACGAAGAGTCTTCGAACTCAGAACAGATTTATTTTCATGCTCAACACCAGCATTAGCGACACGATGATCGGCTTCTCTGTGTATTATCTTGGTCTGTTCGATGTGCAGGAAGGATTCCCGTCAAGGAACGGAACATATTACATTCTACCTTCACTTCTTGGAGTAAATGTCCTTACTTTTATGTTTGCACAGATTGACCGCTATTTCGCTATTTGTCACCCCTTCTTTTACAGTCGTTACGTTACACGCGCAGTTATCATTGCAATTTGTGCGTTTTGCTGGTTTGTCACATATCTCACAAACACGCTGCAAAACACTGTCCCCGTTTCCAAAGCTGCACAAATAAGCGCAATTAGCATTATGGCCTTACAGGTCATAGTCATCACTAAAATTCTCATGACTATAAAGTTGTATGTAATTGCCAAATATCAGCTTGGACGAGACCCACCGAGCGCAGAGAAGGAAAACAAGAAGGAGTCACTGAGAATAGTAATATTCGTAGTCATATCTTTCTTATCGTTGTGGTGTCCATCTTTCGTCAATATTATTGTGAAGCAACTGACGTTTCAAGGCTTAAGGTTCAGGAACGAAGCCACTAACCTTTTTGCTATTATGGCGCGATTTAACGCACTTAGCACGCCTGCTGTGTACGTCTGGGGAAGCCCCACTCTGCGCGAGGCTGTGAAGAAAACCGTCTGGGGGAGAGTGTGTCCAAAGCGGAAAAGAATTAAGGTAGAGTGAATTCAAGGCGGTGTTGTCTTCATTTGCTGCGTTTTGTCAAAACACAAGGGTAGCTTTTTGTCTTTTTCTTTACAATGCAGAATCAGTTTTGATCACGGATGCAGGAGCGATCATCGACAGAAAATACCAAGTATATCGAAAGAAAATCTGGACGAAACAGCAACCCTATCAAGTGGGCCATTGAGCCGATACCGTGCGAGCCTCTTTTAACCTTTTAAAGTAGACAATATTAATGCGAATCAGTAGCCTAACGCACAGGCCTAAGTACCGGGAAAGGCATGCATGCATCCACCTATAGATTTGTTGTATCGTGGAAAGTCGCGATGCGCAATGACATGGACACAGAAAAAACTCCGAAAAGAATCAATAATGAATAATAAACTGCACAATGGAACGTGTGTCTTTTTTCTTCGTAATTTTTTTTTAGGGCTGCAAATAAACCTTTGAACCTTTGACTCGTTGGGATATAATCTTCAAAATTACATGTCGAAAATGATCAAAATAAAAACTAATCCAAAATATGGGAAACATGTACTTCAAGTAGGTTTAATTTGCCTTTATGGATATGACTATAGAGCAGTGTTTCCCAAACTCTGTCCCTTATGTTTTCCTTCCAACCACAATTGTAATCCCAGAATTTTAACAAGATGTTAAAGGGGACATGAAGCACTCGGTAAAGTGGCTCTGGTTCGTTAGCTTTTTACTTTAAATTAGATATGACCGTGCGTTCAAATCTCAAACCGACCC
Source organism: Synaphobranchus kaupii (assembly GCA_029718625.1). NCBI lineage: Eukaryota > Metazoa > Chordata > Actinopteri > Anguilliformes > Synaphobranchidae > Synaphobranchus > Synaphobranchus kaupii. Next base: position 30,866,249 of record CM056376.1, read on the forward strand.
GTATTTGCTGGGGAAAGAAGTCAAAATTGTCAAAAAAAAGAATGAAAAAAATTTGAATTTTAACTTCTTTTTCCAACAAATTTGACGTCGGTTTGAGATTTGAACGCACGGTCATATCTAATTTAAAGTAAAAAGCTAAAGAACCAGAGCCACTTTACCGAGTGCTTCATGTCCCCTTTAAGCTTTCTTAATTAGGTGATTTTCATGTTTAGAGGGATTATTTACCCTCTTAAACCAAATTATTTCAGAAAAAGACATGCATAATATGATGAATAAAAATCCCACGTCCACATTGTGCTTATTGTGCTATATTACAAACAGTTTAATTAAAAAAGGTAAGAAAATTCTTTAACTGATTAAATTAAAGACTGAGGGGAATCTATATGCTCCGAATTAGGTTGTTGAACACATGTGTTTAAAGTTTTCATAATTTCTCCCTTAAACTTATTAGCACAAAGAAGGTTTGGCTCACGATCATTTGCTTTGTCTTTGAATTCTTCATTAGAATTCCCATGCACTGCATACACTGGGGGCCCCAGGGCCGAGTTTGAGAACCACTGCTATAGAGCATACAAATTCCATTATTCTTGGTAGACAATTAATGCTAGAGTAACCTGCATGGATACCTGTATGTATAAAAAGTCAAATATTTTGTCTGCTCTTGATATTATAAAAGTAAGCCTATAATATTATGTCTGCTCTTGATAACCTGTTGATTTGTTCCATGTTAATTTATGGTGAAAGAATGTTTTCAAACAATTATATCACATCAAATAAATAAGTAGAAATATCTTAACTCACAAGATGCACTTTAGGTGACCACCCCTTACGGCCAAAAAGGGGGAAATAGGGGATTAAAAAACTAGTTTACACCTTTGTTCTTGACTTTACAGGAGAAACAACGCTTTATCGCATGTTTAGTTTTAAAGCTCTTTCACTTGAAGTTCCAAATCGTGCATATATTTCCTTTGGGGAACTTGTCATTGGAATTATCCGGACCGCCAGTGCAGAGACGACGGGAAAAAGGTTGTAACGAAGAACACGCTTAAACTGTATTCAGTTAGATTAGGTTGTACCTGTATGGGCTACACTGGTGACTGAAAGGGTATTAAAACACAATTTATTTTACCCAAAAAAACTCAGAACCCCGAAAGGTGATATTCAAATCGGTCTGCAATCGATCAGTTGTAAATTGTTTTACGCTTTAGTTTTGGCAAGTATTTCCAGGGATTAAAGGACTCACAAAGCTGTCATCAGGCTTGATAAATCGCCTGTCCGTATGAACTGGCACAGAACAGGGGCATTTATTCCCAATATGTTTAAGTAAAATGTGTTCTTACAATACAACGTGCCTTTCGTAAAACATATTACACAGACACGTATATTACTGCATCAACGAAATATTTAAAAAATGAAATATCTGTTGTCATCGAGAAAGTCAACCACATTGTAATCTATTCAACAGACTATTATAAGGCTCTCTATTCGTGTTTAATGCACATATTAACTCTCCTGCAAGTTGTACATAATCCGCTGCAATTTTTTAATCATCTAGAAGTCAAGCCCCTGTGCATATCTGAATCACTGACTCCTTTACCGGAACCGAATCCCTGGCCCTGTAATAATGGTCTTCTGTATGTTCCTGGACCCTTATCGGGACGGCCCATAAACTTTCCATTTCACTCTCAGATGATGTCAGAGCTCCACAAGCAAGTTACTTTTTAAATTTTCTTTTAAGAAGCATACTGTCTTGATTCCATTTCATTCCTGTTATTATGATTATTTGCAATTATCTGCATTTAAGCCCATTTTTTGGATTTCTGTACTTTTAACCGCATATTTTAACCGTATGTATAGGCCTACCATTTTAACAATTAATTTGCATTTGCATGTTATTTTCTTGATTATTGTTTTTATTTAAAAATATCTACTCCTGTTTTTACTTTGTATTATTTTATATGGAATGCTATTTCAAGTTTATAACTATAGCCTTATTCTTAGGGTTTGAGTCCGAAGGGCTAAAACCCTATTGTTTTCCACTGGTTTTATTAGGGGACCGAGCAGCGTAGCTGCTGATACCCTTTTTGTTCTCCCCTTTCACCTAAAATTCCCGTGAGCTGGATTGGCCTAGAATCACCAAACTTGGCAGGCTTGTTGGGATTGTCAAACTCTTGGATCCTGTATATTATGACGTGACAAAATTTTGGCATTGATACGCCCACTGCCGATGCCCCGTTTCACCTAGAGTCACAAAATTTGGGATACAGGTCCCTCTCCTCATGATGAACAAATTTGCCTCAAAGAACCATGAAGTCAGCTATATTGGATTTACTGCTACTGCATTTTTTGTAAAACATTTAAAATGCTACTCCTACAAAATTCAAGCAATTTGTACGTAACTTGGTGTGTGCACTCAGGTCACGGGCCTTCCTTATTGCATTACTTTTCTAAGACTTTTGTCAAGAAATGGCCAAATGACGAGCCAATTAATTTTTCAGTGGGCGTGGCTTATCACAAAAATGCGAATAATTCCAAAAGCATTTGACAGAAAGTTATGAAACTTGGTAGGTCTGTTAAGAGAACTATCAGGACTTGACCACTGCAGTTGTAGCCAAATCGAGCCACGTGGTGGCGCTATAAAAATACAATTATAAAAAAAATATTAAAAAATTTACTAAAAATCACTGCAGAGATTTAAAACTTCCTACAGTGACAAAGGAGCGGATTTGGATCATAGATCTTTTCTAATTGGGTGGGTGCCATCTTGAATTTGCCACCATTTTGGTTTAAATGTACTCATCTATTACTTCTCTGTATTTTTCCAAATTGTTAGAAGTTGTCACCTTACAAGCCCTCACCAAATTTGGTGGCAATAGGCCAGTTGGTGGCGCTGTAGTGCACGTGACAATATTGTGACATTGACACGCCCACTGCCGACCCCCCGTTTGACCTAGAGTCACAAAATGTGGTATACAGGTCTCTCTCCTCATGATGAACAAATTTGCCTCAAGGAGTCATAAAGTCAGCCATATTGGATTTTCCGCTAATTAGCACTTTTTGTAAAACACTTAAAATGCTATTCCTCCAAAAAAATTCCACCAATTTGCACCTAACTTAGTGTGTCCACTCAGATCACGGGCCGTCCTTAATGCAAGGCTTAGGTCAAGAAATGGCCAAATGACGAGCCAATGAATTTTGAAATGTTATGAAACTTGGTACGTCTCTTAAAAGTCACATCAGAACTTGATCTCTGCAGTTTCAATCCAATCGAGCCACGTGATGGCGCTATAGAGATCTAAATATAAGAAAATATTATAAAATTCACAAAAAATCATTGACACGCCCACTGCATACGCCCCATTTTATCTAGAGTCAGAAAATGTGGTATAGAGATCCCTCTGCTCATACTGAACAAATTTGCCTCAAGGAACCATGAAATCAGCCATATTGGATTTTCCGCTTTATTGGAAACCTGTTCAAGGGACTCAGCCCAAATCCCTTCATACATACATTACTTTTCTAAGGCCTATGTCAAAAAATGGCCGAATGAGAAGCCAATGAATTTTGCATTGGACGTGGCATATCACAAAAATGCTAGTAATTCTAAAACAGTTTGACAGAAAGTTCTGAAACTTGGTGGGTTGATTGAGAGTTAGATCAAGACTTAATCCAATCAATCCACATGGTGGCGCTATAGAAATACATATGTTGGGATGGCAGGTATGCCATTCGCCAAGTACACTATCTATGCTTAAAATTCTGTCTACCTACCTTGCCAACTGTGACAGTTCCTGTAGCTTAGTGATTAAGGCACCGTACTACTGTGTAGTAGGTTGGTGGTTCGATCCCCACCAGTTCCTAACATTTTTTTTGAGGCACACAATGTTAATGTCATGCTAAGAATGTTCTTTTAACATAAAACAAGTTATTTTTATTGCAAAGGCTAAGACATTTCACAATATTAACTGTTAACTGTTTGCATTATGCTGGTATCCTACATTGGGGCTATAAATTATGGCAATATGTTTCGAATGTATAAGGCAGCCTATACAAATAACACTGTACAATAGGTTACGTTCAGGTAAACTGCCGAAAAATCAGGAAATCACTAAAAACAGTGGAAGTTCCCTGACGAACACCTAGCCTTCATTATTAGGCTAGGACAAGAAAACGGCACTGTAATGTCAACGGGAGCACTGTGGGGTGAATTTTGAGTGAGGCGGGAAGCTGGAGCTTCACAGTGACAGGATTGATGATGGTGAGGATGGGGTAGGGACCAATGAACCTGGGCTGGAGTTTCTTGGATGTGGATTGGAGTGGGATGGTGGAGGTGGACAGCCAGACCTGCTGTCCGGGAGTGTACTGCGGGGCTGCGGTCCGGTGAAGGTCCGCCAGGCGTCGGGTACGGGAGGTGGTGCGGAGGAGTGCGGTGCGCGTCAGCCTCCACACACGCTTGCATCTGAGGAGGTGGGACCGTACAGATGGGACGGCAACCTCCTCCTCCTGGACCAGAAACAGGGGTGGCTGGTACCCCAAGGAGCACTCAAACGGGGACATCCCGGTGGCGGTGCTCCTCAAGGAGTTGTGTGTGTACTCCACCCACGGCAGGAACCTACTCCAGGAGGAGGGCTGGTGATGGACAGATGGTGTCCTATGTACAATGCTCCTCTATAGGATGTGTACTATTTATAATGCTACTTTTGCTCTTATGTATAGTGCTCTTTGTATGGGACGGTTTCTTTGTTTGCAGACGGGTGTTCCGGCTGGTGGCGTCTGGGGCGCAGCTGGTGGCGTCTGGGGCACTGCCACCATTGGAGCATTGAGTGTACATTGTTCAATTCAATTCAATTCAATTTTATTTGTATAGCGCTTTTTACAGAGAACCGTCACAAAGACGCTGCAGAGGGAAACAGAGGGAAAATTGAGCAAAAAACCAGGCCTTAGCCCCCAACCAGCAAAATGAGGTAAAAAACCTCAATGGTATTCCGGTGGTGGCGGTGTTCTGGATGCCACCGGTTGTGTTCTGGATGCCGCCGGTTGGAGCATTCGTTTGTAGGCGGTGAGATTGGTCTGTATGAGGTGTACTATTTTTATATGATGCACTATTTTGATGCGAGATATGTGATTGATATATACTTGTATTATGTGATGTACAGTACCAGTCAAAAGTTTGGACAAACCTACTCATAGAAGGTTTTTTTCCGTTATTTTTACTGTTTTCCACATTTTGGAATAGTAAAGACATCAAAACTGAGATAACACAAATTAAATTATGCAAAGACCAAAAAATTGTTAAACAAATAAAAAAAGTCATATATTTTAGATTCTTCAAAGTAGCCACCCTTTGCCTTGATAACGGCCTTGCACATTCTTGCCATTCTCTCAAACAACTTCTGTGGTAAACAGGTATTCCACAGGTAAACAGGTGATGCCATCATGACTCTATATAAAAGGATATCAAAAGACTCCTGATATCTTATTTCCAGGTACTCTTAGAAGCGATACTATAACCTCTGCATTTGAATGGATCTCTATGGGAATTGGGGGGTGGGACTAGATTAAGCTGTAAATTACACGGGAATAGTATGTAACCCATGGTTGGCTAAATGGCTGTAAGTCATCAAGGGTCTGAGGTATCAAATGAGCCTCAAACCATCACTCTGCTGCCAGATATGCAGTAGATATGGATGGATCACTTTAAGAGTTGTTTCTCCTGACAAATTTTCCTATTGAACTCAATGGAAAAATAAGTCAGGAGAAGAAACCCTTCAAGTTATCCATCCATATCTACTGTATTTCTGGCTGCAGAGTGGTGGTTTAAGGCTTGTTTGATACGTCAGACCCTTGATGACTTAGAGCCATTTAGCCAACCATGTGTTTAGCCAACCATGCCGATGCCCCGTTTGATCTACAGTCACAAACTTTGGGGTACACGTCCTGCTACTCATGCCCAACAAATTTGTCTCAAGAAACCATGAGGTCTGCCACCTTCAATTTTCCGCTAATTAGCATTTTTTGTAAAACACTTAAAATGTTACTCCTCCTACAGAATTAGACCAATTTGCACCAAACCTGTTCGAGGGACTCAACCCGCATCCCTACATACAGTCAAGCTGGAAAGTCTGCACACTCCTTTCACCTTCTCCACATTTTATTACGTTACAGACATATTCTACAATAGATTGAGTTCATTTTTTGTCTCAAAATTCTACACTAAATAGCCCATAATGACAAAGTGAAAACAGGTTTTTAGACATTTGTGCTAATTTATTAAAAATATAAATGTAAAATATCATATGTACACAAGTGTGCACACCCTTTGATATGACACCCAAAAGTGAGCTGAGGTGCATTTTGTTTCCACTGACTGCTTGAGTTGTTTCTACAACTTAATTGGAGTCCACCTGTGATAAATTCAATTGATTGGACATGATTGGGGATTGCCAACACCTGCCTATATAAGGTCCCACAGTTGACAGTGCATGTCAGATCAAACTCCAGGCCATGGGGTCAAAGGAATTATCTGCAGACCTCAGAAACAGGGTTGTGTCAAGGCACAGATCTGGAGAAGGATACGGAAAAATCTCTGCAGCTTTACAGGTCCCAAAGAGCACAGTGGCCACCATCATTCGTAAATGGAAGAAGTTTGGAACCACCAAGAATCTTCCTAGACCTGGCCGCCCGGCCAAACTGAGCAATCGGGGAAGACGGGCCTTGGCCAGGGAGGTGAGCAGGAACCCGAGGGTCACTCTGACAGAGCTCCAGCGTATCCTTGTGGAGATGGGAGAACCTTTCAGAAGATCAACCATCGAGGCAGCATTCCACCAATCAGGCCTTTATGGTAGAGTGGCCAGACGGAAGCCCCTCCTTAGTAAAAGGCACATCACAGCCCGCTTGGAGTTTGCCAAAAGGCACCTAGAGGACTCTCAAACCATGAGAATCAAGATTCTCTGGTCTGATGAAACCAAAATTGAACTTTTTGGCCTGAATACCAAGCGTCACGTCTGGAGGAAACCAGGCACCGCTCATCACCTGGCTAATACCATCCCTACAGTGAAGCATGGCGGTGGCAGCATCATGATGTGGGGATGTTTTTCAGCAGCGGGAACGGGGCGACTAGTCCTGATAGAGGGAAAGATGAATGCAGCTAAGTACACCGAGATCCTTGAAGAAAACCTGCTCCAGAGCGCTCTGGACCTCAGACTGGGGCGAAGGTTTACCTTCCAACATGACAACGACCCGAAGCACACAGCCAAGAGAACAAAGGAGTGGCTTCGGAGAAAGTCTGTGCATGTCCTTGAGTGGCCCAGCCAGAGCCCAGACCTGAATCCAATTGAACATCTGTGGAAAGAGCTGAAAATGGCTGTGTACCGACGCTCCCCATCCAACCTGATGGAGCTTGCAAGGATATGCCAAGAGGAATGGGCAAAAATGTCCAGAAACAAGTGTGCCAAGCTCGTAGCTTCTTTCCCAAGACGCCTTGAAGCTGTAATCGCTGCCAAAGGTGCAGCAACCAAGTATTAGGCTAAGGGTGTGTACAGATATGTAACCCCTAAGTAACCTATTTTTGTCAGTAAAATAAAATTGCATATTTTCTGTTTTCATTTCGTCATTATTGGCTATTGTGTGTAGATGTTTGAGGCAAAAAATGAACTCAATCTATTGTAGTATAAGTCTGTAACGTAATAAAACGTGGAGAAGGTGAAAGGAGTGTGCAGGCTTTCCGGCTTGACTGTACATGCATTACTTTATTAAGGCCTATTTTTCAATGGGCGTGACTTATCACAAAAATGCTAATAATTCCAAAATCATTTGACAGAAAGTTATGAAACCTGGGAAGTCTATTAAAAGTAATATGAGGACTTGACCTCTGCAGTTTCAACCCAATCGAGCCACGTGGTGGCGCTATATAGATCCAAATATAAGAAAATATTAAAAAAAATCACTAAAAATCATTGACATGCCCACTGCATACGCCCCGTTTTATCTAGAGTCACAAAATGTGGTACAGAGGTCCGTCTCCTCATACTGAACAAATTTGCTTAAAGGAACCATCAAGTCACCCGTATTGGATTTTCCGCTAATTAGCATTTCTTGTAAAACACTTAAAATGCTACTCCTCCTACAAAGTTTGACCAATTTACATGAAACCTGGTACACACAGTCCATAGACCATGCTTTATAAAATATATATACAGAATTTTGATATTTTAAAAGATGGCCGAATGACGAGACAATGAATTTTCGGTGGGTGTGGCTTATCACAAGAATGCGAATAATTCCAAAACAATTTGACAGATCGTTATGAAACTTGGTAGGTCTGTTAAGAGTAACATCAGGACTTGACTACTACAGTCTTAACCCAATCGAGCCACTTGGTGGCGCCATAGAGTTCTGAATATAAACAAATGTATAAAATTCACTAAAAATCACTGTTCCTACATTACATTACATTACAGCCATTTAGCAGACGCTCTTATCCAGAGCGACTTACACAACTTTTTAGCATTTTTTACATATTATCCATTTATACAGCTGGATATATACTGAAGCGATTCAGGTTGAGTACCTTGCTCAAGGGTACAACGGCAGTGACCTACCTGGGAATCGAACCTGCAACCTTTCGGTTACAAGGCCAGTTCCTTAACCATTATACTACACTTCCTTTGCAGAGATGTAAAACTTGCTACAGTGACAAAGACCTGGATTTGGATCATAGATCTTTACTAATTTGGTGGGGACCATCTTGAATTTGCCGACATTTTGTCTTAAATGTACTCATTTATTACTTCTTTGTGTTTTTCCTTAACCGCTTGGCTGATTCTCATGAAACTTAGCATATCGTTAGCAGCTGTCATCTCACAAACCCTCACCAAATTTGGTGGCGATAGGCCAGTTGGTGGCGCTGTAGTGCACGTTAAAAATATAGTGACATTGACACGCCCACTTCCGACGCCCCGTTTGACCTAGAGTCACAAAATGTGGTGTACAGGTCCCTCTGCTCATGTTGAACAAATTTGCCTCAAGGATCCATGAAGTCAGCTGTATTGGATTTTCTGCTAATTAGCATTTTTTGTAAAACACTTAAAATGCTACTCCTCCTACAAAATTTGGCCAATTTACATGAAACCAGGTAGACAAACCCTTTAGATGCTTCATAGAATTCTGATATTTTAAAAGATGGCCGAATGACGAGCCAATGAATTTTCAATGGGCGTGACTTATCACAAAAATGCTAATAATTCCAAAATCATTTGACCAAAAGTTATGAAACCTGGGAAGTCTATTAAAAGTAATATGAGGACTTGACCTCTGCAGTTACAACCCAATCAAGTCACGTAGTTGTGTTGCCCAGGGTGAGTTGCCGGGAGAAGAAGGTGCAGGGGTGCATCTCGTGATCAAGGGCGGAGCGTTGAGAGAGGATGGCCCCAACGCCAGTGTCGGAAGCATCCACCTCAACGATGAACTGACGGCTGGGGTCCGGGTGGCAGAGGATAGGGGCTGTGGAGAACTTCGCTTTGAGTGAGGAAAAGGCGCGGTTAGCCTCAGGGTTCCAGATGAAAGGGACGGAAGTGGAGGTAAGGTTAGTGAGGGGAGCAGCAATTACACTATAGTTGCGGATAAACCGCCCATAAAAATGTACAAAGCCCAGGAACTGTTGTAAATGCTTACGCGTGGCTGGTTGAGGCCAGTCAGCTACGGCTTGGATCTTCGCGGGGTCAGCTCGGTGAGAATTCTCCGGCGACGTTCCTCTGCATCAACGGTGGTCTTGCCCAGCTGCATCAGCTCCTACTCCGATGGGTCCAGCATCGAAGGGGATCGGTTCCTTGGAGGCGGCGACACTCGCGAGCGAGTAGGGTAAGGTGGTGTACTCTGGTGGCCCTTCTTCTTATCCCGGGCACTTGCCCGGAGCCGGTTGTTAATGGATATAGCGAGTGAGATAAGAGTGTTCAGAGAACTGGATTAATCGCGGGTCGCCAGCTCGTCTTTCAGTTCATCACTGAGGGCTTGGAGGAAGGTTCCTTGGAGGGCGGTGTCGTTCCATCCCGAATCAGCTACCAAGGCGCGGAACTGAACAGCCATCTCTGCCATGCTGCGGTTGCCCTGACACAGTTGGAGTAAGCGCTGGGTAGCATCGTGTCCACAGACAGGATGGTCGAACACCCGACGCATCTCAGAGGTGAAGGAGGCGAAGTGAAAACAGGCGGGTAGCTGACTGTCCCACATAGCCGTTGCCCACTCCCGTGCGCTCCCTCCCAGACAGGCCATCACAAAGGCGACTCTACTTGCATCAGAGGCGTAGGAGGCAGGTTTCAGGCGGAACACTATGTCACACTGTAGTAGAAAACTTTGGTACTTTCCCAGGTCTCCCATGTAGCGCTCAGGATGCGGCACGCGTGGTTCTCTTCCAGGGAGAGATGGTGAAACTGTGGGCTGCGGCTCCGGGGTTGGCGGTGCAGCACTGGGGAGGACCCTCGGGAGAGGTAGATGAACCACCAGCTGACTAATCATAGTACCCATCTGACTCACTTGATCCAAGACGGTCTTCAGAGTCTCCTGGACGTCTTCTAGGCAGTTGCCATGTTGATCGATGACAGCGCTCTGGCAGGCAAGGGTGTGGTGAATCTGTTCTGAGTCTGTTGAGTCCATGTTGGCCAGTTCATTCTGTTATGTTTCCAAGAAGGAACTGCACTCAAACGCACGACTCACAGACAGGAATTACAATAATTCAATAATTTATTACTTCGTCCAAACTCCAGAAGTATAGGGAGAATAATTAATTCAGGGACTGGATCCTGGAATGGTGTTAGCAGGGGGTTGAACGGGAGTGGGAGTAGGCAAGGGGCTGGATGGTGGCGGAATCCTGGGCTGGTGTGGCAGAGGAGGAGCGGGATGCAGGAGACAGGGGCTGCGTGGAGTGGGCTAGGACAGCTGCAGGCTGGCGGACATGCAAAGCAGAACAAGGCATTAATGACAGCAAGGCAGAACAAAACAGGCAGCGTAATATGCTGGGCTAGGCAAGACTTGAGGCAGCAAAAGCAAGGCAAGACAAGGCTAGAATTCAAAACACGAAGCGAGACAAGACAAGAGTTAATTCCACAACGAGACTTAACGAACTGACAAAGGACAAAGAACACCGGGAGAATATATATGAGAGTTAATGAGCTAATGATTGCGTGCAGCATGAGAATGTATGCGAGAGTGATTAACTGAGCAGAGAGCATAAGGAATGCAAGCGAGGAGCGGAATGACAGAGGCGGAGACAATGCAAGGGAAATGAGTGACACAAAGAGGGAAACCCACATTCAGCCTGCAGCATGACGGAAACAAACAGGAAACATGAAAACATAACACGACACGTGAGCGAAAAGGTAAAACAAGGAGCACAACGGGGACAGGAATGGAGAGCGTCACACATGCATTCATATGAAACAGTCAATGTGTATGTAGCTTTTAACAGAAATTAAGATGTATACTCTGAAACATCTATTCATATGAAACAGTGCATTTTTCCTCATTGCCAGCGTTTATTATATAAAAAATGTAATATTGATGCAAATAAATCAATATGATTATTAAATCAATTCTAACATAGGACCTCCAGTGGTAGGAGAGTAACATATAATATTTGGCAATATTTATTTTGTGTATTTAATGGCAATAAATAATAATGAGTTTTCACTTGCAAGACATTTCAACAACAGACTGGGCTCCAAAGACAACTCATTCCCCGAAGATTGCCCCCTACTGGCAGGAGAGCAAAGTTTATTGAGGACAGAACGGATCCTCAATAAAAATACGAGCCTGATGTTGTATTGCACGCAGACTGAACCCTCTCACCACCTTAAAAGCATCATGCTCTCATTCAAAACAACCGTTCCACTCTCAGTTGACTTTGATCGCTTTGAAGACTACTTCATTTTTCTGGTCCATATTATTTTCGCTACTAGTGCGGTCCTCCTCGCGGGCTCAGTGGCAATTGCAATCTTGAGCGCAAAGACAAACAAGATAAACTCTTCAGGGTTAATCATAACACAGTGTTAGCTGCATATAGCCTAAAGGTAAGGTATTTGGTTTCATTCACATATTTATAGCTACGAGAGATTTTGGAGAAAGAAAATGAGGTGTCTTCTAAACCGAAAGTGCATCAGGTAGCCTACAGTAAGCAATGGAATACGCTGAATGCTTAGGCCTATTTGTACAACGTTTTAAAAAAATGATTTTACGGACCACCAAAAGGAAATCGCGACTGCCAAAATGCCAATAATTGAGAAAACGGCAAATAAAATCATATTTGAATGAATTTAATTTACTTTTTTGGGTGCAATATGGTCTTTCGGCCAACGGATGGCGGTATATATATATTACTAGTCGCCTTCAAGATGTCAGTACTAGGAGACAAGTAGAAGAAGCATAGAACCAGAATAGAATAGAATAGAATAACTTTTATTTTCCCGTTAGGGAACTTCAGTATTCAGTACTTCAAATGCGGCTTAGCTATTCTGTGGCAGAGTGCGACTCGGTAGAAACTAAGACATAGTGTGCACAGCAAGTTGGATGGAACATGCTCCCATTTTGAATTAGTCTACCTTTGAAGCCCTAATTTCTGAAAAGGTAAAAGCTTTAACCCGATTCACGTTGGTGCTCCATACTATAGTGGTAGACGTATCGGTCCCAATTACAGTATTCATGTTTGTCTTAAATTATAAACTAGGTTACAGAAAACCTGCAGGATTGATACTGCAGTGCAATAAAATAAGAGGGTGCTATTAATAGCCCAAAGCGCTTACGACCCTCATCTTGCCACAGCCACAGACTGTAAAATGCATAAAATGCACCGTTTACAAGAAAATCATGTTCAGAGCTAGAAACAATAATATTTTTTTAAAACGGTGTACAAATAGGCCTAAGCATTCGGCGTTTTCCATTGCTTACTGTAGGCTACTATACAGTAGGCTACCTGATACACTTTCGGTTTAGAAGACACCTCATTTTTTTTCTCATCTCTCGTAGCTATAAATATGTTAATGAAACCAAATATCTTACCTGTAGGCTATATGCAGCTACCACTGTGTTATGATTAACCCTGAAGAGTTTATCTTGTTACATTTCGCCAAAGTCCCGTACAGTCAACATTTCCACAGTGACCTCGCATTTAGTGCTGACATAGTCTACGTTGCTGTTGTTATGTAAAAAAAAAAAACACACGTGCTTTTGTACGTTTTAAAAAAAAAACTTGTAGCTACATATATAATATGTATTTCTGTTTTAGAGTGTTTATTTTTCTATTTGTGCGCTATCAAAATAGCCTAAATGGTGTAATATTCAAATATTCAAAAAGCTTCAAGGACCTTTGATTTCTAAAACCTAACTCCTAAACACAACCCTACTGGTATACTTTACAACCAAAGCCTACATGGGCTCTTTGTACTAAAAAAACTGTATTTATGTCACGGTTTTCCTAGTTGCCGTTCCCGTCTCCACTTAAGTTTTATCGCGGCTCTGGGTCGGCTCCCTTCCGTGTTTTATTTTCTGTTCTACTATCAATTTCCTAACCTGTGGTGATTGCCACGGATATTTAAGCTTCTCGCTTCCCTCTTCCGGTGCTTTGTTGTCGTTATACCTTTGACACAAAGTTGGTAAGGTATAGGAACACGGAAACTATTTTTCTTGTTGTTTCAAATAAGAAAAGTAAGAAGTCCGGTTAGAGTTTAGGAAAAGATCTTTAGAATCCTTTGTTTCCTATTGTTTCACTCTTTATCTTTTTCCTTTCCTCTTTGCTTTCCGTCTGGAGTATTTTCGTTATTTCTTACTCCTCTCTCTGTTACCTATTTATTTTAGCTCGGTCGCTCCTCGAGCTTTAGGTAACAGGTTCTGTTTTCTTTCTTGTTTCAAGCGCCCATTATCTCTGGGCTTTCTATTTGTTTGTTTATCAGACCTCCGTTTATTACTCTCTGCCTGAGAGTGTGAGGTCCCTGTTGTTCTTATTTATTTTCTACTCGGGTTTTGAGTCTCACCCACGTTTGGGGTCATTCTAATTTGGCTATACGCCGGGAGGTTTTTATTCCCACTATTTTGTTTCGTGTTAATCCGTTCGCGGATTCATTTCTCTCCCTTTAGTGGTCCTCACTAATGTGAGGAGCTTTTTGATCCCGCGTCCTGTCGCGTCTGGTTCTCCCTAACCAGCACCCTTACAATTTACGGTAAAATTAATGCAAAAAAAATTTGCTGCTAGGAAAACTCTGCCAGGAAAAACCATGTGTATGTAATACATTTAATAGGCTACCAAAGGTAGTATAAATACAGGGAAATATTTCTGTATCAATGATACAAAACAACGTAAAATCTCTGTTGCGTTATAGCAAATGATTTGTCATTGCGATTTTCAGCACCCTGAGTTCAAAACATCTTCTCGCGCCTGTGCACGCAACCGATTGTAGTCGGAGCTTGCATGTACAGTTGGTTTCACACCTATGCATTATTATTGTCAAGGAACGTCATTCCCATTTCAATGGCTAGACAAATAGGCACATTTAGCATTATGGAATTACAGGTTATAGTCATCACTAAAATTATAATGACAATAAAGTTGTATGTAATTGCAAGATATCAGTTTGGATGAGACCCACCGAGCGCTGAGAAGGAGAACAAGAAAGAATCACTGAGGATAATTGTCACGTATACGACCAGATTAATAGGCGATTGAACTCATTTACACTTTGTTGGAGTTGAATCGCTCTCTAAAACCAATTTTACAGTAAAATGTTCATTATTAATTAAACTCTAAGAGAGTACATTTGAGTCGAATAGGGATCATGTGTAGGCCTACTCTGTTGAATTAACACTGAACATTTTACTGTGTAATTGGTTTTAGAGAGCGATTTACACAAGTTCAATTTATCCTGCATGCTATTTAACTGAATATATTCAGGCAAGGCACCTTTCCAAAATTACGTTTTGGGGTGATAACATAATAAGAACTTTGTAAACACGCTATTCACCAATATTCTCTAAGCTATCGGCCAGTTTTTACATTGCAATTATTTACAATCACAGTACCGTTTTGTGTTCTCTGGGAAGTCAGTCGTCATGTGTAGCTTATTGTCTGTTTTCTCTCAACGCAGAATCGATTTTGATCCGGGATGCAGGAGCGATTGTCATCAGGAAACATCAAGTAGGCCTATATCAAGCGGGAAAATGCAATGACAATCTGGAGAGAAAGACAACAGCCCATAATGTTGTGCTCATCAATATCCCATCTGACCTTTTTTTTATTTTTCAAAGTAATTAGTTTTTTTCGTGAACAACACACACAACAATGCAATTTCCTACAGGATAACCACAGGAGCGGAAGAGACGAAAAGACAGCAGGGAAATCAACCCAGGGAAATCGGCGAGGCTCGAGTCTGAGCAGCGAAAGGAGAAGGAAGTACCTCTCACTCTCAATAAGGGAGAGCACTAATAAGAGAGGTAAAATAAATAGAAAATAGAGTGACCCGAATAACTGGGCGAAATAGCCTAGTAGGCTTGAGTGTAGATGAGAAAAGGAAAGAAAAGACCTCTCGCTCTCAATACGAGAGAGCAGTCAATAAGAGGCAGAAAATAAACGGTAAAGACAAAAACAGTCTCAGAGGGACTAGAAAAGGAAAACCAGGACGAAGGACAGCAAAATACAAAAGATAAAACAAAACCCTACCTGAAACTCTAATGCATCAAAAGGCCAGTCCCGGAAGCCCCGGAAAACGGAAGGACAGAGCTCAAATAGCCAGCAGGAAACTCAACACAGGTGAGCCGAAATAAGTGCCGAGTGGAAAGGAAAGCAAGGCATGGTCGGTGGAAAAGTACCGCAAGAGTGCCCTCACGCGGCTCCAAGGGAGAACGGCCGCAGAAAATAGAGAGGCTGCCAAACCATGACAGGACCCCCCCCCTCTAAGGGACGACCCCAGACGATCCCTCAGACTTATTTCTACGAAAGTCCCTAATGAGTTCTGGGTCCAAAACGTTTTTAGAGGGGACCCAGCAGCGCTCCTCAGGGTCATAGCCCTCCCAGTCAACAAGAAACTGGGCACCTCTGCCCACACGTCTCTCGGCCAGAATGCGCCAGACAGTATACACCGAACCCCCCTCCACGAACCGGGGAGGGGCGGTGGTTTGTCTGCCGGAGCAAGAGCGCTAACGAGCACCGGTTTCAACCGGGAGACGTGAAAAGTGGGATGAATGCGTATGGAGCGCAGGGGCTGCAGGTGCACCGTGACCGGGTTAATCCTCCGGATTATTTTAAAGGGACCCATGAATCGTGGCGCGAGTTTGCGAGACTCCATGCGCAACAGAAGATCCCGTGTGGAGAGCCAAACCTGTTCCAACCCGGTAGGGAGGGGCCGGGTGATGGTGCCTGTTGGCCAAGGCTTTTTGTCTCGCCGAGGCGACGTGGCTCCAAGGGTGACTAGGGATGAGTAAGGGGAGCAGAAGACCTGAGGGTGGGAGCTTAGAACCCTTGTTACGGGCACAGACTGGACAAGCCGAAAAAAATTCCTGCACGTCCCTCTCCGTACCAGGCCACCAAATGCGCCTGGATAGGAACTCCTTCATCCTATGTACGCCACGATGGGCCGCCAGCTGGGAGGAATGGCCCCATTGGAGTGCCTGGGATCTTACCCTAGGGGGAACAAAGAGTCAATGAGGAGGACCCCCCCCCCCCCCGGGCCCGAGTCCAGGTGCAATGCCTTCTGCACTACGACCTCGATCTCCCACATAACTGGGACCAAACTCTCCTCTCCATCCACAGAGAGAGGAGCAGGGCTACTCGGATCAGGCAGAGAATCAGCCTCCTCTAAGTCACTAACAGAGCTCAGCTCCGAGTGGTAACTACGCCCACCAGAAGCGAAGAAGGCCGTCCGTCGGCAGTGAGATCTGCATAAGAGGCAGAAAATAAACGATAAAGACAAAAACAGTCTCAGAGGGACTAGAAAAGGAAAACCAGGACGAAGGACAGCAAAATGCAAAAGAGAAAACGCTTGTTTTTTTTACGCTCTTTGTTTGTCTCGTCGCCAGTTCGTTCTGTCTATTTGCCTTGTGCTTGACGTGTTTGGTCTCTGTATGCGTTGTGCTTTTAACCTGTTTGTTTGTTCTGTTCTAGTTTCGCCTATCCAGCCTGCTTCCCTGATCCTGCTCGCTCCTGCCTTGTTCTCGGTCCTGCCCAGTTGTTTCTCGCCAGCCCTGTATCCAGCCCTTCACCTACTCACCTGCCTGCTTCCCTGTTCCTGCTCGCCCCGGTCCTGCCTGCTTTAGTTCACCAACCCCGCATCCAGCCCTTCACTTAGCTCCCCTGTCTGTCTGCTTGCCTATTTCTAATAAATTCACTCCTGTCTGAGTTTTGCCTAGGTTTGTCTCCGAGTCCTGCATTTGGGTCCATTCCAGTATTTGTACCGTAACAAGTCCCGCGTTAACCCAAAGCAAAGTGATGGGGCAAAGTGGTCACCTTAAATTGCCTAACTTCTATACCATTTACCGGCTACGTGTTAAAACGAAACAACACAGAATACCCAGAAAACGGAAGCACAGAGCTTAAATAGTCAGCAGGAAACTCAACACAGGTGAGCCGTATAAGTGCCAAGTGGAATGGAAAGCACGGCACATCGGTGGAAAAGTACCGCAAGAGCGCCCTCACGCGGCTCTGAGGGAGAATGGCCACAGAAAAGAGAGGCTGCCAAACCATGACAGCTCCAGCACTGTAAAAATGTGTCATCTCTTCTTACAGTAACGAGCAGGCACCTGGTTACTGCTTTTCAGATTTCTTGTAATGTGAACTAGTGTAATAAGTAACCGTATTTTATCAACAGCTAGTTGCTTGGTGGATACTGTGATCTTGTACACTAGAAAACACTGTTTATTTAACCCTCATACTACGTTAACATTTTATGAGGCCTTTTATGTTTGGGGTCAAATTGACCCCAAAAGTTTAAACCGACACAAAAGTATTGTAATAGGAAACATTTCTGAGTCACCCTTTGTGTGTCTCACAATTGACTAGCCTTTTATCCCTAAATATTTATTAAAATCTGTGTTGAAACATATAATTTTAGAGCCTGAGATAAGTGAACGTTTGTGAAGTTTAAAACCCTATACAGGAAAGTGCCACCAGAATTATCCACAAAAAATCAGAGATAAAAACTATGTGTTGTATATTTTCTCACATTTTTACAACTACCCCACAAATTACTCCACACAATACCTTTTGTATACACACTGTTAAGTTGGTACAGGACTTTTGAAAATATAGCATTATGTTTATTGTGTGTTTACTATTTAATCCCAACAAATTGGGAAAAATAATACAGTGTCAAGATGAGAAAATAAGGTTAACTTGTTCTTAAGAGAACATTGAATTGGGTCAAATTGACCCGGAACATAATATTGAGGGTTAAGTAGGAGTTCAGCAGCCTACCGTATATTTTATGCTTTACCAAAAAAAGAGCCTATTGCAATCAATGAAAAACTGGGGTCCCCAGGATTGGCGGCACTGTTTATGAAGGGAACACGCATCAATTCACCAAAATAATTTATAATTCATATATTTGTGATGGCATGTGCCAATTTACAATAATCAACAGATAAGTGAATCAATCGGTTAATCATAAACAAAATCAATACACCTCTTATCACACAATAAACCTTTAACAAAAATAACCATCTTCTACTCATTGTCCCTCCACTCCAAATCCATAACTTCTCTTATCAATGACGGCACTTGTAAGTTAAGAACAGAGCTCTTTATTGACACTTTTCTCCCTGTTCTGCGGCTCACTCTGGCCTTGCTGTACAATTACTGCCACTGTCACCGTTTATTCGGACCAAATAAATCTGCAAAAGAAAACAAATACTATAGTTTTTTAAATGTCCTTAATTAAAGCTCTTATTCAAAAATGTGCTACTTATATATAAAATTTATTGGGAAATGGGGAGCATTGTTAGAATATTGTAACAAAATCTTATAACTCAGTTAAAGTCAAACCACCTCCTTATATGTCATTAATCTGCTGATAACACACTAAAATAATTACCTTTGAAAGAACTGGAGAGTTGTGGCAGTCTCTTATTGGTACTCTATATTAAAAACATAGATCTGAAAAAGGCAGCTAGAGCTGCCAATGAGTCTGTGTCAGCAGAAGGTATCACAGCTCTGCCCTCTATAGTGAGTGTCCATTTCTCACCAACCCCCACAATGGAATTGCCTGAACAAAAAAAAATCAGTTCAACAGTCACTCACAATCCATTTATATTTTCACATGACAGTGTGATGGACTGCAAAGGATGTTCTTATCTAAAGGGCCATTGGAAAATCGTTAATATTTCAAACAAATATATATACCCACCCAAATTTGGAATGTCCAATTGTCTCTGCAACCACTGTTCATTGAGCAAACCCACTGCACAGGTCACATGGGTATCAGACCTCAGTGCAGACCCACTGCACAGGACACACGGGTATCAGACCTCAGTGCACACCCACTGCACAGGACACACGGGTATCAGATCTTAGTGCAGACCCACTGCACAGGAGACACGGGTATCAGACCTCAGTGCAGACCCACTGCACAGGACACATGGGTATCAGGCCTCAGCGCAAACCCCACTGTACAGGACACACGGGTATCAGGCCTCAGCGCAAACCCCACTGTACAGGACACATGGGTATCAGACCTCAGTGCAGACCCACTGCACAGGACACACGGGTATCAGACCTCAGTGCAGACCCACTGCACAGGAGACACGGGTATCAGACCTCAGTGCAGACCCACTGCACAGGACACATGGGTATCAGGCCTCAGCGCAAACCCCACTGTACAGGACACACGGGTATCAGGCCTCAGCGCAAACCCCACTGTACAGGACACACGGGTATCAGACCTTAGTGCAGACCCACTGCACAGGACACACAGGTATCAGACCTCAGCGCAAACCCCACTGCACACAGAACACACGGGTATCAGACCTCAGCGCAAACCCCACTGTACAGGACACACGGGTATCAAACCTCAGCGCAAACTCCACTGTACAGGACACACAGGTATCAGACCTTAGTGCAGACCCACTGCACAGGACACACAGGTATCAGACCTTAGTGCAGACCCACTGCACAGGACACACAGGTATCAGACCTCAGCGCAAACCCCACTGCACACAGGACACACGGGTATCAGACCTCAGCGCAAACCCCACTGTACAGGACACACGGGTATCAAACCTCAGCGCAAACTCCACTGTACAGGACACACGGGTATCTTATCTCAGTGCAGAATCATTGCACAGGACACACGGGTATCAGACCTCAGTGCATACCCACTGCACAGGACACACGGGTATCAGACCTCAGTGCAGACCCACTGCACAGGACACACAGACAGCAGACACACAGACACGCATACCCACTGCACAGGACACACGGGTATCAGACCTCAGTGCAGACCCACTGCACAGGACACATGGGTATCAGACCTCAGTGCAGACCCACAGCTGTCCTTGGAACCCGTGGCTCAGCCACCTGTTTCTCCCTACGCACAATCGCCAAACCCGCACAGAGCGGAATCGAACGATGACCAGTGACCACCTATATGCAGCTATATGCAGGCCATGGGCTTGTCCATGCCCTGCGGGGTTGCCAGATGGCTTGTCCATGCCGTGCGGGGTTGCCAGATAGCTTGTCCATGCCATGCAGGGTTGCCAGATGGCTTGTCCATGCTGTGTGGGGTTGCCAGATGAACCACAGAACACATGTTGCGTCTTCTCCTCCTTTATGGAATACCTCCTGGAACTAAAACCTCACAGGCGTTGTGTTGCTTTAAACAAACTAATCAGTAAACAGCAGCACCCTATTAACCACCAATACAAAGCTTAAATGACCACAACCACAAAAGTGGGGGTTCAAAAGTGGCAAATGGCCTCAGTCAATGTGTATATAGCTTTTAACAGAAATTAAGAAGTACTAGTGCAGTGCCCGTACAAAACATGCCCGTTCGGAACGGGCTGATTGCTTGGGCCCCAGTATTGGTGCTTGCAGCTTTCTCGAGAACGACTCATCCAATCAACTTCACAGTCGACACTTCACTTCCGTGGGTCCTGAGCAATACACCTAGCGAATTTCAACTTCATACATTCTGTGAAATGAATGGTGGAATGTTGACAATGTTCCAATGCACTCTAGCTGCCTCTGCAGCTGATGATGTCACAGTACACTCTAGCTGCTTCAGATTATCCTCCTACAGTTTTTAGACTTCTTATCATAGACCATAAATAGCATATTTTCTGGAGAACCACTCATCCAATTAACCTTACAGTCGACACTGCACTTCATTGGGTCATGAGCAATACACCTAGCGAATTTCAACTTCATACAGTGCCCGGTTGTCGAGCAAAGCGAAATACAGACGGACAGACAGACAGACAGGATTTCTTCCTTTATAGATAGATATTCTGAAACATGTATTGACACGAAACAGTGGATTTTTTTCACATACAAAGCACATTGCCAGCATTCATTAAATCAAATTTAAATATTGATTCAAATAAATCAATATGATTATTAGATCAATTATCACACATGACCTCCTGTGTTAGGAGAGCAACATTGGCCATATTTGCATGGTGCATTTAATGGCAATATATAATAATCAGTTGAACATATTTTAAATAAGAATCCACAGTTCTCATTGCACAGATTAATTTCGTAGAGTCTGCTTTTAAAAAAATGTATTTTTCACTTGACTGACATTTTAACAACAGACTTGGCTCCAAAGACATCTCATTCCCCGGAGACTGCTCCCTACTGACAGGAGAGCAAAGCTTAGCCTCAAGAGGACGGAACGGATCCTCAATAAAAATACGAGCCTGATGTTGTATTGCATGCAGACTGAACCCTTTCACCGCCTTAAAAGCATCATGCTCTCATTCAACACAACCGTTCCCCTCTCAGTTGACTTTGATCGCCCTGAAGACTACTTCATTTTTCTGTTCCATATTATTTTCGCTACTAGTGCTGTCCTCATCGCGGGCTCAGTGGCAATTGCAATCTTGAGCACGAAGAGTCTTCGACGTCAGAACAGATTCATTTTCATGCTCAACACCAGCATTAGTGACACTCTTATCGGCTTCTCTGTATATTATCTTGGTCTGTTTGACGTACAGGAAGGATTTCCGTCACGGAACGGTACATATTACATTCTACCTTCACTTCTTGGAGTAAATATTATTACTTTCCTCTTTGCACAGTTTGACCGCTACGTCGCTGTTTGCTATCCCTTCTTTTACGACCGATACATCACACCACCGATTGTTGTTGGAAGTTGTATGTACGGTTGGTTTCACTCGTATGCAATATTATTGGCAATGAACGTCGTTCCCATTTCAATGGCTAGACAAATAGGCGCATTTAGCGTCGGGTCTTTACAGGTTGTAGTCATCACTAAAATTATAATGACAATAAAGTTGTATGTACTTGCAAGATATCAGCTTGGACGAGACCCACCGAGCGTTGAGAAGGAGAACAAGAAAGAATCACTGAGAATAATAGTGTTCGTAGTCATATCTTTCCTAGCACTGTGGTCTCCCTCCTTCGTCAATATTATTGTGAGGCAGCAGACGTTTCGTGGCGTAAATTTTAGAAATGAAGCCACGAACCTCTTTGCCATTATGGCGCGCTTTAACGCAGTCACAACGCCCGCTGTGTACATCTGGGGAAGCCCCGCTCTGCGCGAGGCTTTGAAGAAAACCGTCTGGGGGAGAGTGTGTCCAAAGCGTAAAAGAAGGTACAGTGAATTCAGTGCGTTACTTAGTAAAATAATTAGTTTTAAGTCAATATGTCAGATACATGAAAGAAGATATTTTATTCTGTCACGTATAAAACCACATGAATAGGCGCCTGTACCTATTGAACTCATTTAAACTTTGAATTGAATTAATACTGACAATGTTATTGTGTAGCGCCAATTAGCCAAATAAGGTTTAGTTCTTTAGATTGTCAAAAGTTGTCGCAAACACGTATTTTTCTTATTTTAATGTACCTAATTGGTTTTAGAAAGCGATTTAAACAACTTCAATTCATACTGCATGCTATTTAACTGAATATATTCAGGCAAAGCACTTTTCTAAAATTAGGTTTTGGGGTGCTAAAATAGTAACTTTTTAAACACGCTATTCACCAATATTCTCCAAGCTGTGGGCCAGTATTTACATTGCAATCATTTACAATTACAGTACCATTTTTTGTTTTCTGGGAAGTCAGTGGTCATGTGTAGCTTGTCTGTTTGCTCTCAATGCAGAATCGATTTTGATCAGGGATGCAGGACCGATCCTCGACAGGAAACATCAAGTATATCATGCGGGAAAATGCAATGACTATCTGGAGAAAAAGGCAACAGCCCATAATTCTGTGCTCATCAATATCCCATCTAACCTTTTTTTTATTTTTCAAGGTAATTTGTGTTTTTTTCATGAACGACAAAAATATAATTTCCCATATGTGTCCATATACGTACATATGTGCATCGATGTATCGTTGCTTCGGTTGCATATTTTCAACAATTAAAGCTCTTACAGTAACAGCTGACAGCTGGTTACCAGCAATCGTAAATGTGAACTAGTGTATAATAAGTAACCGTATTTTATCTTTCAATTCCTGACCGCTAATCAAATGACGGTGAACCACTATTGAATTACAGTGGTTTACTACTAACAAAAATGCTGTAAATTGCTCCTCTCATTTAAGCAGAAAAAAACTGACAAGTAGCTACTGTGCGCCGAATACTGGTAACATATAGACAGCTAGTTTCGAGCCAGATACTGTGATCTTGTACATTAGAAAGCACTGTTTATTTCAGAAAGAGTTCAGTAGCCTACCGTATATTTTACAAAAAGGCTTTAACAAAAAAAAAGAGCCTATTGCAATCGAAAAAAATCTGAGGTGTGTTCATGAAGGGAACCCATATGGGATGTAAAAATCATATGATCATGCTTGCAAAGTTTTATACAAATCATACATGTTGATTAGTATTATATTATATATTTGTATACAATTCTTATACAATCTCTCTTTTCTTTTTATAGGGAGTACCATGTATGTTAGGGAACTATTTAATTTTAGTCTGAAATATATGCTGGTTCTCTAACACATATTTATTCTGTATATAAGTTCTGTATATGGCATATGTGATTTTTATATAGGATTTTTACAGACGTATTCATATACACATCAATTTTCCAAAAAAAATGTAATTAATACATTTGTGATGGCATGTGCCAATTAGCATTAACCCTCATATTATGATCCGGGCCAATTTGATCCGATTAAATGTTTGACATCTCTTAAGAACAAGCTAACCTTATTTTCTCATCTTGACATTATGATTTTCCCCAATTTGTTGGGATTAAATAGTAAACACACAATAAACATAATGCTATATATAAGTCCTGTACCAACTTAACAGTGTGTATACAAAAGATGTTGTGTGGAGTCATTTGTGGGGTAGCTGTATAAAATATAAGAAAATATACATATATACCTTTTTTTATTTTTTTGTGGGTAATTCTGGTGGCACTTTCTCATGTAGGTTTTACATTTTTCCAGCTTTCACTTACCTCAGGCTCTAAAATTAGGTTCAATTAGAATTAGTCAGTTGGGAGACACACAAAAGGTGACATAGAAAGTGTCAAAATTTTTGTTTGAAATAGTTTTGTGTCAGTTGAAACTTTTAGGGTTAATTTGGCCAAAAACATAAAAGGCATCATAAAAGGTGAACATAATATGAGGGTTAATCAACACAGATAAGTGGAATCAAACGGTTCATCATAAACAAAATCAATGGCACCCGCCCCCACAGAAATTTGATTGGCCACCACGGAAAACTAGCTACAGATGACAAAATATGCTACCATTTGATATCATTGATTCATAGGTTTAGTGGACGGAAATTTTGCTAGATCGCTAGATAAAACCACACATTAACAATTTAAATATTAATTTACCTCAAAGCGTAGGCCTGGCTGTAAATAACGTTAGGCTAACCACTTATTTTTTCCTGTACCCCAAGTCGCATCACATACATCACAAAGACCGACAGCCAGCTCACTCACCAGAGTCTGTCTGCACTCTGCAGTTGAACACTGAACAGTAACAGTGCCATTATGTGGGTCTCACGAGTCATTGTGTTACAATTGCAATAATATTTTGTAGCTCAACTGAAACTGCTACTGAAGGAGAAACACAGCCCCTCTCTTTGTCGGACGTTCACTCTCAGTGTGAGAAGGCGCGAATGTTATTGTTCAGTAAGTATTAACCTATATGAACCAGATTCTTATAAATATACATAATTAGGCCTCTATAATTTTCCATTTTCTTTTTCATCCCCAGTGAACAACAGTCATCCATGGATGGCTAAATTGTGTTGGAAACGCGTCTTGAAGGCCTTTTCAACGGCATTTTTCGCGCACTGGGTCAGATTACACCAAACTGTTTATCTATATGTCACCTTTTCCGTCAAGGATGTTCGCCAAATTCAATAAACCTGTGATCTGCATTAGGTTACCTGATCCTGAGGTAAAAGGTAACTAGCTAAGCAAACGTTACTTTACCCACGGTTGTAATGGTGACGTGACGTGTGAGGTAGGAGGGGCCAAACGCAGCAAGGGGATTCATTAAGTACTAGGCCACTAGGACGGGAAACCCGAAGGAGACAAGACAGGGAACACACGTACCAAAGCTACTAACCGGCTCACTGTCACACGCCAATGAGTAGAAGCGCAAACGCCAGGTTTCTCAGTAACCAAACCAAACAAGGCGAATGGAACAAAGAACTGCTACCCTATACTTCTACGAGCTAAGCAACTCAGTAAAAGCGTGAACGCCCGATCTCCCAGGAGAGAGAAACATTTTACAGGCGAATAGAGCAGAGATCTGCGGTCCCATACCTCTACGAGCTAAGTAACTAAAGAGCCAGAAATAATAAACGCCCTGCCTCAGTAACGAGACGCATAAGAACAGGCGAGTAGCATAATGGCACAAATAACACACACCAAACGTACCGAAGCTACAAACCGGCTCACTGTAACACGCAAATGAGTAGAAGCACAAACGCCTGGTTTCACAGTAAGAAAACCAAACAAGGCGAATGGAACAAATAACTGCTACCCTATACTTCTACGAGCTAAGCAACTCAGTAAAAGCGTGAACGCCCGATCTCCCAGGAGAGAGAAACATTTTACAGGTGAATAGAGCAGAGATCTGCGGTCCCATATCTCTACGAGCTAAGTAACTAAAGGGCCAGCAATAATAAACGCCCTGCCTCAGTAATGAGGTGTTAGAATAGGCGAGTAGCATGAATGGTACAAATAAAACACACAGCCAACAAACCCTGCAAAATAATACGAGATAGTATACAAGGAGGCGAAAGGAACAGAGATCTAACATTCCAAGGCTACTCTCAGACAAAACAGAACTACAGTTCCGAACAAAATCGCCAAAGCTCCATGTACGGAGACAAGTACCGAATGGAACAAACAGGACAGGCTGCACCGGACATTTACCGACTAAAAGACTAACGCGAGATTAGTAGAAAATAAACGCCCTGCCTCTCCGTAAAGAGGAATGTAACGAGGCGACAGGAACAGAGATCCAACGTTCCACGGCTACTTCCATAAGCTCGTAGTCACACGCACAAAACATAAAGGGGGGTAAACGCCCGATCTCCCAGGAGAGAGAAACATTTTACAGGCGAGCCGCCGGTAAACCGCCGTCCCATACCTTTACTAGCAAAATGACTAACACAAGCTTAGTAGAAAATACACGCCCTAGCCTCTCAGTAAAGGGGAATGTAACGACATGAAAGGAACAGAGAGCTAACGTTCCAAGGCTACTTTCAGAGACTCGCAGTCACACGCAAACATGTCCACAACATCGCCCGGTCTCCCTATAGGAAGACGTACCGAATGATGAAACAGAACTACAGTCCCGAACAAAATCGCCAAAGCTCCATGTACGGAGACAGGTACAGAAGGACCAACAGGACAGGTGCACCGGACATTTACCGGTTAAAAGACCAATGGTTTACCAATCATATCAAATATAAGTAATTTTTACATTAACCTAATCGATATCCAAAGACAACGTTTAATCTGGCCGCATTTTATTTATTTATTTAAATGTTAAATTTAACGTTAAGTCTGAATGTTACAGATTCAAATTGCTTCGAAATGCAGCATAGGCTGAAGTTTAATTAAATTGAGAGTAATTAATTTTTCATTCTCGTCACTGGTGATTAATGATGTGGACTTTGGTAGGTAATCCATTGAGTTTGATTTTGGGTGTCTCTTTTCAAATGTAATCAGTACTCATACCCACAATGTTATATTCTATGAAATCTGACTTCAACTTCGCTGCTTTTTGAAGAAATGTTTTTAAACAGGAAGTGTAGGCTACCACCATCTGAAAATGGACTAAATTCTTAGTTTTACACAATCCATAAAGACTATTTTGTCATACTTGAATGAGCTACATGATATTTTCTCTTATTGTTTCAAAAGTTAGTGTGGTAGGGGGGCGTGGTTTTAGGCGCTGCCGGCAAGAGAGAGAGTGAACGCGTGCGGTTTGTGGAGCCGACACAGCTCTCGGGAATCAGGCAATTGGTAACGATTGATTGTATTATTGTTTGTATCAATTAACCAATTGCCTTGATTGTTCGACAGTGAGCCTGAGTGCATAAAGCCGGCCGGAACATCTGCGGAGGGAGAGCGGAGGCCGGAATTAATGTGTGTGTATGTGTGTGTGTGTAAAACGCAGAGAAAAGCCACAAATAAAACCGTGTTCTCTGGAAAACCTGCCTGGTTACTGTCTCTGCACGGGAGCGGTGGTGCTCACCTCGCCACAGTGGTGGCCCGTACGGGGAACAAGAAAGGCGAAAACGGTGCAGAGGACAGAAAAGCAGGATTTCTTTTGGATAATCTCCCGCGTCGGAATCCCGAAAGAGATTCTGACGGATCAAGGCACTTCCTTTATGTCACGCACATTACGCGAATTATATGAATTATTGGGGGTTCAGTCTATTAAAACCAGCGTATACCATCCGCAAACAGATGGGCTCGTGGAGCGTTTTAATAGGACTTTGAAGTCTATGATTCGGAAGTTCGTACACGATGATAGCCGAAATTGGGATAAGTGGTTAGTTCCTCTCTTGTTTGCAGTGCGAGAGGTTCCCCAGGCCTCCACGGGATTTTCTCCCTTTGAATTGCTGTTCGGTAGACGACCACGGGGTGTCTTGGATCTAGTTAAGGAAAGCTGGGAGGAGGGTCCAAGTCCCAGTAAAAACGAAATTCAGTACGTCATGGACCTGCGAGCAAAACTCCATACACTGGGTAGATTGTCACGGGAGAATTTGCTCGAGGCTCAGGAACGTCAGCAGAGGCACTACGATAGAGGAACTAAGCTACGTCAATTTTCACCGGGAGATAAAGTCCTGGTATTACTCCCGACGTCCAGCACAAAATTACTCGCCAAGTGGCAAGGACCCTTCGTGGTTACACGACGAGTGGGGGAAGTCGATTATGAGGTGGTGCGATCTGATAGAGAGGGGGCGAAACAGATTTATCACCTCAATCTACTAAAAGCATGGAAAGAGGTGGTACCGGTCTCTCTGGTCACGGTGGATCAGGAGAGAGATGAGCTGGGGCCTGAGGTACCAAATTCTACCGATCAAACCTCACCCCTTTCGGATAGCCATCTCCTACCGAATCAGAGAGCGGATCTTGCCTTGTTGCAAAAGCGGTTTGCGGATGTGTTTTCCCCTCTACCAGGTCGCACTAACCTCATAAGCCACCACATTGAGACAACCCCGGGCGTGACGGCGCGTTCACGGCCCTATAGACTACCGGAACATAAAAAGAAATTGGTTCAGGCAGAAATAAAGGCAATGCTGGAATTGGGGGTAATAGAGGAGTCTAACAGTGCCTGGAATAGTCCCATCGTGCTAGTGGGTAAGCCGGATGGGTCTATTCGGTTCTGTGTAGACTATCGTAAGGTGAACGAAGTGTCACGTTTTGATGCCTATCCAATGCCTCGGGTCGACGAACTCTTGGATCGGCTGGGCACAGCTCGTTTTTTTTCGACACTGGATTTAACCAAGGGCTACTGGCAGATTCCCTTGTCTCCAGAGTCCAAGGAAAAAACGGCTTTCTCCGCTCCGGACGGGTTGTACCAATTTCGGACACTTCCGTTTGGGTTATTCGGGGCCCCTGCCACTTTTCAACGTCTCATGGACAGGGTACTGCGTCCGCATGCTGCTTTCGCTGCAGCCTATTTGGATGATATTATCATCCACAGCAACAGCTGGGCTCAGCATGTGCGGCATGTGGGGGCGGTGTTAGAGTCCCTGAGACAGGCGGGGCTCACGGCTAACCCAAAGAAGTGTGCAATTGGCCGAGCGGAGGTACGGTATTTGGGGGTACCACTTGGGAAGTGGACAGGTGCGGCCTCTAGTGGACAAAACCGCAGCGATTGCGACCTGCCTCCGACCCAAGACAAAAAAAGAGGTGAGGAGGTTTTTGGGGCTGGCTGGCTACTAGCCTACAGAAGGTTTATTCCTGCCTTCTCGGAGCTGACCAGTCCCCTAACCGACTTGACTCGGAAAGGTGCCTCAGATCCGGTCCAGTGGACGGAATTGTGCCGGCAGGCGTTTGAGCGGGTGAAGGAAGCTCTTTGTGGGAAACCGCTCCTGTTCACCCCTAACTTCTCTCTCCCTTTTAATGTGCAGACAGACGCATCGGACAGAGGGCTGGGGGCCGTTTTGACGCAGCAGGTGGAGGGGGTCGACCGACCAGTGCTGTACATTAGCAGGAAACTTTCACAACGCGAAGCTAAGTACAGCACGGTCGAGAAAGAGTGTCTGGCCATTCGGTGGGCGGTCGGGTCCCTCCGTTATTACCTACTGGGTCGCCCATTCACCCTCTGTTCGGACCATGCTCCCCTCCAATGGCTTCACCGCATGAAGGATACTAACGCCCGAATCACTCGTTGGTATCTGGCTGTACAGCCTTTTAATTTCAAGGTGATTCATAGGCCGGGAGCGCAGATGGTGGTGGCGGACTTTCTCTCTCGCCCGGTGGGGGAGGAGGAGGGGGGGGTCGGTCATCGGCCGGATGGCTTCCCGGCCTAAGTCGGGCGGTGGGGGTATGTGGTAGGGGGGCGTGGTTTTAGGCGATGCCGGCAAGAGAGAGAGTGAACGCGTGCGGTTTGTGGAGCCGACACAGCTCTCGGGAATCAGGCAATTGGTAACGATTGATTGTATTATTGTTTGTATCAATTAACCAATTGCCTTGATTGTTCGACAGTGAGCCTGAGTGCATAAAGCCGGCCGGAACATCTGCGGAGGGAGAGCGGAGGCCGGAATTAATGTGTGTGTATGTGTGTGTGTGTAAAACGCAGAGAAAAGCCACAAATAAAACCGTGTTCTCTGGAAAACCTGCCTGGTTACTGTCTCTGCACGGGAGCGGTGGTGCTCACCTCGCCACAGTTAGTTAGTTAACCAACATAGGGACTGCCACAGTCATATCTGTACAAGTATAGCTCTGTAATTGAAATGGTAAACAAGCAGGCACTTTAAGGATGCCAACCTGCATTTGCATATAGCAAAACCAACACAAATTATTGATC
This sequence comes from Synaphobranchus kaupii, assembly GCA_029718625.1. Classification (NCBI taxonomy): domain Eukaryota; kingdom Metazoa; phylum Chordata; class Actinopteri; order Anguilliformes; family Synaphobranchidae; genus Synaphobranchus; species Synaphobranchus kaupii. The sequence goes on from CM056376.1 coordinate 30,896,940, forward strand.
CTTTGTAGCAGTGCAATGCCTACTAGCAAAGAAACCCACCTCCTGTAACTAGACTGCATTGACTGCTCTGCTAAATGACTGCACCTGCTAAATGACACTACATACAGGTTTAGTGCACCTGCTAAATGACTGCAACTGAAGTTTGACAATTATTTGAGAGCCGTAGGGAGATTTTGGAGGGGGTCCTGCAATATACATATTTTATTTAGTGTGATTGCAATATGATCAGTCTGTCCGTCTCTATATTTTTCCCTCCCTCTATCTCCCTCCTCCCTCTATTTCTCCCTCTATCTCCCCTATCTCTTTCTCCCTCCCTCTCCCTGTATTTGTCCCTTCCTCTCCCTCTGTATCTCTGCTTCCTTTTCCTTCTGAATCCTATATTTTTTCTCTCTCCTGTATTTCCTCTATCAATCCCCTCTAGCATATTTACCCTCTGTCTAACTTCTGTTTATCCTGACCTCTATCCTCTCTCAAACCTCTGTCCTCTATATACTCTCTATATGTCACCTATCACTCTGTATGTAGTGTCTCTCTATCCTCTATCAATCAGTTATCAACATAATTTTTATTAATGGGGATAGACGGTACTAAATAGCACACCTTCTGGTTCAGTTCACTATTAGAACAATGTCAAACAATATTGATGGAAATATAAATAATTTATTTTCAGTGCTTCTTGTTTTGGGTATTATGACTTTTACATTGGTGATATGTAATAATAGTGAAAACATTTTTCAATAAAAATCAGCTCTTGCATAACTAGATATGTAAAAATGAACAATAAATCAATAAAACCACTATATACTTCTTCTGTTTAACAGCAGACAGTTGAACTCTATGGAAAAATAAATCAGGAGAAGAAACCCTTCAAGTTATCCATCCATATCTACTGTATTTCTGGCAGCAGAGTGATGGTTTAAGGCTTGTTTGATACGTCAGACCCTTGATGACCTAGAGCCATTTAGCCAACCATGTGTTCCATACTGTTCCAGTGTAATTTACAGCTAAATCTAGTCCCACCCCCTAATTCCCAGAGATCCATTCAAATGCAGAGACGTTATAGTATCGCTTGTAAGAGTACCAGAAAAGAAGATATCAAGAGTCTTTTGATGTTGTTGGGTCACAGACATCAGGAAGTCATGGCATGCAAAGGATATGCAACCAAATATTAAAAATGATTTTAACTAACTTGTGTAACTTTCTAACTTGTGTGTCAGTGATCACAGGTGTATTCACTTTTGTCTTTCAAAGTATTTGTTTTTGATTGTTCATAAGAGGAAATACTCTACTTGTCAACTTAGAAATAATACAATTATTGAGAGATGATTTTGAATCATTTGACATTTAAGTAATAATGCACAGGGGTGTACTCACTTCTGTTGTATACTGTACATCAGTATTTTCACAAAAATAATGTTCTTTATTAAAATTCCTAAATAATGCTTTCTGTGTTTTGAATTTTAGCAGCGAAATGGTGTAAATGTTGAGCCATCACTATGATGGTAGACCAACACAATTACAGTCATGGTCTTGAATTGGACTCGCATTGGTCTGGTCTTGGTCTTGGTCTCGCCCCCCCTCAGTCTTGGTCTTGACTCGGTCTTGCCACCTCAAAGTCTTGGTCTTGACTCGGACTTGATACACTCTGGTCTTGGTCTTGACTCGGTCTCGGTTTAGGTGGTCTCGACTACAACACTAACAGTTACTGCCACTGTCACCGTTTATTCTGACCAAATAAATCTGCAAAAGAAAGCAAAGTGTTATGCTCTCACTCCCGTCCTTTTGTGTCCCGTGTTTTACCTGTTTACTCTCGTATCGTGCTGCAGGTTGGGCGTGGTTTTCCCTTTCGTGTCACTCTGTTCCACTACTCTTTATCCGCCTATCTCTTTCCTTCTCTCTGCATGCATTCTGCACACTCTCTGCTCTGTTAATCACTCACGCATACATTCGCACACGGCACTTAATTGATACTTGTTAACTGTTGTATTTAGTCACCCAGTGTTCTTTGTCCTGTGCCAGTTCGTTAAGTCTCCTTGTAGTAATACCCTGGTCTTGTCTCGTGGATACTTTGTATCTAGTCCAGTCTTGCCTGCTGAAAAGCTTTCATTCTGAATCAGCGTTACTCACTATTTTCCAGTCTTGTCCAGCTTTAATTAGCTCTCGCCAGGAACGGTGTTAACACGCTGTTCACTCTGTCCTGCCTCGCTGTTACTAACTTTGTCTGCTCCAAGTCTACCAACCTGCTGCTGTGTGTGCATCCAGCTGGTGCTCCAGCTCTGCTAACCTGCAGCTGTTCGTGCCCACTCCACTCTGCCCGGTCTCCCGCTCCCTGCTCCTCCTCTGCTCAACAAGCCCGGATTCCTGCCACTATCCAGTCCCTGGCCTCACCCGCTCCCGCTGATCCCCTGCTAATCCATACCTGGTTTCTGTCTTGTCTGTCTCTCTCCCTATGCTTCAGGAGGAATTCTTGTCGACGCAATAAATTATTGGAGTTATTGGAATTCCTTGTGTGTTGAGTCATGCATTTTGGTCCAGTTCATACTCGGAACCGTAACACAAAGACTATAGTTATTTAAATGTCCTTAATTAAAGCTCTTATCCAAGAATGTACTACTTATATTTAAAATGTATTGGGAAATGGGGAGCATTGTTAGAATATTATAACAAAATCTTATAACTCAGTTAAAGTCAAACCTTATAGTCTTATATGTCATTAATCTGCTGATAACACACTAAAATAATTACCTTTGAAAGAACTGGAGAGTTGTGGCAGTCTCTTATTGGTACTCTATATTAAAAACATAGATCTGAAAAAGGCAGCTAGAGCTGCCAGTGAGTCTGTGTCAGCAGAAGGTATCACAGCTCTGCCCGCTATAGTGAGCATCCATTTCTCACCAACCCCCACAATGGAATTGCCTGGAGAAAAAAAAACAGTTCAACAGTCACTCACAATCAATTTATATTTTCACATGACTGCCAAGGATGTCTAAAGGGCCACCTGAAAATATAGAAATATAATCTATATATATGAAAAGCAAAAATAATCCTCAGGGTGGTGAGCAGACTAGGGTGCATCTCTACATCTCCTGGAGTCTTAGTGACCGCAGCAAACACTTGCAAATACAAGTGTAAACCATAAAATACCAATAGCCTTATGCAAGTAGCAAGTACATCAGCTAAAATGAAGAGTGAGTCTCCCTCCTCGTTAAAGCAGGAGTGACCTGTGGCCACAGAGCTGGGATTTGAAGGCTGAGAATGTCTTAAATACACATTGTTTTGCTCCACATTCAAACATGAAATCTGATGTTTTTCTGTGAACGCTTGTATGGTTTATGAACTTTGTGAGCGAGCTGGTGTTCAACACACATTTTTTACATGTTAGATTCATTGTTATTTTCTAATGCATCATATTGTGTTAAATCACTGAGGTTTTCCCACGCAACAAAGTGCAGTGCCATCCTTTATATATCGGCTCATGCCCACAGGAAACAGTTATGATTAATTTTATGGTGATGGGTGTCAGATAACGGGGTGTGTCCAGCTCTTCCACAGAACACATGGTGCATCTTAAAAAAATAATAATTTTGTGCCCAACATGGGGCTGTGTATATCCAAATCCAACCATAATTTGGAATGCCCAATTGTCCCCCCCAACTGCTGTTCATTGAGGAATCCCACTGCACAGGAAACACGGGTATCAGACCGCAGTGCAAACCTAAGGCTTTCCTATGAAACACATGTATTAGCCTATGGCTACTTGCACTCAGCATACAGCTGCAACATGTTTCGACCAGGTGTGGTCTTCTTCAGGCAACAACAAGAAGACCACACCTGGTCGAAACGCGTTGCTGCCACATGCTGAGTGCAAGTAGCCATAGGCTAATATTGTTTGTCTTACCTGTCTGTATTTGAGCGCTTTATGTGGGTTAATTTTGTGTATGGCCAGCGCCTTCAGTTTATTAAACAGACGGTACACTATTTTCACCCCAAATAGGTTGCTATCCTTTTTCTCCCCCTCTTTATTGTTACGGTACAGATACTGGAATGGACCCAAATGCAGGACTCGGAGACAAACGCAGCCAAAACTCAGACAGGAGTGAATTTATTAGAAGTAGGCAAGACAGACAGGGGAGCTAGGTGATGGGCTGGATGCGGGGTTGGCGAACTAAAGCAGGGGGGACGGGCGAGCAGGAACAGGGAAGCAGGCAGGTCAGTAGGTGAAGGGCTGGACACAGGACTGGCGAGAAACAATTCAATTCAATTCAATTCAATTTTATTTATATAGCGCTTTTCACAGATGACTGTCACAAAGACGCTTTACAGAACAGAAAGGGGAGAAAAGGGGGAAATGGGAAATGCCAGCTCTAAGCCAGCTCTAAGCCCCCAGATAGCAGAGGTAAAAACTCTAGTAGGAGAGAAAAACCCTCATACTGTGGCGAGAAAAAACTCCCCGATGGGAAGAAATCTCGAGAGGAACCCGGCTATTGGGGGGGATGCCCATCCTCCACTGGCCTATGGGTTGATTATGTCATAGGGAGGTATTCGATACAGATGACTCCATCATGTAGAGATCAGCAGTGGCAGGTGGGGGGCGCCTAGCTGGTCTTGGGCTGGAGCTCCGGGCCAGGAGGGGGGGCGGGGGGAAACTTGGGCTAGAGCTCCGGGCAGGTGCCCAGAGCAGGGAAGAGGAAGAAAAAGAAAAAACATTGTTAGGGGGTTCAGATGGTAGCAGAACAAGCGCAGCAGGAGAGACAGAGGTGTCTGCTGCGATAAGGAAACCCCGGCAGAATAAGGCTATGGCAGCATAGCTAAGGGCTAAACAGAGGCAGGGGCCAATACAGCCATGAGGGCAGGCTTGAGACAGTCACCACTAGACCATGACCGGTCGAGCTTAACACAACACTACCAATAATGATCCAGTGACAGCACAGACCGCTCAGTCCACCAGCGACTCTATAGCTAATGCCAGCCACCCACTCCTGCCCCTCAACTATAGGACAGACTAAAAAGATGAGTTTTAAGCCTAGCTTTAAATAGACTGACAGTGTCTGCACCCCGAACATGAGCAGGCAATTTGTTCCATAGGAGAGGAGCACGATAGGAAAAGGCTCTACCACCTATTGTACTTTTAGCTATTTTAGGAATAACAAGGAGGCCTGCGCCCTGCGAACGGAGCGTTCGTGAGGGATTATAAGGGAAAAGTAAATCCCTTAAATATAAGGGGGCAAGCCCATGTAAGGCTTTAAAGGTAAGTAATAGAATCTTATAGTCTATTCGAAATTTGATTGGCAACCAGTGAAGTGAAGCTAACACTGGGCTGATATGTTCAAATCTTCTAGTTCTCGTGAGAATACGAGCAGCTGTATTTTGAATTAGTTGAAGCCCTTTCAGAGAGGACTGTGTACATCCAGACAAAAGAGCATTACAGTAATCTAATCTAGAAGTAACAAAAGCATGGACTAGCTTTTCAGCATCATGTAGGGACAGTATTTTTCGTATTTTTGAGATATTCCTCAAGTGATAGAAAGCAACCCTAGAGATGTCTTTAATGTGAGTATCAAATACTAGATCTGGATCAAACGTAACACCAAGATCTTTAATGACAGCACTTGAGGTGATTGAAATTCCATCAATGTTAGGCATATAGCCAGATAGTTTGCATCTCAGGGACTTGGGCCCCACCACCATTACCTCTGTTTTATCAGAGTTTAGTAAGAGAAAGTTATGGGTCATCCATTCCTTTATATCTATAAGACAAGCTTCCATTTTTGACAGCAGGACAATTTCATCAGGCTTGACTGATAGATACAGTTGGGTGTCGTCTGCATAGCAGTGGAAGTTAATGCCATGTTTACGAATGATTTGTCCCAGGGGAAGCATGTATAGAGAGAAGAGCAAAGGCCCAAGGACAGATCCTTGTGGTACTCCATATCTAACCCTAGATTTATAGGAGGAGTCATTGTTAAGATGCACAAATTGATATCGGTCAGATAAGTATGATCTAAACCAGGAAAGGGCCAGTCCACGGAGGCCAACAATATTTTCGAGCCTATCCAGAAGGATGAGGTGATCAACTGTGTCAAATGCTGCACTTAAATCCAGAAGCATGAGTACAGAGATATAGCCACTATCAGAAGCAAGGAGTAGGTCATTGAATACTTTGACTAGGGCTGTTTCAGTGCTATGAGAGGGTCGAAAACCTGATTGAAAAACTTCCAATATTTGATTAGGGTGCAAAAATGACCAGAGTTGTTTTGAAATGGCCTTTTCTATTATTTTAGAGAGGAACGGAAGGTTTGAGATAGGCCTATAGTTAGACAAGTCGTTTATATCCAAGTTTGGCTTTTTAAGAAGGGGTTTGATGACTGCAAGTTTGAGAGTCGGTGGTATATGTCCAGAGGCTAAAGAAGCATTAACAATATGCAACAGTGGTGTTCCAATTACTGGCAGTAGCTCTTTCAGTAACTTCGTTGGAATAGGGTCTAGAAGACAGGTAGAAGATTTTGAAGAATTTACTATAGTATTAAATTCAGTGAGATCTATTGGAGCAAAGGAGCTCAGATAGGCCACCCGTCCATCTGACGATTCTGCACCCAGGTGTTGAGTGGACGAAGGGGCAGACCCTGTATGAGGGGTGGTAGAAGAACTTTGAATCTTGTCCCTGATTTTTATTATTTTGTCATCAAAGAAATTCATAAAGTCATTACTATTAAATGGGATTGAAACACAGGGATCAGCATGATTCTTAGTCAGTCGGGCAACAGTGTTAAACAGGTGCCTAGGATTGTTTCTATTTTCATCTATTAAAATAGAGAAATATAAGGAACGCGCTGTGATAAGGGCATGTTTATAATGGAGAAGGCTGTCTTTCCAGGCATGGAAGAAAACATGCAATTTGGAGGAACGCCATTTGCGCTCAAGTTGGCGTGAAGCTTGTTTGAGAGCACGAGTATGGTCATTGTACCAGGGAGCTAATTTCTTATTGCAGACTTTCCTCTTTTTAAGAGGTGCGATAGTATCCAGGGTTCTACTAAGTACGTTATTAATGTTGTCAGTCAGCTGATCAATTGAGTTTATGTCTGCATTTGTATACGCATTTTGGCTGGAGCCTAGAAAATCCCCACAGTGCACAAATGAGCCTGGGAGCTCATTAATAAAATCATTTGCAGATCTGGAGGAGAGCTTACGACTAAAGTAGAATGTAGTATCTGATGGCACATGACAGACTTGTGAAAGGTGAAAGGTAATTAAGTAATGGTCTGATAACACAGGATTTTTAGGCATGACTGTTACGTTTGCTATTTCTGTATTATACGTTAAGACCAGATCAAGAGTATGGTCATGAGAATGGGTGGACTGATGTATATGTTGATTAAAGCCAATGGGTTCAATAATTGACAAGAATGCAGATCTGAGAGGATCACCTTCACTATCCATGTGTATATTAAAATCACCTACAATTATTATTTTATCTGAATGAATAACCAGGCTAGAGAGGAAATCAGCAAACTCAAGTAAGAAACCACTGTATGGACCTGGTGGCCTATATAAAATGACAAGGGTAAAACTGATTGCTTTTCTGTTTGGATGTGCAAAACTAAGAACAAGCACTTCAAAACAGTTAAATTTGTAGGCAGATTTCAGAGTAGCAAAGAGATTAGATTTATATATAGCAGCAACACCACCTCCACGACCCGTCAAACGGGGAATGTGTGTATAACTGTAACCAGGAGGAGTGGATTCATTTAGTGCAATATATTCATCAATTTTAAGCCAAGTTTCAGTTAAGCATAGGATCTCAACTTGGTGATCAGTAATTAATTCATTTATAAGAGTTGCCTTAGGGGCGAGTGATCTGATATTAATCAAGCCAATTTTTGGCTCTCTCTGTTCAGCCCCATCATTAGTAGAATGACAGGGTCTGATTTTTTTTAAATTAGCCATACAAACACCCTTAATGGGCTTTTTAGCAAAGCCTACTCTAGGTCGGGGGACAGAGACTGTCTCAATAGCATGGAACCTGGGCAGCAGTTTTTGGGAACATGCAGAAATCTGTGTAAGACAGTAGTTCTGCTGCCTGGTCTTGGCTCTGGTGTGTCAGGTTATAGACTTACTGAGACTATAAGATAGATTCCTGGAAATAAGAGCGGCACCCTCCCACGAGGGGTGAATACCATCTCTTTTCAAAAGACCAGGCCTCCCCCAGAAAGTACTCCAGTTGTCTACAAAGCCAACACCGTTTGCAGGGCACCAAACAGACAACCAGTGATTTAGTGATGTCAATCTGCTGTAGATTTCGTCACCACGTCGAGCGGGGATGGGACCAGAGCAAATTACTGACGCAGACATCCGTTTCGCCAAATCACACACCGATTTAAAATTATCTTTGGTGATCTCCGATTGCTTCAACCGGACATCGTTAGCGCCGACATGAATAACAATTTTAGAGAACTTATGTTTAGCCAGCACTTTTAAGTTCGCTTTGATGTCGGTCGCTCTGGCCCCTGGGATACATTGGACTATGGTCTCTGGTGTCGCTAAATTCACGTTTCTTAAAATAGAGTCGCCAATCACCAGAGTTTTTTTAACAGGTTTCACAGCCGGTGCGTTACTGAGGGGGGAGAACCTGTTGGAAACGTGAATGGGTTGTTTGTGCACTGGTGGAGGCTTAGGTTTTCGACTACGTTCCCGAACTGTAATCCACCCGCCTTGCTGCGAAGGCTCTGCCGGGGTCCTACTTAAAGACAGGCTAACTGGTGCATCCGGAACCGTAAAAGATTCTAAAAACATTTCAGTATCTCGAATTTCGTGTAAGGTGCGGATGCGAGCTTCCAATTCAGCAATCTTCTCCGTCAACCTAGCATTTAACTTACACTTATCACAGGTAAAATTATCATTAACGACGGAAGATAAATAACTAAACATATCGCATACAGAGCAAGAGACAGCCCAGGAAGGAGAGACAGAGTGAGAGATGGACGAAACCGGCGAGCCGAAAGCAGCCATTAAGCCCCGTAAATTACTTACGTTTTTATCTGGCTGTATTGAGTTCGTTTGCTCGTGGATGATATAGGACGTAGAGAAACAAGTGGGCAGGAGCGAGCAGGAACAGGGAAGCAGGCTGGATGGGCGAAACTAGAACGGGACAAACAAACAGGTTAAATGCACAAAGCATACGGGTCAATGACATGACATGCATATTTTTGTGTCCGAGTGCATTATTTCCTTTTAAAATAATTGAATCAGGTTTCGGTCACTTGACAAGGTAGCGACAAGGTAGAATGGCGTGCTAATGACGTGCTAATGGTGTGCTAATGTCTCCCGCATTTCCAGACCTTAAAATGCGTTTATATAATAAAATATTGCCTCTAATATTTAAATGACAGTTATAAACTTCGTAAATTGTGTTTAAACATACAAGCAACATCAGTAACATAATTGGATGGATGTCCGGTGAAGCAGTTCCCCGGGAAACAAGACAAAAGAAACGAGACGCTGAACAAATCATGGGAGGAGAGGAGCCACCTGCCTGGGCACAACACCTTTTGATTCAGGTCAATAGTATCAAAGACTCGTTTGAGCAAAGGTTTGATTAACTTAATGTTTCAATCAAAGGACTGAAAAAAGACAATCGGGACGTGTTGAACAGAGTAACCCAAGCTGAGAAACGGATCAGAGAACTCGAGGACCAGTGCAACGCCAACAAGAAAGTTATTTCAGAACTCACTAAAGATGTGGAATACCTGAAAACCAAGCTAATACGACTAGAATCGCATACTAAAATAAATAACGTAGTGTTGGTGGGCTTGGATGAAGGCCTGTTGGAGACGAGTAATCAAAAGGTGATGGCAGAGATACTTCGGTACATATTGGATTTAAAAAACACTGATCTGGCTCCAGAGGTGGAACGGCAACATCGTAGCCTCCGCCCCTGTCTCGACCGATCTAAGCCGCCACGACCGTATCTTATAAGCCTGCTAAGATGGGATGACCGACAAAATATCTTAAGAGCGGCAAGCAAGAAGAGTCTGACCTGGAGAGGGAAACCGTTTCACGTATATCAGGACATGCCAGTGGAGATACAACGAAAACGTGCGGAATACGCGGATATCAAAAAGAAACTCAGAGACACGGGTCAACGCTATGGAATACTGTATCCAACCAGGTTTATTGTTATGATCGATGGAAAGAAGCACATTTACAAGAATCCAGAGGAAGCGGCAAAAGAATTGAAAATGCACTTACCAACTATTTTTGAGTAACCTGGACATGTCAAGTGGCACCAAAAGAAGACACTGGCAGATGCTGTAAGTGACTAATATTTTGATTTATCAGGATGATTAAAAGTAGTCTGCCGTACATTCCAGGTTAATTTAATACTGAAACTTTTTCATTAACCTTCATATGTGGAGCTTTTCTGTTTATTGACTATATATACCAGGATGGTTTAAAAAATAAAAATAACAATAATAATGTGATGGGTGGGTTACATTCAATCCTGGGTTGGCGTAGCAGAGGGAGAGCGGGATGCGGGAGACAGGGAGGCGTAGCGTGGAGCAGGCAGGAAGCTGCAGGCTGGCGGGTATAAACATAATCGGACAAAGCGTTAATTCAGCAAGACAAAACAAGACTGAGAAGCGTTAATTCAGCAAGACAAAACAAGATTGAGAAGCGTTAATACAGCAAGACTAAACAAGACCGTGACTTAGTTCTAAACTAGACGAGACCAAGGTAACAACAAACAAGATTGAACTGGCACAAGACAAAGAACAATGGGAGAATATATAGTGAAGTCAATGAGCTAATGAGTGATTGCAGCGTGAGAATGTATGCGAGAGTGATTGAGCGGTGACAAAGGCGTGAGGATTGCAAATCAAATCAAATCAATATTTATTTATATAGCGCATTTCACAACTAGTTGTCACAATGCACTTCACAGAAAAACCCAGCCTAAACCCCCCACAAGACCAAGCCAAAGGCAACAGTGGCAAGGAAAAACTCCCTGGTGTAACTAGGAAGAAACCTTGGGAGGAACCAGACTCAAGGGGGGAACCCATCCTCCTCTGGTCAGCTCAGGGTCTAGGGCTTAAAGACCAGCATGGTCAAAACAGCCAATGTCCATGATAATAGAATTTGCAGCAGCTAGATGACAGTCCAGATGTGGCGGCGATGATGGTGGGGAAACGGGCGCTGATGGCGGCGGGAGCAGCTGGCAGCAGTGGTAAGGAGGGAGGGGCAAGCGGCGACGGACAGGAAGCCGGACAACAACTCTCGAGATGCGGGGCATAAGCCCCGCCAGCAGAATGTAGAAAAATGAGTGACAGAAAAAAGTTAGGAAAAGTGTAATAGAGCAGAAGGAGCACCAACTGGGGGGGAGGGTTAGACAAGTGCCCCCGCCAGGAGTAATCTATGGCTGCATAGCTATGAAGACAGAGTTTGAGAAACCATGCAGTCATGAAAGGGAAAACATTCCTACCCACCTATCAAGTGCCAGCCCAGGAAGATGGGGTCACAGCTGTTGACAGGTGACAGTAAGGAAAGGATGCCACCCCACATTACTCTATGGCTAAATGCTTCTCTGGTCCTGTCTCCAGACTACAGCTCGTTATAAGCCTGATCATAAAGGTGCGTTTTTAATCTAGACTTAAATATTGAGACTGTGTCTGATTCCTTTATAAATTTTGGCAGGGTGTTCCACAGTAGTGGCGCTCTGTAGGAGAAAGCTCTACCACCCGTCAAGTTTTTAGATATTCTAGGGACTACTAAGTAGCCTGTGTCTTGGGAACGAAGTGATCTTTTCGGCTTATATGGTAAAAGCAGATTACATATATACACTGTCGCACGTCCATTTAAAGCTTTAAAGGTCAGAAGCAAAACATTAAAGTCTATCCTATACTTAATTGGTAGCCAATGAAGTGATGCTAGTACTGGGGTAATATGCTCATATTTCTTAGGTCTAGTTAAAATGCAAGCGGCTGCATTCTGCACAAGCTGGAGATTATTTAGCAAGGATTTAGGGCAGCCAGATAGCATGGCATTACAGTAATCTAGCCTAGACATAACAAAAGCATGGATCAATTTCTCTGCGTCCCCTTCTGATAGGAAGTGCCTTATTTTAGCTATGTTCCTTAACTGAAAGAAAGCTACTTAGATATGTTTTTTATGTGCGCGCTAAAGGTTAGATCTGGGTCTATAGAAACACCTAGGTCTTTCACAGCTGAGTTTGGAACTACTAAACAACCATCGCAATTGTACACAATTTCTCCCTTTGTTGTTTTGGACCTAAAACCAGCATTTCGGTCTTCTCTGAGTTTAGGAGCAGGAAATTGGAAAGCATCCAAGCTTTAATATCTGCAATACAAGCCTCTAATCGAGAAAGTGGTAGTGCCTCGTCGGGTTTCATGGAAATGCATATCTGCGTATCGTCCGCATAGCAGTGAAAATCTACCCCATGTGCCCGAATAATATCACCAAGGGGTAGCATATATAATGAAAAGAGTACTGGACCTAGCACTGATCCTTGTGGAATACCATATTTCATTACTGAGTAACTGGATACTTCTTCATTTAATTTAACAAACTGCTTCCTATTGTATAAGTATGATCTGAACCATGCAAGTGCTTGACCATTTAGTCCAACACAGCCCTGGAGTCTGTTCAGTAGAATCTCATGGTCTATTGTATCAAAAGCTGCACTTAGGTCAAGGAGTACAAGAACAGACACAGAGTTTTGGTCGGCTGATAATAGTAAATCGTTAATAACTTTAACAAGTGCCATTTCAGTGCTATGGCAGGGTCTAAATCCTGACTGGAATATTTCATGGATATGGTTTGAGCTAAGATATGCACCAAGTTGCTTCGCAACAGCTTTCTCTAATATTTTTGATAGAAATGGAAGATTTGAAATGGGTCTATAGTTTTCCAGTTTGTCAGGTTCGAGGTTTGGTTTCTTCAGTAATGGCTTAATGACCGCCATTTTAGTGGCTCTGGTACATATCCTGCTACTAAGGATGTGTTAATGATTTTTAACATATGCTGGCCTAGTACGGGGAAAAGTTCTTTAACTAATTTTGTAGGGATTGGGTCGAGTAGACAGGTAGTCGGTTTTGAGGACATAACCAGTTTAGACAGCTCCTCAATGTCAATTGGCGTAAAACAGTTTAGTGCCACTGTTGATACATCTTCCTGTGTTGACCAAGATCTGGGCTGTTCATTGATTATGGGAGGAGTGATGCCTAGAGGTGGAGGCAATTTGGAGATCTGGTCTCTAATAGCTTCAATCTTCTCATTGAAAAAATTCATGAAATCATTACTGCTGTAAACGCTGGGGTAAGATGAAAATTCTGATGATGGTTTTTTAGTCAAATTGTCCACAGTGCTAAACAAAAATTTTGGGTTGCATTTGTTTTGTTCAATTAATTTAGAGAAGGCAGATCTAGCCGATGCAAGAGCTTGCTTGTACTGGAGGAGGCTATCTTTCCATGCAAGACGAAATACTTCTAGTTTAGCTGACCGCCATTTTCGCTCCAGTTTTCTTGTGGACTGCTTCAGGGCACGGGTAGTGTCATTGTACCAGGGAGTACGGTTTTTCCGACAAAACTTTCTTTTTAGAGGGGCAACCATATCAAGGGTGCTTCTGAGAGTTAAATTTAACTGGTTAGTCAATTCCTCCAGCGATACTTCAGTGGTATTTTCTTTGCTTGAGAGGAATGATTCCGGAAGCATATCTATAAACTTTGGAATGACATCAGAGTTTAACGACGGGCTGTAATAATGTCTTGGCTCTGATATAGAAGTGGTGGTTGCCTCGATTTCAAAGTAATAAGGAAATGATCAGATAATACAGGGTTATGGGGTGCAATAGTAAGATTCATAACATTGATACCATAGGATAACACTAAGTCTAGGACTCTAGGGTATGGCTATGGTAATGAGTGGGCCCATAGATATTTTGTTTGAAACCAACAGAGTCAATAATAGAGGCAAAGGCTGTTCCTAGGGGATCACACTGTTTATCCACATGTATGTTAAAATCACCAACAATCACAACCTTGTTTGCCGAAATAGCAAGGCAAAACAAAAACTCAGCGAATTCTATTAGAAAATCCGAATAGGGCCCAGGTGGTCTGTAAACAGACACTAGGAAAAAGGACTGCATGCTACCCCTTATTTTAGCTAGCTCATGCTGTACACAATTCATAGAGAGAACTTCAAAAGATGAGAACGTATTTCCACACTTAGGAGTTAAGCTTAAGGTGGACTGATAGATCGCTGCAACACCACCCCCTCTTCCTGACTGGCGCGATACCTGAGTACTTAAAAAACCTACAGGAGACGCTTCATAAAGTGCAACATATTCACCAGGTCTTAGCCAAGTTTCAGTCTGACACAGTACTTTGAGATTATGATCTGTGATCAATTTGTTTACAAGAATTGCTTTAGGAGCAAGAGATCTAACATTCAGTAGTCCAATTTTTAGGAGTGATTCACAACACCTGCTAGCAGCAACATGGTTTAATTTTAGAGTAATAAGATTATAAGATTATAAGTGTTAATATCACAGTTTGCTTTACGTTTAGCATAGATGGGGACAGACACAGTCTCAATATAATAAATACTAGTTTCTAGCTCAGATATGTTAGATAATGGGGCTGTGGGATGGGTACTGTTGCCAATTACTAGTTCTGAAATGCACCTTGCAGACAACGGCGTTGGGCCATGTGTCATGTGTCACACGCTCCGATGTAGGATCAGAGGCCTGCTGCCTGGCCGGCGCCCTGATAAGGTGTCAGGATCTGGCCTTATTAAGACTAGCATCTAAGTTATTTGCTAGGACAAGAGCACCTCTCCAACTCGGGTGGAGTCCGTCTCTCTTCAGTAGGCCAGGCATTCTCCAGAAATCAGGCCAATTATTGACGAACCCTATGCCACTAGATGAGCACCACTCCAGCCAGCGATTTAGTGACGTAAGTCTACTGTAGACCTCGTCACTCCTACGAACTGGGAGCGGACCAGAGCATATTACTTCCCGACACATCTTTTTAGCCACTGCACACACCGAAACAAAGTTATTTTTGGTGACCTCCGATTGCCTCAATCGGACGTCATTTGTGCCAACGTGAATAACAATTCTAGAGTATTTACATTTACTTTTAGCAAGCACTCTCAAACTAGCCTCAATATCGGTAGCTCTGGCACCAGGCATACACTGCACTATGGTCGCTGGTGTCGCTAATCTCACGTTTCTCAGAATACTATCCCCTATGATCAAGGCTTTCTCAGTAGGTGTGTTACTGAGTGGGGAATATCGCTTTGAAACGCGAGTAGGGTCGTGCTCGGCGGCTCTAAGCCGACAGCTACATTTCTTTTGCACCATGACAAAATCATCCCGCAGTGAGGACTCTGACGGGGGAGAAATACTAACATCTAAACTGGTATCCGGCTCAGGTAAGAAGGAATCTAACAAACTCTCACTCTCCTGGATCTGGTATAACGTCCGGCTATTTTCCGTGCCAATTCTGAATTAAGCTCACACTTTGCACATATGCCATTACTGGTCAAATTAGCAACAGATATAAGGCTAAACATGAAACACACCCCGCAGGAAACACTTGCAGTGGAAGACATAATGTGCGCTTACCGTATTTATCCTTGGTTGTTGTTAGATTTTCTGGGTCTGGATGTGATCAACTTCAGAGCGGTAGTCACAAAAGTGGGAAAACAGAAAAATGTAGTCGTGGAAAATCGTCGTTGAAAAATCTAAAATAGCTCAGTATTTAAGATAAAAAAGTTTGTTGAGTTGAACAAGCGAAGCAAACACGCCTTCATGGACTGGGGAAGGAATATGATAGGCTGGGCAATAGCGAGGGTCAAATGGGGTGAACAAGAAGGGAAACCACGCCTAGCCTGCACAACACGGAAGACAGACAGGGAAACGTAAAAACAAGACAAGCGACGTGAGGAAAAGGGGAAAACAAGGAGCACAAACAGGGATGGGGACTGAGAGGGAACGGAGAGCATAACAGTCCCCCCCCTCAAGACACGCCTCTGGGCGTACCACCAGGCCTGATCTTATGGGGGTGATCCCGGTGGAACTCCCGGGTGAGGGAGGGGTCCAGGATCAACCAGCGGGATATCCAGGTACGTTCGGACCGTGTATGCCGGGGCGTCATCAATGATCCGGGGAGGTGGGGGGGCTTCAACAGGGGCGAGGGGACTGGAGGAGACGGGCTTGACCTGACTGACGTGAAATACAGGGTGTTGAGGGGAGCTTGAGTTTGAGCGTGACAGGGTTGAGGACAGTGAGGATGGGGTAAAGGCCAATGAACGGGGCTGGAGCTTACTTGAGGTGGCTTGGAGGGGAATGGTGGACGTAGACAGCCAGACCTGTTGACCCATAACGTAACATGGTTTTGGAGGTGCTCCACCGCAGTGTCCCGGAGGTGAAGAAGTCTGTCCTCAGGCATAGAAATGACTCTGTGGCATGGACCCGTGCCTGGACATGTAAAAATATATAATACAAATGTTTATTATTATTATTATTATTATTATTATTATTATTATAATTATTGTTATTATCATCATCATCATCATCATAATCATCAACAGTATGGAGTGCTATTATCTAGAGCAGGGGTTCCCTAACAGGTCCTGGGGCCCCCCTGTGTATGCTGGTTTTTGTTGCAACCAGTTGCAATCCCAGAATTTTAACAAGCTGTTAATTTTTCTTAATTAGGTGCTTGTCATGTTTAGAGGAATTATTTACCCTCTTAAGCCACATTATATCAGGAATAGCTATGGATGCCATGTAGAATAAACATTATTATAATAATGTAATTTAGTTTGTGCAAGCTGACAAACTAATTCATAAATCCTAGTTAGCTACGATTGCCAATTATGTTGGAGCTAATATCAGATGTACTGTGGATGTAAGATTTTTTAATGTATATACTGTATATACGTGTGTATATATATATGTATATATGTGTGTGTGTGTGTATATTATATATATATGTGTGTGTGTGTGTGTATATTATATATATACAGTCAAGCCGGAAAGTCTGCACACCCCTTTCACCTTCTCCACGTTTTATTACGTTACAGACATATTCTATCATATGTGCACAAGTGTGCACACCCTTTGATATGACACCCAAAAGTGAGCTGAGGTGCATTTTGTTTCCACTGATACTGCTTGAGATGTTTCTACAACTTAATTGGAGTCCACCTGTGATAAATTCAATTGATTGGACATGATTGGGGATTGCCAACACCTGCCTATATAAGGTCCCACAGTTGACAGTGCATGTCAGAGCAAACTCCAAGCCATGGGGTCAAAGGAATTATCTGCAGACCTCAGAAACAGGATTGTGTCAAGGCATAGATCTGGAGAATGGTACAGAAAAATCTCTGCAGCTTTACAGGTCCCAAAGAGCACAGTGGCCACCATCATTCCTAAATGGAAGAAGTTTGGAACCACCAAGAATCTTCCTAGACCTGGCCGCCCAGCCAAACTGAGCAATCGGGGAAGATGGGCCTTGGCCAGGGAGGTGAGCAGGAACCCGAGGGTCACTCTGACAGAGCTCCAGTGTATCCTTGTGGAGATGGGAGAACCTTTCAGAAGTTCAACCATCCAGGCAGCACTCCACCAATCAGGCCTTTATGGTAGAGTGGCCAGACGGAAGCCCCTCCTTAGTAAAAGGCACATCACAGCCCGCTTAGAGTTTGCCAAAAGGCACCTAGAGGACTCTCAAACCATGAGAATCCAGATTCTCTGGTCTGATGAAACCAAAATTGAACTTTTTGGCCTGAATACCAAGCGTCACGTCTGGAGGATACCAGGCACCACTCATCACCAGGCTAATACCATCCCTACAGTGAAGCATGGCGGTGGCAGCATCATGATGTGGGGATGTTTTTCAGCAGCGGGAACGGGGTGACTGATAGAGGGAAAGATGAATGCAGCTAAGTACACGAGATCCTTGAAGAAAACCTGCTCCAGAGCGCTCTGGACCTCAGACTGGGGCGAAGGTTTACCTTCCAACATGACAACGACCCGAAGCACACAGCCAAGAGAACAAAGGAGTGGCTTCGGAGAAAGTCTGTGCATGTCCTTGAGTGGCCCAGCCAGAGCCCAGACCTGAATCCAATTGAACATCTGTGGAAAGAGCTGAAAATGGCTGTGTATTACATTTATCCATTCATACAGCTGGATATATACTGAAGCAATTCAGGTTAAGTACCTTGCTCAAAACCTTGTTAGTATTTCTCCCCCGTCAGAGTCCTCACTGCGGGGTACAACGGCAGTGTCCGGCTGGGAATCGAACCTGCAACCTTTCGGTTACAAGTCCTGTTCCTTAACCATTATACTACACTGCCGCCTAGACGCTATAGTATCGCTTGTAAGAGTACCAGAAAATAATATATCAAGAGTCTTTTGATATTGATGGGTCACAGACTTCAGGAAGTAGCAGCATGCAAAGGATATGCCACCAAATATTAAATATGATACTTTAAAAATACATTAAAGCAAAGGGGGTGAATACATATGCATGCACCACTTTTCCGTTTTTTTTTTTTTTAATAGAATTTTTTAAAACAAGTTTTTTTAAAATTTCACTTCACCAATTTGGACTATTTTGTGTAGGTCCATTACATAAAATCCAAATAAATATCCATTTCAATTACAGGTTGTAATGCAACAAAATAGGAAAAACGCCAAGGGGGTGAATACTTTCGCAAGGCACTGTATATACATACATTTTTTTTTTTCACTTAATTGTAATACTTGCCATACAGTCAAGCCGGAAAGTATCCCCACCCCTTTCACCTTCTCCACGTTTTATTACGTTACAGACTTATACTACAATAGATTGAGTTCATTTTTTGCCTCAAACATCTACACACAATAGCCAATAATGACGAAGTGAAAACAGGTTTTTAGAAAATATGCAATTTTATTTTACTGACAAAAATAGGTTATTTAGGGGTTACATATCTGTACACACCCTTAGCCTAATACTTGGTTACTGCACCTTTGGCAGCGATTACAGCTTCAAGGCATCTTGGGAAAGAAGCTACGAGCTTGGCACACTTGTTTCTGGACATTTTTGCCCATTCCTCTTGGCATATCCTTGCAAGCTCCATCAGGTTGGATGGGGAGCGTCGGTACACAGCCATTTTCAGCTCTTTCCACAGATATTCAATTGGATTCAGGTCTGGGCTCTGGCTGGGCCACTCAAGGACATGCACAGACTTTCTCCGAAGCCACTCCTTTGTTCTCTTGGCTGTGTGCTTCGGGTCGTTGTCATGTTGGAAGGTAAACCTTCGCCCCAGTCTGAGGTCCAGAGCGCTCTGGAGCAGGTTTTCTTCAAGGATCTCGGTGTACTTAGCTGCATTCATCTTTCCCTCTATCAGGACTAGTCACCCCGTTCCCGCTGCTGAAAAACATCCCCACATCATGATGCTGCCACCGCCATGCTTCACTGTAGGGATGGTATTAGCCAGGTGATGAGCGGTGCCTGGTTTCCTCCAGACGTGACGCTTGGTATTCAGGCCAAAAAGTTCAATTTTGGTTTCATCAGACCAGAGAATCTTGATTCTCATGGTTTGAGAGTCCTCTAGGTGCCTTTTGTAAAACTCCAAGCGGGCTGTGATGTGCCTTTTACTAAGGAGGGGCTTCCGTCTGGCCACTCTACCATAAAGGCCTGATTGGTGGAGTGCTGCCTGGATGGTTGAACTTCTGAAAGGTTCTCCCATCTCCACAAGGATACACTGGAGCTCTGTCAGAGTGACCCTCGGGTTCCTGCTCACCTCCCTGGCCAAGGCCCGTCTTCCCCGATTGCTCAGTTTGGCCGGGCGGCCAGGTCTAGGAAGATTCTTGGTGGTTCCAAACTTCTTCCATTTACGAATGATGGTGGCCACGGTGCTCTTTGGGACCTGTAAAACTGCAGAGATTTTTCCGTACCCTTCTCCAGATCTATGCCTTGACACAATCCTGTTTCTGAGGTCTGCAGATAATTCCTTTGACCCCATGGCTTGGAGTTTGCTCTGACATGCACTGTCAACTGTGGGACCTTATATAGGCAGGTGTTGGCAATCCCCAATCATGTCCAATCAATTGAATTTATCACAGGTGGACTCCAATTAAGTTGTAGAAACATCTCAAGCAGTATCAGTGGAAACAAAATGCACCTCAGCTCACTTTTGGGTGTCATATCAAAGGGTGTGCACACTTGTGTACATATGATATTTTACATTTTGATTTTTTATAAATTAGCACAAATGTCTAAAAACCTGTTTTCACTTTGTCATTATGGGCTATTTTGTGTAGAATTCTGAGACCAAAAATTTACTCAATCTATTGTAGAATATGTCTGTAACGTAATAAAACGTGGAGAAGGTGAAAGGGGTGGGGAGACTTTCCGGCTTGACTGTATGTCCTTTTGAGATAACTAGTGTTCTCATTTTGTAGTGATTCTACTTAGTAATGTACTTGAATCTGTCTTTTTCAGGGAGGACAGTGAAGATACCCCTCCCCCACCTGACACCTCTGTCATAGGAGGTGGTAACAGACAGGTTTGCCAAATAAAGTGATGTATAATTCATTACTTTTGCTGTAAAAAGTCATGTTGAAAGCTTGTTATAGATAAACCTGTTATTCTGCTGGCTTATGGGGCTCTGGTAAATCTAATTTTGAAGTACAGTGCCATTTTAAATGTAAAGCAGATTGGTTGGATAACATTAGGGTAAGTAATCCTTTTTGGAGAGGTATTTGGGCACTTTTGGGCACGCTTTGTAAGAGAATACCCTCATACACATAAACACAAAACATGTGTAGGTTAATATTCTTCACATTCTGTATTACAAAAACTGTTTTAAAAGAAAAATAAAGTTTTCTGATGATTGACATGCCTAGACAGAAAGATATGCACATGTTTTATATTTGGAGAGGTTTGGAAAGCTTTTGGGACACCTTGTTTTTGTTTGTAGATACTAGATAACAAATTTAGTGCAAATGGGTCAAAGCATCTATGATGAAATAGATTTTAAGTGATGGCCTCCACGTCCCTGCAGCTCTGGAGCATTGATGACACAAACTACGTCCTGGAATGGTACCCAACACTCATTATGGACATCTTGGGGCCAGGAGAGTGCATTTGAGTTCTTTGCTCTTCTCATGAACTTTATAAAGACATCATGTTGCTCCTCTGATTGCTCCACTATAGTGCCAATGTACCATTCATTGTCATAGATGCATGCAATGTACCTCCCTGGTTGGTACTCGGTCGGGTCAGTCAGAGTTGGAACATGAACAGAACTGGAACATGACAATGTTCGTACAATGGTACATTGGCACTATCGTGGAGCGATCAGAGGAGCAACATGATATCTTTGTAAAGTTCATGAGAAGAGCAAAGAACTCAAATGTATAAATAGTGTGTCGAAAATCAGCATTTATTTCAGTTATTTCAGAGAATTAATGTTTTAGACTGAGTGTCACACTATCATCTAATTTACTCAAAACACCTGCAAAGTTTATTTCAGTTTGGTTCGGTATGGGGAAGACTGCAGACTTGACAATTGGCCAGAAGACCATCATTGACACCCTCCAGAAGATGGGTAAGCCACAAAAGGTCATCGCTAAGGAGGCTGGCTGTTCACAGAGTGCAGTGTCCAAGCATATCAATAGAAAGTTTAGTGGAAGGGAAAAATGTGGCAGGAGAAGGTGCACAAGCAAAAGAGATGACCGTAGGCTTCAGCGGATTGTCAAGCAAAGACGATTCCAAAATTTGGTGGAGATGCAGAGGGAGTGGACTGAGGCTGGAGTCAGTGCTTCAAAAACCACCACGTACAGACGTATCCGGGACATGGGCTACAACTGTCGGATTCCTCAAGTCAAGCCACTCCACTCATTCTCTGAAATAACTGAAGTAAATGCTGATTTTCGACACACTATTCTAATTTCTTGAAATACTGTTTTGGGGGTTTTCTGGAGCTGTAAGCCAAAATTATGAAAAATGAAACAAATAAAGGCTAGAAACATTTCACTTTGTGTGTAATGAATCTATAATCTATGAAAGTTTCACTTTTTGAATGGAATTATGGAAAAAAACTTTTCCATGATATTCTAATTTTTTGGAAAGGATCTGTATATTTTCGGTCCACAGATGAAGGTGTTTCATGTCTCTGTGAACCTGGCATTTCAAATCCCGTAAAATGGACGGAACTACGATGTCACCACTTGAAGGCTTTCAAAACACATTTATCAGTGCAGGTTGTCCCTGGGGGTTACAATAAAATTGAAAGTGTCCATTACAGATATACAGACATTTATCAGACAGTATTATCCAGAGCAACTTACACAGCATTCACATTTTTATATAGTAACCATTTATACTGCTGGATATGTACTGAAGCAATGCAGGTGAAGTACCTTGCTCAAGAGTACGACGGCAGATTTTGCAAACTTTTAGTTACAAGCCCAGTTCCTAAACCATTATACTACACTGCAGCCCATATTTAAACAAATATAAACTTCTGAACAGGTACAGTTACAACAGTGGCGGCTGCTGACCAAAATTTTTGGTGAAGCAAACCCCAAACACACCCCCCCCCCCCCACTGTAAAATACACACTGTAAAATAGTTCACTTTAAATTTACAGTAAATTTCTGGCTACTAATTGCATTACTTTCACAGTAATTTCCATATCGTATTATCAGTAAATCTTTATGAAATAACTGTGTGCTGCAATTTCAGTCAACCTGACCATGGAATTACTGTGATATGTTGCTGTAGAATTACAGTAATCACCATTTTGACATATCAACTGTAATAGTGCAACTCAGTAGTCAGCAATTTACTGTAGATTTACACTTCTGTAAAGTTGACATTTTAACTGTCATTTCACCACTCCTATAAAAACAGACAATATTTGAATTGGGTAAATTTAAATGAAAACAAAGACAATATACATTTAACATATTTATTCAGCAGTTTTTCAAGAGTAAATATGCAGAGTATCTCAAGTACAATTGCATATTTTAAGTGCAAATACTGGGCAAAAACATTTCATAGGCAGTTTAAATGTTATTTAATTAAAATTTAAATATCAACTTAAGTGTACAATTTGTACTGCTTGTGAGTGACACAAGATAGCTGAGCTGGACTTGATGAGGGCTGAGCTGGACCTGAAGAAGGCTGCTTGTGAGTGACACAGGAGGGCTGATCTGGACTTGAGGAGTGCTGCTTGTGAGTGACACAGGAGGGCTGAGCTAGACCAGCCATCTCTAAATCCACAAACTTAAAAACCGACTCTGCATCCCTGCCTGATGACACGTCGAAGAACCCAATGAAACGCTCTTGAATTATTCCCGCAGCATCGACATAACGCAGAATTATGGACAACTGAGCTTTGCAAGAGATGTCGGTCGTCTCATCTATTTGCCACGCAAAAAAAGGAGCAGCGGTTACTTCACTCTTGATCTCCTGCTGCATCGTAGCTGCAATAGCTTCGATCAGATCATTTTGAATCGTCTTAGACATGCCAGAGAACACAGTGGACGATTTCAAGTGTGCAGCCAGAACGTCATCATAGCGAGAAAGCATTTCAGTCAACTCCCTGTAGTTTCCTCTGTTATCAGAATTTTCACTCTCGTCATGCCCCCTAAATGCCAGCTCCTGACGACCCAAGAATGCAATCGCATCAACCAACCTCCTGAGAATGTCACGATTTTTCCGCACCATTTCATTGTGCTTTGCTAATTGGATACGTGCACCTTCATCAATTAAATGCTCGATTCTCACATTTCCCAAAAGACTCAACTGCACGGTTGCACTGACATGCTCCTTCGATTTCCCATGAATCTTAACAGACCTGTCGAAATTACGTAAATCCTCAAAGCCATCTCTTGCAAACTTTGAACATACATCTCCTGCAGCAGCGCACTTGAACAAGACACATGGCCAGCAATACAGGCGGTTCGTTAGCAAGCTACCAGTTAGCTACTCCACCTTGTCATACCGTGGTACTTTAAAACTCCGACTCACCGTGCCCACTCGCTGGACCAAATTGATAGGAGGCTTCGGTCTTCCCTCGGCCTTCACTCGCAGTTTTTCTTCGTAGTTTAACGACTGAAAATAATCCCGCAGAATCCGATCCAGGATGTTTGACGTTACATTCGCAGATTCCATTTTCTTCCAACTGGAGCCAAATTAAATGGAAAAAGCTACCTTTTCAAAAAGTGAGCTAGTTTTGGCTAACGTCAGCTAGCTAAATCACGTTAGCAATTAGCTAGCTAGCTAGCTGAGGTAAAAAAAAATATTGAGATTGCTTAATGACAAAAAAGATAACGCTACAACACCGATACAATTTTTTACTATTTACAATATATACAAATCACCGCCGACAACGCCACAACCATAAAAATTGAATAAATTTAATAAATCGCTCTCTCTCTCTCTCTCTCTCTCCAATACAGTAACACACTAACGTCTCTACTACCAACAGGGAAAATTGGCGGGTAGGATGATTATATCTTGCTGGACAAATTAACTCCTGTTCTGTATGGTTAGACATTATGTCAATCATCAGGACGAGAACGCGCACAAGAACACGCATGATTGAAATACATTAGTGAGGCAGTGCTTCACGGGTGGGCTAAAAAAATGCGTCATAATCCACAATTATCCAATCATATTTTATGAAGTCCCCCATTGATTTCCAATGGTCTAGTAAGCAGTGCTTCACTGAAGTTCCTTTTAAAAGTCTAGGGGTGGCGCTGTTTTTCACGATACAAGGCACATTTTTGAATCGAGGCACTTTTTTTTTTAGCTTCACAAGGGAAATGGTAGTTGTGATGATAATTCAATATTAAATAAAGATGTGTTGTGTGTGCTATGCATGTTCTTTTATTTATTTATTTATTTATTTTTTGGGTGAAGCACTGCTTCACCTGTTGTCTTAGAGAAACCTCCTCTGAGTTACAACTGTGGAACCCTGCTGTACACCAAGATCACTTATTTCCACATTTATCAATGTACAAATACAGGACTGACAGCAGTTTAGTGCAAACGACTGTGCAAACGGCACAATTTACTCGCCCTGTTTGTTGAACTTTGAGATGGAAAAAAGCAGTTCATACTTTTATGATCAGAATACATTCTATCCTGGAGAGCAGTGGATGCAAAGTGGATTGTTGCTTTTTTTTAAAATCTGGAGACAAAGATATGGCCATAATACTTAAATAAAGAATATCCATGTTCAGAGAATATCTTTCTGGGATTATGTTCATGATGCTTCCCAGGAAAATTCAACATAAATATTCACAGAAGATCACGTTGAGGTCAGAACGAAAACCTCACAGGTGTTGTGTTGCTTTCAACAAACTAATCAATAAACAGCAGCACCCTATGAGCCACCAGTACAAAGCTTAAATAACTATAACCAAAAATGTGTGGGTTCAAAAGTGGCAAATGGCCTCAGTTAATGTGTATGTAGCTGTGGCAAGCTCGAGTGCCACCCTCGTGGAAGAACAGACAAGACACAGGTTGCTTCGTTTTCAAGGACACTTTATTTGTCCTATTTCGTTATTTTAGATGACAACGGTGCTCGCGGACCTTCTCTCTGCACCTCTCCCGTCAATTGCCAGCCATGTGATCTTCCGCCTCCCTCCTTTAAAGCCCAGGCTCACTGTCAATGTAATCAGGAAACAATCAAACAATCATTCAATTGCTAATTATCTAGTTGTCCTGATTAACTGCTGACAGCTGTGGTTCCGGGTCCGAGAGCCGCTCCGCTCACTCTCTCTCTGCAAGCAGAGACTTAGGCCGGGGTGCCCTCCGGCCGATGACCAACATCCCCCCCTCGAGGCGAGAGAGGAAGTCCGCCACCACCATCTGCGCCCCCGGCCTATGAACCACCTTAAAATTAAATGGCTGTAGAGCCAGATACCAACGGGTGATTCGCGCGTTGGTATCTTTCATGCGGTGGAGCCACTGGAGGGGGGCGTGGTCCGACCAGAGGGTGAATGAGCGGCCCAGCAGGTAATACCGGAGGGACCCGACCGCCCACCGGATAGCGAGGCATTCTTTCTCAATGGTGCTGTACTTCACCTCCCGCTGTGAAAGTTTGCGGCTTATGTACAGCACCGGGCGATCGACTCCCTCCACCTGCTGGGTCAACACCGCCCCCAGCCCTCTGTCCGACGTGTCTGTCTGCAGGGTGAAAGGGAGAGAAAAGTTAGGTGTGAACAACAGCGGCTCCCCACAGAGTGCTTCTTTTACCCTCTCAAACGCCCTCTGGCACGACTCCGTCCACTGGACCGGCTCTGAGGCACCTTTTCGAGTTAAATCAGTCAAGGGGCTGGTCAGCTCCGAAAAGGCAGGAATAAATCTCCTGTAGTAACCGGCCAACCCCAAGAACCTCCTCACCTCTTTTTTTGTCTTGGGCCGGGGGCAGGTCGCAATCGCCGCGGTTTTGTCCACTAGCGGCCGCACCAGTCCACTTCCCAAGTGGTACCCCAAATACCGTACCTCCGCTCTGCCAATTGCACACTTCCTCGGGTTAGCCGTGAGCCCCACCCACTTTAATGAGTCGAGCACCGCCCCCACATGCCGCATATGCTGTGCCCAGTCGCTACTGTGGATGATAATATCATCAATATAGGCTGCAACATATGTGACATGCGGACGCAGCACCCTATCCATAAGGCGTTGGAACGTGGCTGGAGCCCCGAATAACCCAAATGGAAGTGTCCAAAATTGGTACAAACCGTCCGGAGCGGAGAAAGCCGATTTTTCCTTGGACTCTGGCGACAAGGGAATCTGCCAGTAGCCCTTGGTCAAATCCAGTGTCGAAAAAAAACCGTGCCCAGCCGATCCAAGAGTTCATCGACCCTAGGCATTGGATAAGCATCAATGCGGTGAAACTTCGTTCACCTTTCTGTAATCCACACAGAACCGGACAGACCCATCTGGTTTCCCTACCAGAACAATGGGGCTACTCCAGGCACTGTGTGACTCCTCTATTACGCCCAACTCCAGCATGGCCTTTATTTCTGCCTGTACCAATTTTTGTTTGTGTTCCGGCAGTCTATATGGACGGGAACGTACCGTCACTCCCGGGGCCGTTTCGATATGGTGGGTTACGAGATTAGTACGTCCGGGTAGGGGAGAAAACACATCCGCAAACTGCTTTTGCAACAGGGCAAGGTCTGCCTGCTGGCTTGGCGAGAGATGGCTATCTGAAAGGGGCGGGGTCTGATTAAGTGAATTTGGTACCTCCGGCCCCAGCTCATCTTTCTCCTGATCTACCGTCACCAGCGAGACAGCCGCTACCTCTTTCCAAACTTTTAACAGGTTCAGATGGTAGATTTGTTTTGCTCCTTCCCTATCCGAACGCACTACCTCGTAGTCTACCTCCCCTATTCGCCGTGTGACCACAAAGGGCCCTTGCCACTTGGCGAGCAATTTTGTGCTGGAGGTTGGAAGTAATACCAGTACTTTATCTCCCGGTGAAAATTGTCTCAAGTTTCATCCCTTTATTATAGTGCGTTTGCTGCCGTTCCTGGGCCTTGAGCAAATTCTCCCGTGATACCCTCCCCAGTGTATGGAGTTTTGCTCACAGGTCCATGACGTACGGTATTTCATTTTTACTGGAGCTTGGACCTTCCTCCCAGGTTTCTTTAACGAGGTCCAAGACTCCCCGGGTCTTTCGACCGAATAATAGTTCAAAGGGAGAAAATCCCGTGGAGGCCTGGGGAACCTCCCGCACTGCAAATAGTAAAAGGACTAGCCATTTATCCCAATTCCGACTATCCTCGTGCACAAACTTCCGAATCATTGACTTCAAAGTCCTATTAAAGCGCTCAATGAGCCCATCCGTTTGGGGATGGTACACACTGGTTTTAATTGACTGAATGCCCAATAATGCGTACAGTTCGTTTAGCGTTCGTGACATAAACGATGTGCCCTGGTCCGTCAGAATCTCTTTCGGGATTCCGACGCGGGAGATGATCTGAAACAGTGCCTGCGCAACACTCTTAGCCGAGATATTTCGCATCAGAACTGCTTCGGGATACCGGGTCGCATAATCCACCAGAACTAATACGAATCGGTATCCCTAAGTGCTCCGTTCAAATGGCCCGATGAGGTCCATAGCCACTCTATCAAACAGGACCTCTATTAATGGAAGTGGCTGCAACGGCGCTTTTGGGATGGCCGGGGAATTCACTAATTGACACTCCGGGCAGGACGCACACCACCGACGTATGTCTGCCCAAATGCCCGGCCAATAAAATCGGGCCATTATACGGTTGAGTGTTTTTTCATATCCTAAGTGTCCTGCCATGGGGTTATAATGAGCCGCTTGGAAAACCATTTCCTTGCGGCTTTTAGGTACCAACAACTGGGTATTTTCTTCCCCTGTCTGAGCGTCCCGACACACTAAATATAATCTATCTCTAATAATCGAGAAATACGGGTGAGAAAGAGCTGCCTCAGGTCGCACCTGTTGACCATCAATACGCATCACCTGATCGAAGGCAAAGCGTAAGGTGTCATCCCAAGACTGTTCGAGTGGGAAATCCTCCGTGGGGTGAAACACCGAAACCAGGGGAGTCTCCCTTTGAGGCTCCCTCGGCTCCGTCCCCCCCTCGACCGCGTCGGCTGACCCTGCGTCATCACCGTCAGCAGCACATACCTCACCTGTCCCTACCGGTCGGGATCGCACCTCCCACAGCTTCCCTGATACTTTACGAAACCCCGCCCAATCAATGCCCAAAATTAAGGGGTGCAACAGCCGGGAGCTAACCACGGCTTTAACTATATGAAATGTTCCGTTATAATAAATTTTGACCGCCACTACCGGATATTTGTGCACATCACCATACACGCACCTAATCGACACCCATGGTGCCTCCACCAAAGCCTCGGGCCGAACCAGGCTTTGCCGAATCATGGACTGCACAGCCCCCGAATCCAACAACGCCCGGTGTTCACTCCCTTGCACCCTTACCGGGATGCAGTACGCCCCCTCTGGATCGTAAGCGAGAGAGGGCGGCCCGACAACCCGGACCACCTGCCCCACTTCCATCATTGTACAGTTGCGGCGCAGGTGACCGAGCTGACCGCACCGCCAACACCCCGGTCCAGACGCCTGCGGAGCCCTCTGTGGGTCGGACCTTCCCGCCACCGAGCCTGAGCCTGTAGAGGGAGGGACAGAAAAAGGAGAGTTAATTCGGGGTTCTCGGGGAAAAAGGGGCTGGGCCCGTGCGAGGAGGGGGTCTCCTCCTGGGAGCCGGTTCCGGCGGCCCTTGTGGCGGGCTGCTGGGCACAGTGGCCAGATGGTCTTCGGCCAGGACAACGGCCAGCTCCAGGCTGGTGGGTCGGTGGCAGCGAACCCAGCTAGCTGTTGCCTCTGGCA
This sequence comes from Synaphobranchus kaupii, assembly GCA_029718625.1. Lineage (NCBI taxonomy): Eukaryota > Metazoa > Chordata > Actinopteri > Anguilliformes > Synaphobranchidae > Synaphobranchus > Synaphobranchus kaupii. The sequence continues at coordinate 30,926,364 of CM056376.1, forward strand.
GCCCGCCCATGAACGCCTCCAGTACGACCTGCTCCACTACCCCCGCGGCGGACCGGATGTCCGGCTGCAGCCACCGCCGAGCCATGTCGGTGAGCCACTGGGCGAATGCGAACGGCCGATCCCCCCGGCCCAGGGATGCTTCCCGGAACCGACGCCGTTGGTCCTCGGGGCTATAGCCCAGCCAATCCAAAATGGCCCTCCGGACGTTTTCGTAGTCCGCCCGGGCCACAGCCAACACTAATGTAAAAAAAAAGATTTTTTTTTTTATTGAGAGCCACATTTCATCACTTTAAAATTGACAGAAAATCACAATTCAACATAAACGGATACATGAACAATCACAACAACCACAATTACCACCACCGCTTGCAAAACATACACTACCGCCTCTTTAAAAGGAGGCTGACATGGCTCTTATGAGTATGAGAAGTATTAAGTATTAAGTGTTGCAACACTTTATGGACTTAGTTGGCGGAGGTCTGACCGCATTTTCTAGTTACAGTGCACTTATAGTAGTAGATAGTTGAGGAATCTCACTGCTGATGACTCTGCACCTGGTAACTGGTATACAGCTGTCCAGTCCATTTGAATTACCCAGCCTGTGGTCAACAATCGCGCCACAACAAAAAATAGACCCAAACAAATGACCCAAAGACCCAAACAAATTACCCAAGACCAACAGACCCAGCAATTGGGTCATTCAATTAACCCAGCATTTTTTAGAGTGTAGTTTATAATTTAAGACAAACATGAATACTGTAATTGGGACCGATACGTCTACCACTATAGTATGGAGCGCCAACGTGGATCGGGTTAAAGCTTTTACCTTTTCAGAAATTAGGGCTTCAAAGGTAGCCTAATTCAAAATTGGAGTGTGTTCCATCCAACTCGCTGCGCACGCTATGTCTTAGTTTCTACCGAGTCGCACTCTGCCATAGAATAGCTGAGCCGCATTTCTATACAGTATATGGTTCTATGCTTCTTCTACTTGTCTCCTAGTACTGACATCTTGAAGGCGACTAGTAATATATATATCGCCATCCGCTGGCCGAAAGAACATATTGCACCTAAAAAAATAAATGAATATTCATTTGGATATGATTTTATTTGCCGTTTTCTCAATTATTGACATTTTAGCGGTCGCGATTTCCTTTTGGCAGTCCGTGAAATAATAAAAAAAAAAACGTTGTACAAATAGGCCTAAGCATTCGCCGTTTTCCATTGCTTACTGTAGGCTACCTGATGCACTTTCGTTTTAGAAGACACCTCATTTTTTTCTCCAAAATCTCTCGTAGCTATAAATATGTTAATGAAACCAAATACCTTACCTTTAGGCTATGCCTAGGCTACAGCTTTAAGAAAACCCGCAGGATTGATACTGCAGTGCAATAAAATAAGAGGGTGCTATTAATAGCCCAAAGCGCTTACGACCCTCATCTTGCCACAGCCACAGACTGTAAAATGCATAAAATGCACCGTTTACCAGAAAATCATGTTCAGATATAGCTAGAAACAATAATATATTTTTAAAACGTTGTACAAATAGGCCTAAGCATTCGGCGTTTTCCATTGCTTACTGTAGGCTACTATACAGTAGGCTACCTGATGCACTTTCGGTTTAGAAAACACCTAATTTTTTTTCTCCAAAATCTCTCGTAGCTATAAATATGTTAATGAAACCAAATATCTTACCTGTAGGCTATATGCAGCTACCACTGTGTTATGATTAACCCTGAAGAGTTTATCTTGTTACGTTTCGCCTCGTCTCAGCCTCAGCCACTTTGACGCACTTTGTACGCAGCGTCTGATGCATAGGCTTGTATAAGCTGGGCAGGACTGTGAGAAAACTCACAGTTAGCACTCATTAGCTAGTAGCACTGTCAATCACAGGAGTGTGTGCGTATTTCCGGTACGACACAGTGCATTGGGTTTTATCAGTCCGCCAGGAAACAAGTTAATTTCTTCTAACTAATCGGTAGCTAGTGAATGCTGCGAATCCATCAAGAACAATGAGTGTTTCGGACCAAGAGCTTAACGCTGGATTGAATAAAATTTCGGAAGTTCACGAAATTCCATCTCTGAAAGATATTCAAGAGTTTGTTTTGAGGCATATAATTAATAAACGAGATATACTCGCACGTTTGCCGACAGGATACGTGAAAAGCCTTATATTTCAAACATGGCCGACCCTCTGCAAACACATACCAGTCTTCCCAACTCAACCTATTTTGTTAGTCGTCTGTCCCCTTACATCGATAATGGAAGATCAGGTTGAGTACCTGACAGGCAAAGGGTTGTCTGTGGCATGTGTTGGGAAGAGTGAGGCCACCGATGTAGAAATCACAGCAGGGCGATTCAACATAGTGTATGGATCACCCAAATTACTTGTGGGCACCAAGAAATGGAGAGACGTGCTACAAACAGAAGTTTATCTGGAATGGCACATTGGAATGGCAGTTGATGAAGTGCACACCATAGTGCAATGGTAAGATATAATTTTCTTATTTCAACTACGATGGAAACAGTCTCGAATATTTTACAATGTTTTAGTCAGCTAGCCAGCTAACGATACTCGTTAACCTAAATTGTTAATTACAGGGCAAACTGATAAAACGACCGGTTCTGTGCTCTGCATGTAGGCTTGCTAGTGTGAACATTTGGTTTTAATATTAGTTTACAGTAATGTTTACAAAGATGTCGAAGAAGGTCCGGTCAGGTCAGGTTCTGTATCTTTCTTCGGTGTGATAGACTATTTTAATGGAGATTGCCTTGCCATTTTAGTACTTCACATTTGTTTCATGCGGGTCTGTTTTTGTTGTAGCGCTGTTTCTGAATCGACCGCCCTCTGTAGCGCCTCAATATGTCACGGAACATAAGACAGTCTGTGGTTGGTTATCTTGCATGTCAATCAAATGCGTCAAAGTGGGCGGCTCTTTACCACGTTAAGCAAGTCTATGGACCAGACTTTGTGTTCATCAAAAAGTCTGGCCTTTGCGAGACTACGTTTCGCCAAGTCCCGTACAGTCGACATTTCCACAGTGACCTCGCATTTAGTGCTGACATAGTCTATGTTGCTGTTGTTATGTAAAAAAAACACACACGTGCGTTTGTACATTTTTTATTTATTTTTTTAACTTGTAGCTACATATATTTTGTATTTCTGTTTTAGAGTGTTTATTTATTTTTCTATTTGTGCGCTATCAAAATAGCCTAAATAGTGTAATATTCAAATATTCAAAAAGCTTCAAGGACCTTTGATTTCTAAAACCTAACTCCTAAACACAACCCTACTGGTATACTTTACAACCAAAGCCTACATGGGCTCTTTGTACTACAAAAACTGTATTTATGTCACGGTTTTCCTTGTTGCCGTTCCCGTCTCCACTTAAGTTTTATCGCGGCTCCGGGTCGGCTCCCTTCCGTGTTTTATTTTCTGTTCTACTATCAATTTCCTCAGCTGTCTCAGGTGATTGCCCCGGATATTTAAGCTTCTCGCTTCCCTCTTCCGGTGCTTTGTTATCCTTATACATTTGACACAAAGTCGGTAAGGTATAGGAACATGGAAACTATTTTTCTTGTTTCAAATAAGAAAAGTAGGAAGTCCGGTTAGAGTTTAGGAAAAGATCTTTAGAATCCTTTGTTTCTTATTGTTTCACTCTTTATCCTTATTCCTTTCCTCTTTGCTTTCCGTCTGGAGTATTTTCGTTATTTCTTACTCCTGTTACCTATTTATTTTAGCTCAGTCGCTCCTCGAGCTTTAGGTAACAGGTTCTGTTTTCATTCTCGTTTCAAGCGGCCATTATCTCTAGACAAATAGGTACATTTAGCATTATGGCATTACAGGTTATAGTCATCACTAAAATTATAATGACAATAAAGTATGTAATTGCAAGATATCAGCTTGGATGAGACCCACCGAGCGCTGAGAAGGAGAACAATAAAGAATCACTGAGGATAATTGTCACGTATACGACCAGAATAATAGACGATTGAACTCATTTACACTTTGTTGGAGTTGAATCGCTCTCTAAAACCAATTTCACAGTAAAATGTTCAGTATTAATTAAACTCTAAGAGAGTACATTTGAGTCGAATAGGGATCATGTGTAGGCCTACTCTGTTGAATTAACACTGAACATTTTACTGTGTAATTGGTTTTAGAAAGAAAAGACCTCTCGCTCTCAATATGAGAGAGCAGTGAATAAGAGGCAGAAAATAAACGGTAAAGACAAAAACAGTCTTAGAGGGACTAGAAAAGGAAAACCAGGATGAAGGACAGCAAAATGCAAAAGATAAAACAAAACCCTACCAGAAACTCTAATGCATCAAAAGGCCAGTCCCGCGTTAACCCAAAGCAAAGCGATGGGGCAAAGTGGTCACCTTAAGTTGTCAAACTCCTATACCGTTTCCCGGCTACGTGTCAAAATGAAACAACACAGAAGCCCCGGAAAATGGAAGGACAGAGCTTAAATAGCCAGCAGGAAACTCAACACAGGTGAGCCGAAATAAGTGCCGAGTGAAAAGGAAAGCAAGGCATGGTCGGTGGAAAAGTACCGCAAGAGCGCCCTCACGTGGCTCCGAGGGAGAATGGCTGCAAGAAATAGAGAAGCTGCCAAACCATGACAGGACCCCCCCTCTAAGGGACGACCCCGGACGATCCCACAGACTTATTTCTGCAGAAGTCCCTAATAAGTTCTGGGTCCAAGACGTTTTTAGAGGGGACCCAGAAGCGCTCCTCAGGGCCATAGCCCTCCCAGTCAACAAGAAACTGGGCACCTCTGCCCACACGTCTCTCGGCCAGAATGCTCCAGACAGTATACACCGGACCCCCCTCCACGAACCGGGGAGGGGGCGGTGGTTTGTCTGCCGGAGCAAGAGCGCTAACGAGCACCGGCTTGAACCGGGAGACCGGCTTGAACTGGGATGAATGCGCATGGAGTGCGGGAGCTGCAGGCGCACCGTGACCAGGTTAATCCCCCGGATTATTTTAAAGGGACCCATGAATCGTGGCGCGAGTTTGCGAGACTCCATGCGCAATGGAAGATCCCCTGTGGAGAGCCAAACCTGTTCCAACCCGGTAGGGAGGGGCCGGGCGATGTTGCCTGTCGGCCAAGGCTTTTTGTCTCGCCGAGGCGACGTGGCTCCAAGGGCGACTAGGGATGAGTAAGGGGAGCAAAAGACCTGAGGGTGGGAGCTTAGAACCCTTGTTACGGGCACAGACTGGACAAGCCGAAAAAAATTCCTGCACGTCCCTCTCCGTACCAGGCCACCAAATGCGCCTGGATAGGAACTCCTTCGTCCTATGTACGCCACGATGGGCCGCCAGCTGGGAGGAATGGCCCCATTGGAGTGCCTGGGATCTTACCCTAGGGGGAACAAAGAGTCAATGAGGAGGACCCCCCCCCCCCCCGGGCCCGAGTCCAGGTGCAATGCCTTCTGCACTACGACCTCGATCTCCCACATAACTGGGACCAAACTCTCCTCTCCATCCACAGAGAGAGGAGCAGGGCTACTCGGATCAGGCAGAGAATCAGCCTCCTCTAAGTCACTAACAGAGCTCAGCTCCGAGTGGTAACTACGCCCACCAGAAGCGAAGAAGGCCGTCCATCGGCAGTGAGATCTGCATAAGAGGCAGAAAATAAACGATAAAGACAAAAACAGTCTCAGAGGGACTAGAAAAGGAAAACCAGGACGAAGGACAGCAAAATGCAAAAGAGAAAACACTTTGTTTTTTTTACGCTCTTTGTTTGTCTCGTCGCCAGTTCGTTCTGTCTATTTGCCTTGTGCTTGACGTGTTTGGTCTCTGTATGCGTTGTGCTTTTAACCTGTTTGTTTGTTCTGTTCTAGTTTCGCCTATCCAGCCTGCTTCCCTGATCCTGCTCGCTCCTGCCTTGTTCTCGGTCCTGCCCAGTTGTTTCTCGCCAGCCCTGTATCCAGCCCTTCACCTACTCACCTGCCTGCTTCCCTGTTCCTGCTCGCCCCGGTCCTGCCTGCTTTAGTTCACCAACCCCGCATCCAGCCCTTCACTTAGCTCCCCTGTCTGTCTGCTTGCCTATTTCTAATAAATTCACTCCTGTCTGAGTTTTGCCTAGGTTTGTCTCCGAGTCCTGAATTTGGGTCCATTCCAGTATTTGTACCGTAACAAGTCCCGCGTTAACCCAAAGCAAAGCGATGGGGCAAAGTGGTCACCTTAAATTGCCTAACTTCTATACCATTTACCGGCTACGTGTCAAAACGAAACAACACAGAAGACCCAGAAAACGGAAGCACAGAGCTTAAATAGTCAGCAGGAAACTCAACACAGGTGAGCCGTATAAGTGCCAAGTGGAATGGAAAGCACGGCACATCGGTGGAAAAGTACCGCAAGAGCGCCCTCACGCGGCTCTGAGGGAGAATGGCCACAGAAAAGAGAGGCTGCCAAACCATGACAGCTCCAGCACTGTAAAAATGTGTCATCTCTTCTTACAGTAACGAGCAGGCACCTGGTTACTGCTTTTCAGATTTCTTGTAATGTGAACTAGTGTAATAAGTAACCGTATTTTATCTTGCAGTTCCTGACCGCTAATCAATGTAATTACAGTGATTTACTACTAACTAAAATACTCCTCAATTAAACAGAAATTTTTTTACAATATGTTGACAGTAAAGTACTGTGCTCCGAATACTGTAACATATAGACAGCTAGTTGCTTGGTGGATACTGTGATCTTGTACACTAGAAAACACTGTTTATTTAACCCTCATACTACGTTAACATTTTATGAGGCCTTTTATGTTTGGGGTCAAATTGACCCCAAAAGTTTAAACCGACACAAAAGTATTGTAATAGGAAACATTTCTGAGTCACCCTTTGTGTGTCTCACAATTGACTAGCCTTTTATCCCTAAATATTTATTAAAATCTGTGTTGAAACATATAATTTTAGAGCCTGAGATAAGTGAACGTTTGTGAACTTTAAAACCCTATACAGGAAAGTGCCACCAGAATTATCCACAAAAAATCAGAGATAAAAACTATGTGTTGTATATTTTCTCACATGCACTTCCTTGGGTCATGAGCAATACACCTAGCGAATTTCAACTTCATACAGTGCCCGGTTGTCGAGCAAAGCGAAATACAGACGGACAGACAGACAGACAGGATTTCTTCCTTTATAGATAGATATTCTGAAACATGTATTGACACGAAACAGTGGATTTTTTTCACATACAAAGCACATTGCCAGCATTCATTAAATCAAATTTAAATATTGATTCAAATAAATCAATATGATTATTAGATCAATTATCACACATGACCTCCTGTGTTAGGAGAGCAACATTGGCCATATTTGCATGGTGCATTTAATGGCAATATATAATAATCAGTTGAACATATTTTAAATAAGAATCCACAGTTCTCATTGCACAGATTAATTTCGTAGAGTCTGCCTTTTTAAAAATGTATTTTTCACTTGACTGACATTTTAACAACAGACTTGGCTCCAAAGACATCTCATTCCCCGGAGACTGCTCCCTACTGACAGGAGAGCAAAGCTTAGCCTCAAGAGGACGGAACGGATCCTCAATAAAAATACGAGCCTGATGTTGTATTGCATGCAGACTGAACCCTTTCACCGCCTTAAAAGCATCATGCTCTCATTCAACACAACCGTTCCCCTCTCGGTTGACTTTGATCGCCCTGAAGACTACTTCATTTTTCTGTTCCATATTATTTTCGCTACTAGTGCTGTCCTCATCGCGGGCTCAGTGGCAATTGCAATCTTGAGCACGAAGAGTCTTCGACGTCAGAACAGATTCATTTTCATGCTCAACACCAGCATTAGTGACACTCTTGTCGGCTTCTCTGTGTATTATCTTGGTCTGTTTGACGTACAGGAAGGATTCCCGTCACGGAACGGTACATATTACATTCTACCTTCACTTCTTGGAGTAAATGTTGTTACTTTCCTCTTTGCACAGTTTGACCGCTACGTCGCTGTTTGCTACCCATACTTTTACGACCGATACATTACGCCACCGATTGTTGTTGGAAGTTGTGTGTACTGTTGGTTTCACACGTATATAATGTTATTGGCACTGAACGTCGTTCCCATTTCAATGGCTAGACAATTAAGCGCATTTAGCATCGTGTCTTTACAGGTTGTAGTCATCACTAAAATTATAATGACAATAAAGTTGTATGTAATTGCAAGATATCAGCTTGGACGAGACCCACCGAGCGTTGAGAAGGAGAACAAGAAAGAATCACTGAGGATAATAGTGTTCGTAGTCATATCTTTCCTAGCACTGTGGTCTCCCTCCTTCGTCAATATTATTGTGAGGCAGCAGACGTTTCGTGGCGTAAATTTTACAAATGAAGCCACAAACCTCTTTGCCATTATGGCGCGCTTTAACGCAGTTACAACGCCCGCTGTGTACATCTGGGGAAGCCCCGCTCTGCGCGAGGCTTTGAAGAAAACCGTCTGCGGGAGAGTGTGTCCAAAGCGTAAAAGAAGGTACAGTGAATGCAGTGCGTTACGCAGTAAAATAATTAGTTTTAAGTCAATATGTCAGATACATGAGAGAGGATATTTTATTCTGTCACGTATAAAACCAGATTAATAGGCGCCTGTATCTATTGAACTAATTTAAACTTTGAGTTGAATTAACACTGACAATGTTATTGTGTAGCGCAAATGAGCCAAATAAGGTTTAGTTCTTTAGATTGTCAAAAGTTGTCGCAAACAAGTATATTTCTTATTTTAATGTACCTAATTGGTTTTAGAGAGCGATTTATACAACTTCAATTCATACTGCATGCAATTTAACTGAATATATTCAGGCAAAGCACTTTTCTAAAATTAGGTTTTGGGGTGCTAAAATAATAACTTTGTAACCACGCTATTCACCAGTATTCTCCAAGCTGTGGGCCAGTATTTACATTGCAATCATTTACAATTACAGTACCATTTTTTGTTTTCTGGAAAGTCAGTCGTCGTGCTTACAATGTGTAGCTTGTTGTCTGTTTGCTCTCAATGCAGAATCGATTTTGATCAGGGATGCAGGACCGATCCTCGACAGGAAACATCAAGTATATCAAGCGGAAAAATGCAATGACTATCTGGAGAAAAAAGCAACAGCCCATAATTCTGTGCTCATCAATATCCCATCTGACCTTTTTTTTATTTTTCAAGGTTATTTGTGTTTTTTTCATGAACGACAACAATGTAATTTCCCATATGTGTCCATATACGTACATATGTGCATCGATGTATCTATCGTTGCTTCGGTTGCATATTTTCAACAATTAAAGCTCTTACAGTAACACGCAGACAGCTGGTTGCCAGCTGGTTAGGCTACTGTTTCTCAGATTACAAATCGTAAATGTGAACTAATGTATAATAAGTAACCGTATTTTATCTTCCAGTTCCTGACCGCTAATCAAATGACGGTTAACCACTATTGAATTACAGTGGTTTACTACTAACAAAAATACTGTAAATTGCTCCTCTCATTTAAGCAGAAAAAAACTGACAATATGTTTTCAGTAAAGTAGCTACTGTGCGCCGAATACTGGTAACATATAGACAGCTAGTTTCGAACCAGATACTGTGATCTTGTACATTAGAAAGCATTGTTTATTTCAGAAAGAGTTCAGTAGCCTACCGTATATTTTAGGCTTTAACAAAAAAAAGCCTATTGCAATCAAAGGAAATCTGAGGTGTGTTCATGAAGGGAACCCATATGCTATGTAAAAATCATATATGATCATGCTTGCAAAGTTTTATAAAAATCATACATGTTGATTAGTATTATATTATATATTTGTATACAATTCTTATACAATCTCTCAATGTTTTTTTATAGGGAGTACCATGTATGTTAGGGAACTATTTAATTTTAGTCTGAAATATATGCTGGTTCTCTACCACATATTTATTCTGTATATAAGTTCTGTATATGGCATATGTGATTTTTATATAGGATTTTTATGCACATTAATTCTCCAAAAAAATGTAATTAATACATTTGTGATGGCATGTGCCAGTTAGCATTAACCCTCATATTATGATCCGGGCCAATTTGATCCGATTAAATGTTTGACATCTTTTAAAAACAAGCTAACCTTATTTTTTCATCTTGACACTGTATGATTTCCCCCAGTTTGTTGGGATTAAATAGTAAACACACAATAAACATAATGCTATATTTTCAAAATTCCTGTACCAACTTAACAGTGTGTATACAAAAGATGTTGTGTGGAGTCATTTGTGGGGTAGCTGTATAAAAGATAAGAGAATATACAACCTTTTTACATTTTTTTGTGGGTAATTCTGGTGGCACTTTCTCATGTAGGTTTTCAATTTTACAAACCTTCACTTACCCCAGGCTCTAAAATTAGGTTCAATTAGAATTAGTCAGTTGGGAGACACACAAAAGGTGACACAGAAAGTGTCAAAAGTTTTGTTTGAAATAGTTTTGTGTCAGTTGAAACTTTTAAAAACATAAAAGGCATCATAAAAGGTGAACATAATATGAGGGTTAATCAACTCAGATAAGTGGAATCAAACGGTTCATCATAAACAAAATCAATACACGTCTTATCGCACAATAGACCTTTAATAAAAATAACCATCTTCTACTCATTGTCCCACTCCAAATCCATAACTTCTCTTATCAATGATGGTACTTGTGAGTTAAGAACAGAGCTCTTTATTACTTCTCTTATCAATGACGGCACTTGTGAGTTAAGAACAGAGCTCTTTATTACTTCTCTTATCAATGACAGCTCTTGTGAGTTAAGAACAGAGTTCTTTATTGACACTTTTCTCCCTGTTCTTGCTGTACAATTACTGCCACTGTCACCGTTTATTTTGACCAAATAAATCTGCAAAAGAAAGCAAATACTATAGTTATTTAAATGTCCTTAATTAAAACTCTTATCCAAGAATGTACTACTTACAGATGTGCTGAAATTTGTTGGTACCCCTGGTAAAGATGGGTAAAAAGGGTTGTAAAAAAATTCACCATTTGGTGAATTAGCTTAATCTCACACTGAAAAATTGAGAAAAATCCAACCTTTAATGTTCATTTATTATAAGAAAAGAAAATCCCTCATCAAGAAATAATTATTTTTAACAAAACCACGTTGGCCACAATTAGTGGTACCCCTGCATTTATATATTGAATAAAGTAATAATTTTTAATATTTGGTCGCATATCTTTGCATGCCATGACTTCCTGATGTCTGTGACCCAACAACATCAAAAGACTCTTATGTGATATCTTATTTTCTGGTACTCTTACAAGCGATACTATAACGTCTCTGCATTTGAATGGATCTCTATGGGAATTTGGGGGTGGGACTAGATTTAGCTGTAAATTATGCTGGAACAGTATGGAATACATGGTTGGTAAAATGGCTCTAAGTCATCAAGGGTCTGAGGTATCAAACAAGCCTCAAACTATCACTCTGCTGCCAGAAATACAGTAGATATGGATGGATCACTTTAACCCCTTGGCGCAGATGGCAAATTTCACCTATTTAGGGGGTGCTCTGTTTAAGGCTTTATAACTCCATGTGTGAGCATCACATAAACTTGGTAAATGGCTTAAATGAAACAAGACAGGTGTACAGGTGTTTACAATCCAAACTTAGATTTGTTTATTTTCATAATTTAAGTCAAAATAAAGTGCCACAAATGCAAAGAAACTTTAACATTTATTTTATTTTTTATTTTGCTGAGAGCTACATAAGTGAAATCGGTAATATATATACATTTCCTGGATCATAAACTCCATGTTCACAAGTTTTGCAAAATCTGAGGATGATATGCAGAACTACTAAAAGCCTATGATGCAAAATATAGCAGTGATACCCTGTTGTCCATTAGTGTCTCCAAATCTATCCAAATGGCTAAATTGTGCACTGCTCTAAATAAATAAAGATGATATATTTGACTACAAATCAACAGCTTTGGCTCATAAAACTCATAAAACTTTTGCATAATTTTCATCAGTATAGGGGGGTAGATATCTATGGGTCCAAAACCCCTATGCAAAACATATCATAAAATGAATAAGATTAGTTTGTCCATTATAAAGCTGTAATGGTGGCGTGACATGTGAGGTAGGAGGGGCCAAACACAGCAAGGGGGATTCATTAAGCACTAGGCCACTAGGACGGGAAACCCCGTAGTTAAGGGAAGGAAACAAGACAGGGAAACACACATACCAAGGCTACTAACTGGCTCACTGTCACACATCAATGTGTAGAAGCGCAAACGCCAGGTTTCTCAGAAAACCAAACAAGGCTAATGGAACAAAGCAGTGGGCTCCCATACTTCTACGAGCAAAGTGACTAAAGAAAGAGCCAGAAATAATAAACACACTGTCTCGGTAAAGAGATGCATAAGAACAGGCGAGTAGCATAATGGCACAAATAACACACACCAAACGTACCGAACACTGCAAACTAATACAAATTAGTATACGAGGAGGCGAAAGGAACGGAGATCTAACGTTCCAAGGCTACTCTCAGAGACTCACAGTCAAACGCAAACCTGTCAACAAAAACGCCCAAGCTCCATATGAGGAGAGACATACCTGGAGAACGAACAGAACTACAGTTCCGAACAAATCGTCCCGCAAGTAAAAAGGACGAAACAGAATAGCTGCACCGGAATTATCGGCTAAAAGACTAACGCGAGTTTGATAGAAAATAAACGCCCTGCCTCTTGGTAAAGAGGAATGTAACGAGGAGGCGAAGGAACAGATAACATTCCATGGCTACTTTCATAGGCTCGCAGTCACATGCAAAGACCAGGAAGCAGGAACAGAAAAGAGCCAGGGGAGATGAGTCCTAATAACTACATCTACATAGGCAAGTACGCCAGGGGGGAAGAGTCCGGATAACTACATCCACATAGGCAAGTACGCCAGGGGGGAACAGTCCGGATAACTACATCCACATAGGCAAGTACGCCAGGGGGGGAACAGTCCGGATAACTACATCCACATAGGCAAGTACGCCAGGGGGGAGGAGTCCGGAAAACTACATCCACATAGGCAAGTACGCCAGGGGGGAAGAGTCCGGATAACTACATCCACATAGGCAAGTACGCCAGGGAGGAAGAGTCTGGATAACTACATCCACATAGGCAAGTACGCCAGGGGGGAAGAGTTCTAATTACATCCACATAGGCAAGTCCCGCATTACTCCAGAAAACATAAAGAGGTAAATGCCCGATCTCCCAGGAGAGAGAAACATTTTACAGGCGAGCCGACGGAGCACCATCGTCCCATAACTTTACTAGCAAAAATGACTAACACAAACTTAGTAGAAAATAAACGCCCTAGCCTCTTGGTAAAGGAAAATGTAACGAGGCGAAGGAACAGAGAGCTAACATTCCAAGGCTACTTTCAGAAACGCGCAGTCACACACAAACATGTCCACAACATCGCCCAAGCTTCATGTAAGGAGAGACAAACCCGGAGAACGAACAGAACTACAGTTCCGAACACAATCCTCCCGCAGGTAAAAAGGACGAACAGGACAGCTGCACTGGACATCCACCGGCCAAAAGACCAACGGAAACTTAATAAAAAATAACCGCCCTGCCTCTAAGAATAAATAAAGCCCTAAAGTCAGTATGATAAAACGCCCTGTCTCTTAGTAAGAAACTACCATACAAATACACACAATCAAACAAAGACTCCTCTCGCTTTCACGGAAGACAGCAGACAGAGAGAGGAGAAAGAGACAGAAAATGGCAAAAGATCTAGGCAACAGACAAAAAGGAAAGACCAGAAAGCGGTGACAGAAACAAGCACACAAAAAAAGGAATTCAACCTTAAGCTCAAAGCACAAAGGCAAATCCCGCAAAACTCCAATAAAGCACAATGGAGCAAAACGATCTCCTTAAAAACCTAGACCTAATCATACGGCTAAACATTAAAAGGGCAAAATAATACCGCACACAAAACAGCACAAATAATGCCAGACAATACACCACAGTATAAATCAACAATAAATCAATATCTAAGCCCAGAATGAAGGAAAAATGGGCTTATATAGCTCACCGGCAAACATGCACACCTGTGAACGCTGACGAGACTTCTCCGCGAAAAGCCGAGACGGAGCCAAAACTCCACTAACAGAGCAGCGGCCGCGTGTGGCGACCGAGGAACATGACTGCAAGGGAAAAAGGGTCATAAACCATGACAAAATCATATACATTTGCTCCTTCTGATGGCTTAAGATAAAAAACATTGATATCACAGTGTTACATACACCTAAATATGTTGCCTAATCATTCACTCTTGTACCTCAATAAAACATCACTTGTCCCTGTACTCTACAGTATGTATACTTTTGTCCTGGGATTGTATTTTTCTGTATTTTTAAAATTTTCCTATTCATAATGACTCCAAGGAAATTTTTACCTTAATCTACCACATATCAGCGCACAGTAAATTGGAATGACAAGTATATACGCCATAGCCTATATTATGTACGATAACATGAACATAAAATAGTATTCCACCATCTGCAAAATACTGCCAAATGTTCTATCTTCAAAGAACATCGGTAGCCTACATCAAAAATACATTTAACGATTGCAATACAGTATGTGAAATGCACTCAAAATGCGAAAATAACAATAGGGCTATCAAACATATTGGAAAGACAGCGCTCGAGTGGAGTCCAACGGTATTTTAGACGCAAAAATACTTACATATCGGAGAAGGGAAACTCCCCTCCCTAATGCGTATTCTATAGAGCTTGCGTAATACTAGACCATTAAAACGAAAACTGCCGTTACGCTGGGCTGTAGTAAATTGTTACTAAAACAATTTTAGCCGACAATTAAACCAGAATGAACTGTAATGAATGAGACAGGCTTACAGGGCATGGGGGTATTACGCGTCGACGTTTCAGATAGTGTAATAGCGGTATAAAGTGTTGTATATTTCTCAAACCGATTGTACCAGACAATAAATGACCACTGAATTTTGAAAGGAACATCTCGATGTGTAAAACCGATGGTAGGATTTCTTTCATATTTAGTAGCATATATTGCTAGTAGAATACATGGTAGAATGAGACAGTACTTTCACAGTTTATTTTGCATTTGAGTGAGCAGGGCTTTTCACGGCTTTTCTGGCATACGATCAGGCTATTGTTGGGTTTATCTCGTTGCTTTGACGTTATTCAAATTTTATATGATGAATAAATATATTTATAAACTCAAACATAGATGCTATTGCTCACTATGTCACGCATGGGTAGGTATAGACTAGGTGGGGGGTTGCTTGTTAAATGGACTTGCTACGGGGAAATAGTGACACTTAGAAACTCCGTATTCAGCAGAAATCGTCACAAACCGTCTACCAATAAAGTTAAAACACAGAGTTTGTGATTTCCACTAATAGTTTGACTGCAGTAGCAACGAATGTCTCAGTTGAGCAAAAAGGTACCGCCGGCGTCACCTTCTACGCAAAGGAGTTAAGGGTTGTTTCTCTTGACAAATTTTCCTATTGAACTCTATGGAAAAATAAGTCAGGAGAAGATACCATTCAAGTTATCCATCCATATCTACTGTATTTCTGGCAGCAAAGTGATGGTTTAAGGCTTGTTTGATACGTTAGACCCTTGATGACTTAGAGCCATTTAGCCAACCATGTGTTCCATACTGTTCCAGTGTAATTTACAGCTAAATCTAGTGCCACCCCAAAATTCCCATAGAGATCCATTCAAATGCAGAGACATTTAGTATCGCTTGTAAGAGTACCAGAAAATAAGATATCAAGAGTCTTTTGATGTTGTTGGGTCACAGACATCAGGAAGTCACGGCATGCAAAGATATGTGACCAAATATTAAAAATTATTACTTTATTCAATAATTGTGGCAAACGTGGTTTTGTTAAAAATAATTATTTCTTGATGAGGGATTTTTTTTTCTCATAATAAATGAACATCAATTAAAGGTTGGATTTTTCTCATTTTTTCAGTGTGAGATTAAGCTAATTCACCAAACGGTGAATTTTTTATAACCCTTTTTACCCATCTTTACCAGGGGTACCAACAAATTTGAGCACGTCTGTATATATAAAATTTATTGGGAAATGGGGAGCATTGTTAGAATATTGTAACAAAATCTTATAACTCAGTTAAAGTAAAACCACCTCCTTATATGTCATTAATCTGATGATAACACACTAAAATAATTACCTTTGAAAGACCTCACAATCAATTTATATTTTCACATGACTGACAAGGATGTTCTTATTTAAAGGGCCACCTGAAAATCATTAATATTTAATTCAAAGAAATATAATCAATATAGTATATGAAAAGCAAAAATAATCCTCGGGGTGGTGAGCAGACTATGGTGCATCTCTACATCTCCTGGAGTCTTAGTGACCGCAGCAAACACTTGCAAATACAAGTGTAAACCATAAAATACCAATAGCCTTATGCAAGTAGCAAGTACATCAGCTAAAATGAAGAGTGAGTCTCTCTCCGCTTTAAAGCAGGAATGACCTGTGGCCACAGAGCTGGGATTTGAAGGCTGAGAATGTCTTAAATACACATTGTTCTGCTCCACATTCAAACATGAAATCTGATGTTTTTCTGTGAACTCTTGTATGGTTTATGAACTTTGCGAGCGAGCTGGTGTTCAACACACATTTTTTACATGTTAGATTCATTGTTATTTTCTAATGTATCGTATTGTGTTAAATCACTGAGGTTTTCCCACGCAACAAAGTGCAGTGCCATCCTTTATATATCGGCTCATGCCCACAGGAAACAGTTATGATTCATTTTATGGTGATGGGTGTCAGATAACGGGGTGTGTCCAGCTCTTCCACAGAACACATGGTGCATCTTAAAAAAATAATAATTTTGTGCCCAACATGGGGCTGTGTATATCCAAATCCAACCATAATTTGGAATGCCCAATTGTCCCCCCCAACTGCTGTTCATTGAGGAATCCCACTGCACAGGAAACACGGGTATCAGACCGCAGTGCAAACCCAAGGCTTTCCTATGAAACACATGTATTAGCCTATGGCTACTTGCACTCAGCATACAGCTGCAACATGTTTCGACCAGGTGTGGTCTTCTTCAGGCAACAACAAGAAGACCACACCTGGTCGAAACGCGTTGCTGCCATATGCTGAGTGCAAGTAGCCATAGGCTAATATTGTTTGTCTTACCTGTCTGTATTTGAGCGCTTTATGTGGGTTAATTTTGTGTATGGCCAGCGCCTTCAGTTTATTAAACAGACGGTACACTATTTTCACCCCAAATAGGTTGCTATCCTTTTTCTCCCCCTCTTTATTGTTACGGTACAGATACTGGAATGGACCCAAATGCAGGACTCGGAGACAAACGCAGCCAAAACTCAGACAGGAGTGAATTTATTAGAAGTAGGCAAGACAGACAGGGGAGCTAGGTGATGGGCTGGATGCGGGGTTGGCGAACTAAAGCAGGGGGGACGGGCGAGCAGGAACAGGGAAGCAGGCAGGTCAGTAGGTGAAGGGCTGGACACAGGACTGGCGAGAAACAAGTGGGCAGGAGCGAGCAGGAACAGGGAAGCAGGCTGGATGGGCGAAACTAGAACGGGACAAACAAACAGGTTAAATGCACAAAGCATACGGGTCAATGACATGACATGCATATTTTTGTGTCCGAGTGCATTATTTCCTTTTAAAATAATTGAATCAGGTTTCGGTCACTTGACAAGGTAGCGACAAGGTAGAATGGCGTGCTAATGACGTGCTAATGGTGTGCTAATGTCTCCCGCATTTCCAGATCTTAAAATGCGTTAAATATTGCCTCTAATATTTAAATAACAGTTATAAACTTCGTAAATTGTGTTTAAACATACAAGCAACATCAGTAACATAATTGGATGGATGTCCGGTGAAGCAGTTCCCCGGGAAACAAGACAAAAGAAACGAGACGCTGAACAAATCATGGGAGGAGAGGAGCCACCTGCCTGGGCACAACACCTTTTGATTCAGGTCAATAGTATCAAAGACTCGTTTGAGCAAAGGTTCGATGAACTTAATGTTTCAATCAAAGGACTGAAAAAAGACAATCGGGACGTGTTGAACAGAGTAACCCAAGCTGAGAAACGGATCGGAGAACTCGAGGACCAGTGCAACGCCGACAAGAAAGTTATTTCAGAACTCACTAAAGATGTGGAATACCTGAAAACCAAGCTAATACGACTAGAATCGCATACTAAAATAAATAACGTAGTGTTGGTGGGCTTGGATGAAGGCCTGTTGGAGACGAGTAATCAAAAGGAGGTGATGGCAGAGATACTTCGGTACATATTGGATTTAAAAAACACTAAACATAAAAGATAAAAGAAAGATAAAAGAACCCTTAAACATAAAAGAACATCTTAGCCTCCGCCCTCATCTCGACCCATCTAAGCTGCCACGACTGTATCTCATACGCCTGCTAAGATGGGATGACCGACAAAATATCTTAAGAACGGCAAGCAAGAAGAGTCTGACCTGGAGAGGGAAACCGTTTCACGTATATCAGGACTTTTCAGTGGAGATCCAACAAAAACGTGCGGAATACGCAGATATCAAAAAGAAACTCAGAGACACGGGTCATCGCTATGGAATACTGTATCCAACCAGGTTTATTGTTATGATCGATGGAAAGAAGCACATTTACAAGAATCCAGAGGAAGCGGCAAAAGAATTGAAAATGCACTTACTAACTATTTTTGAGTAACCTGGACATGTCAAGAGGCACCAAAAGAAGACACTGGCAGATGCTGTAAGTGACTAATATTTTGATTTATCAGGACGATTAAAAGTAGTCTGCCGTACATTCCTGGTTAATTTAATACTGAAAAAAATTTCATTAACCTTTATATGTGGAGCTTTTCTGTTTATTGACTATATATACCAGGATGGTTTAAAAAATAAGAAATAAAAATAATAATAATAATGTGATGAGTGGGTTACATTCAATGTTGTGTAAGCTCAGAGCGCGAGCCCAGAGCTGGATGGCCTATACCATTAAAAGGTCTGGTCTGGCTATTGTGGATAGCAACGCCCACTCTTGTTGGGTCACGGACAAGGGATGGATATGGTATCTGTCTCCTTTGCGTTTTGTGTTTTTTATTTGCTATTGGCATTTATTTATGTTGTTTGTTTGTTATGTGCAAATTCCTTTCTCCAACCTTTGGTACTGGGATTTCCCCTAATTGATGTCATAGAAAGTAAAAACTGGGTAATGACACGGTCCCATAAGTGGTCTTGTCCAACCCTAATTACAGATATAATCCAATTTGGATATAAACTAATAATTACCCGACTTGAATACACTATATGTTGCCAATATACCTCACTCATAAATTGCAACTGACTACATGGAATGTCAATGGACTACATGATGGTATACAAAAACAGAAAGTGTTAAGTCATCTAGCAAAGTTATCAACCGATGTGGCTTTCCTTCAAGAGTTACACTAGAAAAGGAGAAATAAAATATTTAAAGAGATATTGGGTAGGTGAAGCTTTTGTTTCTACATATTGTTCAAATAGTCGAGGAGTAGGTATTCATAATTCATAAAAAGGTTTCTTTTACACTAAACTCCCAACATGAAGATAATGAAGGAAGATTCTTAATAATTAATTGTTTTATGTATAGTGAAATATATACATTGGTCTCTATCTATAATCCTCCTAGTTTAAATGTGTAATTTCTAAATAAAATGTATACAGGTACTATAATAGTTGGAGGGGATATAAACTATTCTTTAAATAAAAACGACAGAATTGGAAAGAAGGTAAAGTTTATTAGACCTCCAAAAATATTAACAGATTTTATCTAAAGAAATAGACTACAAGATACCTGGAGACTCCTTTATCCAACTACAAGAGATTGTACTTTTTATTCACACTCCCAAAAGAGCTATTCAAGACATGATTATATTTTTATGTCTGCTAATAATGCAGAAAATATTCTTACTGCAAAGATTCATGAAATTATAATATCTGATCATGCTCCAGTAACATGTAGTATTATACCATCAGTAAATAAATCATCACATAAAATATGGAGATTTGATAGGAAATATTTACAAGATTCAAATTTTATTAATTACATGAATGCGGAGATTGGATTATTTAAGAAGACAAATGTTGATATAGAAGATAAAGATAAACCTAATGCATTGATCATATGGGATACCTTTAAAGCATATATCGGAGGAATGATCATATCCTACACAACTAAACAACGATCAGAATTGGGAAAGAATATCTTAGAAAAGGAAAAAATTATATCTACACTTGAAAATATTCATAAAAAATTCTTAAAAGATACGGATAAAAAAATTGGATAAAGCTAAATTAGATCTTGGTATTTTATTACTACAAAAAGATAATACTTATAAACTAAATTCAAATAAGTTATACAATATAGGAGCTAATAAATCGGGAAAACAATTATGTTCTCTAACTAAAAGAATCAATGCTAAATCCCAAATTATTCTTAAAGATAAAGATTTAGAATTAATTAGAAATAATAAAGTAATAAATGAGCAGTTTATGAAAATGTATATAAATCCGATATAAAATAATTTAATTATGCTTCAGTACCATTTCTCGATTCAATTGAATTAAAAGAGATCTCAGCTGAACATAAAATAGCATTAAGGAAAGAAATAACGGAAAATGAAATTCAGTCAGGCCACTGTTGTTCAAATAACTTTATTGACATTATGAAACAATACATTTTAGGTTTGGCGGTATGGTTCTGTTCACCAAGCCCTCCCGCCCATCCACGCGAGCAAGCATGGGTATGGCGGCGAGGGCAGCTGCACAACCCCATTAGGGTTACGCTAGAACAGAACCGCAGCACTGAGAATGGTTTTGACAGAATCCATTCAGTCAGTTATATATATATATAAAAATGGCACTTTTAAGTGTCATTATCACAACAATTTACAAGGAACCGGGCCTGAAACCCCGTAGAGCATGCCTAAGGCGACAGTGGCAAGGAAAAACTCCCTGCTGTTAGCAGGAAGAAACCTTGGGCAGAACCTGACTCTGAGGGGGAAGTCCATCCGCCGCTGACTGGCACCGGTTACTAAATGCTGATTACAGAATAGAAATTTGTAGACCGAACATATGAAAATGTCAATGTATAAGGAGCCGGTGAGGAAGACTGATTGAAGCCCAGCAGGTGCATCATAGCTGGGTACATGCATGGAGCTGGAGCCGACCGTCTGCTTCTGGAGAACGATGTTTGTTGATCTATAGCTATCGCTCCGGCGGATGCCGAAGCGGGAAGGAAAGAGGAAAAGAAATCAGTAGGCACTCGAAAATGTTAGTGATTCATGCAGGAGCGATATAGGCTAGGTGTATGTGCGCAATGGGAAACTGAAGAGGATGGAGCTGGGGTGGAGGGGGGGGGGGGTTTTGTGTGCAGCGGGTGTGCTGGCAGGGGATCCACCATGGTAGGGCGAGGCGGTTAAATAGACCGCCTTGTTATGTGAATGGACTGATGGGTGAATCGTCACTACTCAGCTGAGCTGTCAGCTGATTAACTATGGCCGGGTTTCACTCTCGTGACCTGCCTGAACTGACGCTATGCTCGATTTCAGTCAGGCCACTGTTGTTCAAATAACTTTATTGACATTATGAAACAATACATTTTAGGTTTGGCGGTATGGTTCTGTTCACCAAGCCCTCCCACCCATCCACGCGAGCAAGCATGGGTATGGCGGCGAGGGCAGCTGCACAACCCCAAAAACAACCATACGCCAAGTGCTGCCAGCATGTGCACACGTGATGACCGTGCAACGACCCCTCGCCTTGGAGGAAGCCGATCTGTCCATCTGCTCAAGGATCCCCCAATACCACAACGATCAATGTCATGTGCACCAACGCCTGTTGGACTCCCCCGTGCGCCAGACGGAGTGTGGACCAACCCCATGAAATCCATGTGTAGTGATGAAGAATAATGTGTGACCTTCTGGCTACCGATGAAGCCATACTGTCCTTCAGCACAAGGTCCTTCTAACGTAACATGGATCAGTGGCTATGTGCACCAACGCCCGTTGGACTCCCCTGTGCCAGATGCAGTGCAAAATAACCCCAGGAAGTTCTACGTGTAGTGATAAAGAACGATGTGTGACCTCTGGCTACCGATGAAGCCATGCTGTCCTTCAGCACAAGGTCCTTTAACGTTACATGGATCAGTGGCTAAGTGTACCAACGCTTGTTGGACTCCCCCGTGTGCCAGAGTATAGTATGACTAACCCCAAGAAGTTTATGTGCAGTGATAAAGAACAATGTGTGACCTTCCAGCTACCGATGAAGCCATCCTGTCCTTCAGCACGAGGTTCTTTAACGTTACATGGATCAGTGGCTAAGTGTACCAACGCTTGTTGGACTCCCCCGTGTGCCAGAGTATAGTATGACTAACCCCAAGAAGTTTATGTGCAGTGATAAAGAACAATGTGTGACCTTCCGGCTACCGATGAAGCCATCCTGTCCTTCAGCTCGAGGCCTTTTAAACGGTACATGGATCAGTAGCTATGTGTACCAACGCATGTTGGACTTCCCCTGGGAGCCAGACATTGGATTACCCAGGGAAATTCTATGTGTAGTGGTGAATAACGATGTGTGACCTTTCAGCTACCGATGTAGCCATCCTGTCCTTCAACCCAAGGCCCCTTTACATTTACGTGGATCAGTGGCTATGTGTACCAACGCCTGTTGGACTTCCATGGGAGCAAAACTAATCAGGGGAGTTATATGTGTAGTGATGAAAAATTGTGTGTGACCTACCGCTGTCGGTCCTTCAAAATTACGTGGATCAGTGGCTATGTGTACCAACGCCTGTTGGACTTCCATGGGAGCAAAACTAATCAGGGGAGTTATATGTGTAGTGATGAAAACTATGTGTGACCTTCCAGCTCTCGGTCTTCTAACATTACGTGGATCAGTGGCTATGTGTACCAACGCCTGTTGGACTTCCATGGGAGCAAAACTAATCAGGGGAGTTCTATGTGTAGTGATGAAGAACTATGTGTGACCTTTCGGCTACGGATGAAGCCGGCATGCCTATGGGAGAAGCTCTTCATCCCTTCAGGTCACTGCCAATTAATATCGTACCAACGCCTGTTGGTCTTCTCCCTAACGGTCATGGAGGATGCTGTGCGTAACATTGGCTTCATGGCGCCCGTATGCCTAGGGCCATTCTAACTACTGAAGTTGTATTTGTAGTATATGTATATGTACCAACCACCTAAAAGCTGTGTGTGAACTTTTCGCTACGGATTAAGCCGGCGTGCTTATGGGGAGAAGCTCTTCGTCCCTCAGGTCAATGCCAATTAATACCATACCAACGCCTGTTGGTCTTCTCCCTGACGTCAGGGAGGATGCTGTGCGTAACATTGGATTCATGCCGCCCGTATGCCTAGGGCTATTCTAACTACTGAAGTTGTATTTGTAGTATATGCAAGAACAGCGCGAAGCGTGAATTTTTCATAACGCAAGTCCAAATCCAATTATGCATAACGCAATCCAGTCCAGGCGTCTACTAGCCTATTGATGAAAGGGACAGACGAGCATCCTTTGTTAATGATGTTGACGGTGGCTTGGTTGTCGCAATAGGCGAAAATTTGTTTCCTTGGCCAGCTGTTTCCCATAGGATGCAAGCAACGATGATTGGGTATAGTTCGAACAAAGCTATAAATTTAATATTGCGAGGCAGAGTTTGCAGCTCTTTAGGCCATGTTTCTGCAACCATAGTATTATAAACCCCCAAAAGGAATAGAAAGCGCTGCGTCGGTAAAGAATTTAAAAGTAACTGATGTTTCGACGTAGTCGTTATGAAAACGCAAGGCTTTAATCCAAGTGCGAATCTTCCAGCCCCGAAATTGGACCTCTTGCTCCGCCTACCCACTTGCTATAAGTTTAAAATCCATGAAAATCAACCATGCGTCGAGCATCATGTTGCATAATTAATTGAATTTTGCATCGCAAACGTTAAACGGTCTGAAATTGATGATTTAATAGCAACTCACCTTTATTAATAGCTACCAGACATCATTTATTAATGCTTATTATACATTACATTCATTTATACCACGGCATTGTTGAATACTCGGTTCTGATGGGGTCAATACGCATTCCAAGGTTGTGCATTGATTTTCACCACTGCCTTTAACAGTGCGTCTTCGTCCCGCTCGTGTCTCGCTTGTTTCAACTTGGCTATCAGCTAATTCTCGCAAGCATCACATTCGAACCTATGCTGTCCTTTAGTCCACAGTTGTATTAAGAAAATTATGCATGTTTGGAAAATTCAAACATGAACACACTTATACGACCGAAAAACACTTCCGGTTTCGATATTTTACTTTCAGCGGTCAAAATAACTTTGGTCTAGCACTCCGCAAAAACGGGACGCACATCACTGGTTCTTTGCAGAGTGAAATGATTACACGTGTCACATACTGACTGATCTACGGTATTCGGGTTTCTGTAGTTTTCGCGAAAATCAATGTTATTCTTTCGTCCCGGTTCTCCCCTAGTAGTATCCACAAAAACTACACGCGTAATGTTGCAATGTGAATTAGGGTTGTCTGCAATCAGTAGTATGCTAGGGTAATATAGCCTACAAATCCCTGGCAATGATATAATTTAGCCGTAGGCTAATAATGATGAATAGGCTACAACACTTAAATTCAACCTGAAAACTATTAGCTAGGTATACGAGTAGGCTACGCAGATGCAGTAGGCCTACGAGCGCAATTATGTCCCGATAAATTAAAATACCATGCAGGATACAGATCGGCCAACGCAATAACGTGCAAGATATAGAAAGTATAATTACATACCAGGTTAACGGTAGGCCTAGTCTTCACATCATTACCGATTACACACGCAGAACTAGTTACGATAATAGTTGGAGCAGCAGTGCGTTAGGACGTGAACTATGTAGACTAATCATTTGTCGCATTTGTTTATTTATTCATTTTCTCCCCACTTACGTATCAGCCTCCGTGAACGGCCACGAACCTCTCGTATCAGAAGCCAGCTCAATGATTAGCCTAGTCGGACCGCGTCCACGAAGTATCAGATCTCTTTGGTCTCCCACTTCCAGAACGAGGCAGTGAGTATACGAACATGACCAACCAATAATCCGGGGCAGGGTGTATGCTTACCGTTTAGGTTAGCCCAAGGATCATATAAAGGTTACCGTGCGTTTTATGCCTCTGAAGCCAATATAGTCTGTTAATGTCAGCTAGCAATCCTGTTGAAAGGTTTCGAATACGAGCAATAAGGTCCGGGTTACACGACAAGACACACGCTTTAAATAGCCAGCTTACGCAACGTGAATATCGCCCTTCCTTGTCCGGGAAATGTTATTTGAATATCGCCAGTTTCCATAGCGGACCATAAGCTTAAACGATACTTGCAGTCACTTAGCTTTAGCAACTCACTTAGCTTTAGCAACAAATTAAGGAATCCTATTCGTTTTCGCTGACAGTGTGCAGTCATGCATGCAGGGAAGCAGGTTTCGAATAACCGAATGTTATTTGAATATATCGCCCTTTTCTTTTGTCTAACAGAGCATAAAACTTAAGAATACAGAGCTTGACATCACTTAGCTTTTACGTAGAATTTTGCAGGATTCCGATTCTTTTTCCCCGGCGTGTAGTAGAACAAGCAGGATGTGCAGCGCAGAAGATGTTTTGTGTGCAGCGGGTGTGCTGGCAGGGGATCCACCATGGTAGGGCGAGGCGGTTAAATAGACCGCCTTGTTATGTGAATGGACTGATGGGTGAATCGTCACTACTCAGCTGAGCTGTCAGCTGATTAACTATGGCCGGGTTTCACTCTCGTGACCTGCCTGAACTGACGCTATGCTCGATTTAAAGAAATTTTAAAAAATAGTCCTAAAAAAAAAGCACCAGGACCAGATGGTTTTGTCCCAGAGTTCTTCCTTAAATTTTGGGAACAAATCTCTCCATTATTTATGGAAGTATTACGTGAAATGAAACTGCAAGTGCAAGGAACTCTCTTCCAATGAGTATGGCCATCATTTTGGTGATTCTAAAACCAGGTAGATTGGGGTTTACTACTTCAGATTACAGACCAATCTCTTTGATTAATAGTGATGCGAAGATAATCTCAAAATGGCAAAGTAATAGAATCACAGAGGTTTTACCTGACATTATTCATCGGAACCAAACAGGTTTCATAAAAAATAGACATTTGCAAACCAATACTCGTATATGCCTAACTCTTATACAATATATCAAGAAAACTAAACGAAATACAGTCCTAATGGCAGTAGATGCAGAAAAAGCTTTTGATCGGCTTGAATGGCCCTTTTTATTTAAAATTTTGGAAAAGTTTAATTTCCCAAACAAAATAATAGATTTTATTAAAATAATATATAAATGTCCTCAGGCACAAATTTATACCAATAATACCTTGTCTGATGCGATCTCATTAAAGAGAGGTACCAGACAAAGCTGTCCTTTATCTCCTTTACTTTTTGCTATGGCTATTGAGCCTCTAGCCCAGAAAATCAGACAAACTGAAGAAATCAAAGGTCTAACTATAGGAAAAGAGACGTACTGTCATGGTTTATGACCTTTTTTCCTTGCGGTCGTGTTCCTCGGTCGCCACACGTGGGCGCTGCTCCATTGGTGGAGTTTTGGCTCCGTCCCTTCTTTTCACGGAGTAAGTTAATCAACGTTCACAGCTGGAATGTAATGCCGGTGAGCTATATAAGCCTTCCGTTTCCTTCATTCGGGTCTTTGATATTAATTGTTCTGTCATGAACCTAATACGGGCTGGACCCAAATGCAACGACCAGGAGACAGAGGGACAGAAAAAGGGCAATTTATTATAGCTTGGGGTAGTCCCAAGCTGTACACAGATAATACACAGTTAACACAATGAGTCCGGAGCTTCTCCGGACCTTGAATCTGCTCCAAGTCGGAGCTGGACTTTAAACGGCAACAGGGTGTTCCAAGCTGGAACTGGACTTGGTACTGGAACTGGAACGGACCAAACAGGAACTGGATCACGGGAACACAGAGTTGTTCCAAACCAGAACTGGACTGGACGGGTTAATCAACTGGAAACTGGATCACGGGAACACGGAGTTGTTCCAAACCGGAACTGGACTGGACTGGTTAGTCAACTGGAAACTGGATCCCGGGAACACGGAGTTGTTCCAAACCGGAACTGGACTGGACTGGTTAATCAACTGGAAACTGGATCACGGGAACACGGAGTTGTTCCAAACCGGAACTGGACTTGGTACGGGACACTGGTAGTTCCAAACCGGAACTGGACTTGGTACGGAACACTGGGTTGTTCCAAACCGGAACTGGACTTGGTACGGGACACTGGTAGTTCCAAACCGGAACTGGACTGGACTGGGACTGGATAGCTAGACTGGAACTGGATCAGGTTTCACTGGAACAGGACCACTGGAACACTGGAATGTTCCAAACTGGAACAGGACTGTGCGGGTCTCTCAGGTAAGTTCCAAACCAGAACTGGACTTGGCGGATCTGGACAGATGGGACAAACGGGACGGATAGGGGGAGCGCTAGGCATCCAATAAATATGCTTCGAACTTGTCTCCTGAAGCGAGGGAGGACATAGAGAACAGACAACTGGTTATGGAATACATGAAATGTAATGAGGGGGAGCCGGGGAATAATTGTAACAGGTAACCAGGTAATGGAAGCAGAGGAAGGGGTAGCGGCTGGATACGGCAAGGCAGGGCAGTGCAGCGGACCTCGGTAGGCTCGGTTGAGGCAGCAGGGCGACAGTGGTAGATGCAACCGTAACCGTAACAATGGTGGTAGCCACGGCCGGACAGGCTCCACTGTAGAATGGAGGAGCAGAACACCCAGCTGCGGGCGCAACGTCAGGTGGGAGCAGAGGTACCGCAACACAATCAGGAAAACGCGAACAGCTACAGACTGGCAGAAACAGTAGAGTGGTGGTTAACGAGACAGGCAATATAAAGGCAGGAAGAACCGCAAACAGACAGGACTGGTTAGCAAACAACAGAAGGCAATGAGCATTAAAGCCCCGAGACAGAACCAAACTGAAGTTAGATGCACAGGACAGGGATTCAAAGACCAGGATACAAACGAACAACGTTAACGAACTGGCGCCGAATAGCAGCCAGCCGGAGGGTTAAATAGGGAAGTGAGATTGGAAACAATTAAGAAGGTGTGCAAATGTAAGCGAGGGTGATTGAACAAGCGAAGCGTGAGGAATGCATGTTGCAACGGAGAAGGGAGATGACAGACAGGAGTGGGGAAAAGGAGTGAAACAAACGGAAGGAACACGCCCAGTCTGCAGCAACGGGGAAAACACGGACAATGGGAATCAAACATGACACGGAGGGAAAGGGTAAAACATGGAAAACGGACAGGATGGGAACGGAACGTTACATGTTCATTGTGTTTGTTTATTGTTTTGTATTGTGGTGTATTGTTGGCTGTGAGTTATCCGTACCATTTGGGCTACTCGCCTATTTTTGCGTCTCATTGCTGAGGCAGGGCTTATTTCTTGCTGGCTCTTTAGTTACTAAGCTCATAGAGGTATAGAGTAGCAGTTCTTTGTTCCATTTTCGCCTGTGGTCTCTCTCTTGCGGAGAGACCTGGCGTTTTAGCTTCTACTCATTTCCGTGTTACAGGGAGCCAGTTAGTAGCCTTGGTACGTTTCATTTGTTCATACTGAGAGGCAGGGCTTGTATTAGTGTTTGAGCTTGCGCTAGTCAGATAGCCGATAATTCCGGTGCAGCTGTCCTCTCGCCCCTGTGTGCCTTTATCCGTGTATGGAGTTTGGCGATTTTGTTAGGAACTTTAGTTCTGTTTCGTCTGTCGATGCATGTCTTGTACCTTTATCCTTATATGGAGTTTGACGATTCTGTTTGGAACTGTAGTTCTGTTTCGTCTGTCGGTGCATGACTTGTGTCTTTATCCGTATATGGAGTTTGACGATTTTGTTCGGAACTGTAGTTCTGTTTCGTCTGTCGGTGCATTTCTTCCTGTGGGGAGGATCGGGCGATGTTGTGGACATGTTTGTGTGTGACTGCGAGCCTCATTATAGCCTTGGAACTTTAATTATTGGTTCCCTCGCCTCGTTACATTTCCCTTTACTGAGAGGCTAGGGCGTGTGTTTTCTATTTAAGCTAGTCATTCTGCTAGTAAAGTTATGGGACTGCGGTGCTCCGTCGGCTCTCCTGTAAAATGTTTCTCCCTCCTGGGAGATCGGGAGTTTACCCCTTTATTTATGCATGTGACTGCGAGCTTATGAAACTAGCCACGGAACGTTATATCTGTTCCTTCGCCTTCTCGTTACATTCCTCTTTACCAAGAGGCAGGGCTTTTATTCTCTATACTCGTGTTAGTCAGATAGCCGATAATTCCGGTGCAGCTGTCCTTTCGTCCCTGTGTGCCTTTTATCCTTATATGGAGTTTGACGATTTTGTTCGGAACTGTAGTTCTGTTTCGTCTGTCGGTGCATGTCTTCCTGTGGGGAAGATTGGGCGATGTTGTGGACATGTTTGCGTTTGACTGCGAGTCTGAGAGTAGCCTTGCAACGTTAGATCTCCGTTCCTTTCGCCTCCTGACATTCTAATTCGCATTAGTTTTCAGTGTTTGTTGGTTATATGTTTTATGTGTACCTTTTGTGCTACTCACCTATTCTTGCGCCTCATTACTGAGGCAGGGCGTTCATTATTGCTGGCTGTTTAATTACTTAGCACGTGGAAGCATGGGGTAGCAGTTCTTTGTTCCCCTTCGCCTTGTTTGGATTTCTTGCTGTGAAATCAGGCGTTTGTGCTTCTACTCAATTGCATGTTAGTGTGCCGGTTCGTATCTTCGGTACGTTGGTGGGTATTTGTGCCATTATGCTACTCGCCTGTTCTTATGCGTCTCGTTTCCGAGACAGGGCGTTTGTTATTTCCGGCTCATTTATTGGTTACTTAGCTTGTGGAAGTATGGGGTAGTAGTCCTTTGTTCCCTTTCGCCGCCTTTCGCCGGGTTTCTTGTTGTGAGGCCAGGCGTTTGTGCTTCCACTCATTGGTGTGTAACAGTGAACCGGTCTGTAGCTGTGGTGTGTGTGTGTTCCTTGTCTTGTCTCCTCCCTTATCTGCGGGGTTTCCCGACTTAGTGGCCTTAGGGCTTAAAGAATCCCCTTGCTGAGTTTGGCTCCTCCTACCTCACACGTCACGCCCCATTACACGTACAAATTGAATTT
Organism: Synaphobranchus kaupii; assembly: GCA_029718625.1. Lineage (NCBI taxonomy): Eukaryota > Metazoa > Chordata > Actinopteri > Anguilliformes > Synaphobranchidae > Synaphobranchus > Synaphobranchus kaupii. Next base: position 30,956,644 of record CM056376.1, read on the forward strand.
ATTTGCGGATGATCTTCTTTATTTAATTGCAGATCTTATTTAAGTGACAGCACCATATCATTACCTCCTCTTATGGCAATAATTAATGAATATTCAAATATTTCAGGTTATAAAATGAATAAAGATAAAACAGTAATAATGCCAGTAAATCAAGATTTGCATTATAATCTCGAGGAATTTAAATGGCAATCCAAAAATATCTATTTAGGCTGTTCCATCGAGTAATTGGTTCATTACGATAGCCTATATTCCTGCCAAAAAGATAAATTCTCCCTTTCAAAACAAAACAGATCGAGCTGCGGGTAACTATTCGGCTTGCCATACTGCTTATCCTATTGATCGATCGGTGCACTGACGTAATTGGTCCAGAACATTCTTGAAGTTGTAATTATCCTGTGTAGCCTACTAATGTGTTAGTTGCATATACTCTAATTGGTGTAATATCATCAGTGAATCCATTTAAAGTGTAGCCTATTTATTTTAATTCATTGAATACATTTCAATCAGTGAATTCAAAGCCATCTTGCGCCTTCGACGCATGTGCATTTGGTGGAATCGATGTTCGATTCATTTTCCCTGTGACCTGCCTGTGCCCCAGTGACGTAATTTTAACATTTTTGGACTCGTACCCATAATTGAAAAACTTTTGTCCAGCAATTTGTATGTTCTCAAATGTCAGGGTGGCACAACCGTAAACATGGGACTTTTATTATAAATTGAAGAGGTAATAACAGTAAACATGATATACTGTAAGTGACCTTTATGGCTGAGTGAAAAGGTTTGTAGATCTCTCTCAAATATTGATAAAAATAGCTACTTTCAACTCGTATGTAGGCTGGTACACTTTCCATGTCAGGTGGTACAACTAATGTAAAACTAGGAAAATGTTATTTTATCATAAAAGTCTGTAGAAATGATATGTATGAAGTTGATAGCAATGGCAAAAGCTAATACAGGCGTCTAAGTAGAAGCCCGTTTAATTTGAAATTAGTGGCAAAAGTCAGGTGGCACAACTGCAAGGAATGTCACTATATGAAATAATGTTATTTAAAGCTCTAAGATTATCTATTACATTTCTAAAATATTTATTAGTTTTAAGTTAAAGATGTTATACACTTTCAAACCTTTTTCATACTTTATAATTCTAGATTTAGAGTTTCTGAACTCTGAGTTTGCATGTTATTGAACTTTTAAATGTGATGTATATTTATGCATTGTCCTGTGTGGTACGACATGATAAGGTTTAGAACAGGCCTTCCCTACAGAAAGACAGTAGACAATATAAGTTTGAACACAAACTTAGGACGAAGAGGTGGTTTCTAAGGTTTTTCTAGGTGGTTGCTATGGTCTTACTTGTTAGCTGCTAGGGTCCCTGTTGGTTAATAGGGTTTTACTAGGGGATTGCTTGGTGGTTGCTAGGGTCTTACTAGGTGGTTGCTAGGGTCTTACTGGGTAGTTGCTAGGGTGTAGCCCGGTGGATTTAGCTACTACTTTCAATAACGTTACGCATATCTTGGCTAACGTTGGGCGTTGTAGCACTAACGTTAGATAATGTCACATATGGGTAAATTTTTTTTAATGTACAGAACTGAAGCGGAGCTTTAGTTTACAGGGTAACCAACCAAACAATTCCATGGCATTCAACATGCGAGCTACCCAACGTCAACTAGCTAGCTAACTAGCAGCAATAACCACATTTTCATTGGAAGCAACACATGTTATAGCAACGTTAAGAAGTGTGGTTTATTATTACATGGAAACTTAGTATGTTGAAACTCACCATTGCGTCACCATCTATGAAGCCAGAGAATGCGGGTTATCTGGTTGTGGAATTTCTACACTCTCAAATTCAGTGTCGGTAGGTTCGTACATATGGTTGTACAACCCCGATTCCCTCGCTATTTTGTATTTTTGTTGTGTGTGATGTCGAGTGTCTTCTTGGACAGAAATCAAGCGTGCTCATTAGGATATTACGACCACGCCCCGACCGTCCTAATACAGGTCTGATCAGCTAATTCAGCTGTTTTTGAGCAGTGTTATATCATATTTATATGTATATTTTTTCATTCAAACTTTGGTGGATGCTTAATAACACACTCAAGTTTGATATCATACAGACATTTTAACGATTTTAGGCTTTGTTCCCTGGGGCTTTAATATGTGGTACAATTAAAACATTTAATTCTGCTAGAGTGCATAGGCCTCAGAAATCGTGTCGTAATTTCCTATATTAACTGAAAGCTGAATGGAACTGGATGAATACAAGTTCTATTAAAAACCATGAACGAGTAGAAAACGCACAAGCTTCAACCATCAAATAATTTCTATTGGCTTTAAATGAGTTTGCATTTTAAGTGCATCTAATCAATCTATTGCACTGTAGCCTATTCCAGTTGCTATGTACCGAATGTGATCTCATGTGATGTATCCTGTTTTTGATCAATTTACTGCTTTTACTTCAATAGAGACTGTTGACTAAAACACTTTTTTGTATTTGAAATAAAAATGCAATTATTTAGCATATTTCCTGTCATTACTAATGTTGTCAGATGGCACAACTGATAATCGTCTGGTGGTGCGACCAGATAAAATATTCATTTAAACCAATAAATGAATAGATATTATGATTTATCCCATGTTATTTTCAAAATATGAAAAAACATGATGATTTCTATTTTAAATACATTGGTTTTGGTTAAAAATAGCCAATAATTTGGGCTAGTTTTGAGTCGCCATTTGGCTGGAAAGTCTTACAGGATCTGGTAACCCTGCGCCCCACTCTTGCGCTGCCATGTCACGTGTTGTTTTTGTTGTATTTGAAGAAAAACGTCAGCGAAGCTGTGCCTCATTTTAAAAAAATGAAGCTTCACGTCATATTTATGTGACCAAAATGTTCGTGTACTTCTTGAAAAGTGAGCTCCTGAATGTACTCAGCGAAACCCCAGAAGTAAGTGTGTCATCCGGGTGTTTGAAGTATACTGCAATTTGAAAAGTTTTCATGTACGACTTTCTCGCCCTATCTACTCACCAAGGCTACTCAACAGTGTGGAAGAGTCTGAACTTACAGATGTTATCTTGACTAAATGTCTGTATTATGTTACAAGCTGGCTCATGTGACACTAATATGATTTAAAAAAAAAAAATTTCCAGAATAAAATGTTGTTTTTAAAGTTTTGATTCAAAGCATACAAAATGATTTTTTTTTCATTTTAAGCAGTGCCCATAAATATAATTTAAATGTTTGCATGTAAATGGATTTTTGGTGAAAAATTTTGATGGAGAATGTACACGTGAGTGCACCCTGATATTGAAATTATATACAAGAAAAATGTCACGTCTTTAATATATATATATATATATATATATATATATATTCCTTTAGATTCACTGAATTAGCCAGTAGGTTATCAACAGAGAACAAAACTGTTAAAAAACAGTGAAACTCTTAAGTGAGAAGCTTCCACATTTTAAAATGATTATATCAGTTCAAATAAATAAGTAGAAATGTCTGAACTAACAACATGCACTAGGTGTTGCGGAGGGAAGTCCTTTACTCTCTCCTCATTAGGTTCAATTTGACGGAGGGAAGTCCTTTACTCTCTCCTCATTAGGTTCAATTTGACAGTCCACTTAGTGACTGTAGCTCCTCCCCTTGAATGCCCCTGAACTGACTTCCCCTCTACCTCTTCAGTTCTCAATTCCCTCAATGGGGTACACACCAACCAAACAGCTCCGTATGCCCACCCGTCTAAGCCTATTTCAAATGTTTCTCCTGTTTCTATGGCCTTGGGTAGGAATTTGTCAATCCCTGAATGGCGTCACAGAGATTCCACTCCATATAACTGTTCTCCTGTTAATTATTTTCCCACTGAATCGTTTCCCACAATAACATACACAATAACAGACATATAATATTTCCACTTTTCTAGTGGAGTACTATCTAAGTAAAACCCTGTTATTTACATAATTTCCTTCAGCACTATATACAGCATCCAAAATACAACAAATCCCCATATAATGTGAGCGCTCCTTATCTTTTTTCTATTGTTCTCCTGTTAATGTATTGTTTAACCGATTATGTTCAGTTTGATTGTACAACCCGTGCAATGGATCTATGGTTTATTTTTTTTATTTCTCACAACACTGCTTCCCTAACTGTCCCTACCGTAATATAACAGTGGCAGTATCTTTCGACAGCTTCACCCTATCACTGTTTGTTGCGGACTGTTTGAAGGGAAAGGCGTCCCTTTACACACAACCTCTACGCGGCCCACAACCCGGTTATTCTCATCGTTTCAGAGAACTTGGAGCCCTATTGCTCCCCCAGTGTTGTCAACCTGCTCTCCCGAAATTAATAATTTGATCTATATTTTAATATATCTGAGCAGACTTTTTCAGCGATTCTCTCTTTTACACTTTTACACTCTTATTTCACTTTTTTTTTCTTTTCCCTTTACTTTTGCACTCCTGCTCATTTCACACTCACTTCATCACAATTCTTCTACCTATTTATTCTTTCTCCACTCACCCACTGGAGCCCGTCACCCGGTGTAGAACCACACTTGGGGCCAATGGAGTGCGGGTAATTCCTCTCTGCAGACTTTTTATGAAAAAGGTGTCTGCTTACCTCTCACTATGGTTGACCGGTCTCTAACTTGAAGATAAAACACCTGTAATGGGGCGTGACGTGTGAGGTGGGAGGAGCCAAACGCAGCAAGGGGAATCATTAAGCCCATAGGCCACTAAGGCGGGATACCCTGCAGATAAGGGAAGGAGACAAGACAAGGAACACACACACACCACAGCTACAGACCGGCTCAGTTACACACGAGCCAGAAATAAAACGCCCTGTCTCGATAACGAGACTAATAAGAACAGGCGAGTAGCACAATGGCACAACAAAACATACAGCAAATATACACAGAAAACTAATAACTACCTATTGGTATAGGAGGAGGCGAAGGAACAGATATTACGTTCCGTGGCTACTTCCCTTAGCTAGCAGTCACATGCAGCAAACAAACCTGGGTAAACACCCGATCTCCCAGGAGAGAGAAACATTTTACAGGTGAGCCGACGGAGCACCGTCGTCCCATTGCCTTACCAGCAAAATGACTAAGCTAAAAATATAAAACCACGCCCAAGCCTCTCAGTAAGGTAAAATGTAACGAGGCGAACCGGAACAGAGATTTAATGTTCCATGGCTAGTTAAACAAGTACGCAGTCTAATACAGCAAACAAACCTGGGTAAACACCCGATCTCCCAGGAAGGAGAAACATTTTACAGGTGAGCCGACGGAGCACCGTCGTCCCAAAACTTTACTATCCAAAAGACTCACGCAAACTTAAACACCCGCCCTAGCCTCTACAGTAAAATAATATATAACGAAGCCGAGGAACAGAAAGCTAACGTTCCCATGCTACGTGCAGTCACACACAAACACGTCCACAACAACGCCCAAGCTCCATATAAAGAGACACACCCCGAGAACGAAACAGAACAACAGTTCCAAGCAAAATCGTCCCGCAGGTAAAAAGGACGTACAGGACGGCTGCAACAAAAGACCAACGCAAAATAGCACGACAGCCTCAATATAAATAAAAACCCTGACTCACAACAAAGGGGAACGTAGTCCACGAGAAGGACAACAGGGAATAAACGTACCAAGCTACTAACTGGCTTACCGTAACCCGGAAATGAGTGGAGCTAAAACGCCAGGTCTCTCAATAAGAAAACCAATCAAAAGGCGAACAAATGGACCAGAGAAACTGCTACTCTATACTTCTACGAGCTCATAAACTAAGTAGAAGCGAAAACGCCCGAATCCCCTATGGGAAGACATGTGCCGAAGGGCGAACAGAACTAAAGTTCCCAACAGAATCGCACAAATCTCCATACACGGAGATTCAGCACAACAACGCGAAATAGAGCAGAGATTTACAGTCCCAAACTCCTACAAGGTAATCAACTACCTAGCCAGCAAGAAATAAGCCCTGCCTCTAAAGAGACGTTAACAAAGGGCGAGAAGCCAAAATGGGACGAGAAATAACACAAAATAAAACACCACAGTACATAACAATAAACAAACAATGTCGAAGCCCCGAACGAAGGAAACGGTAGGCTTAAATAACTCTCAGGTGACTACGAACAGGTGTAAATGCTAAACAGAAACTCCCCCAACTCAGCAGGGCGGAGCAAGCATCTACCAAAAGGGCAGCGCCCTCGCGTGGCCACCGAGGAAAACGACCGCATGGGGAAACAGGGTCAAAACCATGACAACACCGCACGCCGTTGGTTCCCTCCTGTGTCCTCCCCGGGATCTTGGAGTCCTGGCTGGCTTGACAAATATGCGGAGGGAAGTCCTTTACTCTCTCCTCATTAGGTTCAATTTGAGCTGGAGAATTCTCAAGATAAAGATGAAGGAAATAGCAGAGTCTTCTATTCAGTTTAACCATTTATTAAGCGTTGACGCCAACGGGAGGTCCTTTACCCTACGCAGAGGATTAGGAGTTCCCTGAACAAAAACAAACGTTAGTTTGTATAATATCATAACTCCTCCTCTACCTAACTAATACACCAATAATGTGCGGTGACACCCTTTTGTCATATCTTATTTTATCCAATAACAAATTAGGCGAAAAATAAACATGTCATATAACCAGTTCCTAACCTATGCGCTTAGGGGCACTCTTAATCTACCAAATAAAATTGTTTGTGACTTATCCTCATGTGCCTGTTAATCAGACCATGTAATTTCTCTTATTTTTTCTTATTTTCCCACTTGTTCGGTCAGCATGATCTATCTTATCTATTTTTTATAGGTACAACTCCCGCTTAGTTATGGAACACAGGAGGAAAACATTCCTGTTTTGACTGGTGTGCTAGATGCCCTCGTCCTTGTTGAACCTTGTTGAACCTTGTTGAACCTTGTTGAACCAGTGCCAGCAGCCATACCACCATGCAATCTGCTCCTGCTGAATTGCTGAAGCTAAGCAGGTGTGGGCTTGGTTAGTACTTGGATGGGAGACCTCCTGGGAAAACTAAGTTGCTGCTGGAAGTAGTGTTGGTGGACCAGTAGGGTTCCCTATTTCTGGTCAAATAAATCCCCAGTGCAGTGATGGGGACACTGTGCTGTAGGAGATGCCGTCTCTCGGATGAGACGTTAAACCGAGGTCCTGACTCACTGTGGTCATGAAAGATCCCATGACACTTATCGCAAAGAGTAGGGGTTTCCCCGGTGTCCTGGCTAAATTCCCAACCTGGCTCTTTCAATCTGCCACCTAATCATACCCCAGTTTAAATTGGCTAATAATCATTCTCTCCCTCTGCACCTCAGCTGATGTGTGGTGAGAATTCTGGCGCAAAATGGCTGCCGCTGCATCACCCAGGTGGGTGCTACACATTGGTGGTGTTAGAGGCGAGTTTCCCCTCATCACTGTAAGTGCTTTGAGTATTTGAGTATAGAAAGGCGCTATATAAATGCAAGGTATTATTATTATTATTAACTATCCTGCATCCTCTTGCCACCCCCCATCTCAGTACTTTTCCACTAGATCTTGACTATTATATAATTATTTATATAGAATTCAATTCAATTCAATTCAATTTTATTTGTATAGCGCTTTTTATAACTGTCACAAAGACGCTGCACAGGGAAGACAGAAGGAAAATTGAGCAAAAAAACAGGCCATAGCCCCAACCAGCAAAATGAGGTAAAAAACTTGCATATGGGGCTTTCTTGGGCCTACAGAACAGTTTCACAAAACAGCTTACTTCCACAGTGTCCACCCCTTACCGGCCAAAAGGGGAAAGAGGGGATTAAACCTCTGTTCTGCTTTAATTATAAGACACATGTAGACGATTTATCGCATGTTATTTTCAAAGCCATTTCAAGTTAAAATCTTGCATAAATTTCCTTTGGGGAACTTGTCATAGGAATTATACGCCCAGTGCAGAGATGATGGGAAAAATAAAAAATATATGTATTTTTTTTTGCCTGTCCATATGAACTGGCACAGAACAGGGCACTTTAGGGGTATTTACTCCCAAAATGTTCAATTCGAAGTAAAAATGTGTTATATATATTACAATACAATGTTTCATAAAACATATTAGGCTACACAGATGCATAGGCTATATTAGCTAGCCTACTGCACCAACAAAATATTTCAAAAATGAAGTAGCCTGTCTGTTGTCTGTTGTCATCGAGACAGTAATCAACATAGTAATTTATTCAAGAAAAGACAATTACAAGGCTCTCTATTCGTGTTTAATGCGCGTATTATCTCTCCTGCAGGTCATACATTAATGCCACGGCAATTTAAAAATTATTTTGAAGTCAAGACCCTGAGTGCATATCTGAATCACTGACTCCTTATATGGATTTACCGGAACCGAATCCCTGGCCCTGTAATAACAGTCTTCTGTATGTTCCCGGACCCTTATCGGGACGGCCCATAAACTTTCCATTTCACTGTCAGATGACGTCAGAGCTTCACAAACAATTTTCGCTTTTATGGAACATACTGTCTTTGTTCGATTTCCATTTCTGTTATGATGATTATTTGCAATTATCTACATTATTAAGTCCAGTATTTGAATTTCTGTAGCCTACTTTTAACCGCATGTATATTAACCGCATAGCCTACTATTTTGACAGTTCATTTTGCATTTGCACGTTGTTTTCTTGATTATTGTTTTTATTTAAATTGTTATCTCTACTCTTGTTGTCGATGACAACAGATAGGCTACTGTCACCTTACTGTCCTTACTGTCACCTGTCAACAGCTGTAGGTGTGTTGGTGGGTAGGATTGTTTTCCCTATCATGACTGGATGGGTTCTCAAACTCTGTCTTCATAGCTATGCAGCTATAGATTACTCCTGGCGGGGGCACTTGTCCAACCCCCCACCCCCCCCCAACCCCCCATGTTTTATTAACATGGACATTGACTGTTTTGACCTGAGCCAACCAGAGGAGGATGGGTTCCCCCCTTGAGTTTGGTTCCTCCCAAGGTTTCTTCCTAGCTAAACCGGGGAGTTTTTCCTTGCCACTGTTGCCATTGGCTTGCTCTTGTGGGGGTTTAGGCTGGGTTTTTTCTGTGAAGCGCATTGTGACAACTAGTTGTGAAATGCGCTATATAGGCTAAGTAAATATTGATTTGATATGTTTTTATTTTGTATTATTTTATGTGGAATGTTGTTTTTATAAATATATCCTTATTATTAATTATTAATAATATTCTTATTCGGCTATATGAACTAGCCTACCTCGTGCTACCCCGGCTAGATTCAGCTGTAAATTACGCTGGTACAGTATGGAACACATGACTGACGAAATGGCTGTAAGTCATCAAGGGTCTAAGGCAGGGGTGTCCAATCTTACCCGAAAAGGGCCGGTGTGGGTGCAGGCTTTTGTTCTAGCCCAGCACTATGACACCTGATTCTACTTATCAAGGTCTTGATTGAAGAGCACGATTAGTTAATTAGTTGAATCAGGTGTTGTAGTGCTGGGCTAAAACATAAACCTGCACCCACACCGGCCCTTTCCGGATAAGATTGGACACCCCTGGTCTAAGGTATCAAACGAGCTCCAAACCATCACTCTACGGCCAGATATGGAGTAAATGTGGATGGATCACTTTAAAGGTATACTATGTAGTTTCATTGTAAACAACTCGTTCTTTGTTTACATTCAAATTTTCTCCCCAAAAAACATTGTATGTGTCCTTGTTGTTATGCCCAGCTGGAAAACAGGACATAAACAAATGGAGACCACACAGGACATACGTTTAACAATGATTTATTTATTTTAAAAAATGTAAAGTGGAAGTAGAGAAAGGGTCAGCATAAGCCTTTGCTGTAGGCTATGTGTGAGAGGGTGTGTGGGAGCAGCTTCTTTATCCAGGCTTCACAGGTGGCGTCGGTTTCCCAATCAGGTAATTGTACACTCACCTGACAGAGAACCGACGCCCCTCCCTACATCATAGAGAGAACCAAGAGGGAGAGAGAAAGAAACACACAGACACAAACACCCTGGGGGACAGGGAATAAGGGGGCGGGCGCAACACCTCCCCCATAAAACAGTCACCCATACACCAATACACCAAAAAACATTACACAAAAGCACAAGGAGCACACTCCTATCCATTAAATGATGTCAGATGTCACAGTTACCACTCTATGGTATCTTGTGGCTCCACCGGCCCGTCCCAGGCCCCCCGTTCGACACCAACCCATCTCGGGCCCTGAGAGGAAGTCAGCGACGACAAGGAGACCCGGTCCGGACCGGCTTCAACACCACCTAGAACACAAAACTTGGTAACAGAAAGCAGCACCATACAATTAGGCAGGGACAACCGTGCTTCACATACTTACCTTATACAATAAACTTATTTATAAATATTCCAATAACGATAGTCACCAATAGTACTCAACACTGCTAGTCAGGACACAATAATGTACACTGTAGGACACACTAACTTACCTAATACCATGGCTCATGGAATACAACCCAGTATAGTAACTGATACCCCAAAGAGCAATAACCTGACCCACTAGATACCAGCACTTAAAGGCATAGGCGCCCGGGAGAGCGCGTCCGCCACCACGTTCTCCCGGCCCCGTATATGCCGAATCTGGAGCGAGTAACCCTGCAAAAATAAACTCCAGCGCATTAACATGCAGAATGCGAATCAGAGGTTATGCAAAAATGTCAGAGGATTATGGTCTGTGTAGATTACAATCGGCTCCATCCCAGCACCGACATAGACCTCAAAATATTGAAGTGCCCAGATCAACGCCAGTGCCTCCTTCTCTATGACTGAATAATTAAGTTGGTACATATTAAACTTCCTAGAAAAGAAAGACACTGGACACTCAATATCACCTTCCCCCTCCTGAAACAATACAGCGTATCTTAAAGGGATGATCAAAGCATGGAGCAGAGAGAACAGGAGCATCACACAATAAAGAGTTTAACCGCCTCAAATGCGTGGTCACACTCAGGAGACCAAATAAACAGGGCTTTCTTCCCTAACAGATTTGTAAGAGGCGCAACGACGGTGGAAAAGTTACGACAAAAAGCACAATAATATCCAACCATTCCTAAGAACCGCATCAGTTCTTTTTTGTTGGCTGGAATGGGGTACTTCAGAATCGCTTCCACCTTAGCGTGAACCGGACGCACCTCTCCCCGACCAACTACCTTTCCTAGGTAGGTGACTGTCGCCCTGGCAAATTCACATTCTCGAGCATATAATTGAGCTCAGCAGTAATATGCTTTCTCTTCTCATTCGAGACCCGGTAAAAACGTTGGGAGATAGGAGGGTTTTCCCCGACGTCGATGTCATCCTCAATAAGCGTGGTGTGAGAAGGCGTGTCTGGGAATAAACTCCTGTGATTATCAATTAAATTGACCATATCTTGAGAACATTCAGAAGGCAGGTGGCTAAATTGAGCTTCAAGCTCCTGCAGAATTTCAGAATTATTCAGCCTTCCCTGAAATACACAGTCAGACGGGACCGGAAAAATCCTCCTGTTTTACAGGGGGGGGGGGGGGGGGGGCACTCATCCCCAGTAAACCGCGCCACGTCAGCAAAGAGGACAGACAAAGTCCTCCGAATCAGAATATACAGACGGGTTAACCGTGTCCGGTTTACAAGGCACTGCTGAGCAGGTAGCCGAAACATATGGCTTCAATAAATTAATATGACATAATTGTAAACGTTTTCTCCTATCCGGAGTCCGAATCAAATAGTTTCGTTCAGAAACACACTTCTCCACGGTATAGGGTCCACTGAACCGGGCCTGAAATGGAGAGCCAATCACCGGCAACAGAGTAAGGACTTGATCCCCCGGCTGAAAGCGGCGGGTTTCAGCGCGGCGATCAAACAGACGTTTCATTTTGTCCTGGGAGACGGCAATATTGTCTCTAGCGGGCTTACAGGCTCGGTACAGTGGCAAACCGAAAATCATTTACATAGTCAATTACATTAGGCGGAGGATCAGTAGTTTTCCAATTGTCAGCGATCACGGATAATGGAGGATCAGTAGTTTTCCACGCACCGAGTGCGCAAATACCAACTAATTCGGAGAGAAACCGGTACTCTCCTGTGCCACTTCTCTAATGGCTAACAGCAGCCACGGCAATCCATTACATTACATTACATTTATTTAGCAGACGCTTTTATCCAAAGCGACGTACAGTAAGTGCGTACAGAGACATCATCATCATTACAGAACAGACAAGGCAAAGCACATCCTTTGCATAATGTAGCAGCTATCCCTAGCAATGAACGTTGACTGTAGTTCACAGTAAGCTGTGGGCAAATCAGCAACACCACACTTTCATTCCAAATACTATTATAAACTATACTATTATAAACCATTCCAAATACTATTATAAACTATGCTATTATAAACCATTCCAAATCTATTATAAACTATACTATTATAAACCATTCCAAATACTATTATAAACTATAATAAACAGACAGGAAAACACAGGGAACAGGGAACTGATATTCCTAGGTGAGGATATCAGTGAAGGTGGAGTCTGAAGAGGTGTGTCTTCAGGCCTCGACGGAATGCAGGCAGGGTTGGAGTAGAACGTAGGGGAATGGGAAGTTCATTCCACCACTGAGGTGCTAATGTGGAAAAACTCTGCAGTCGGGACAAGCGAGAGCCTTTGACACGGAGGGGGGGAAGTGCCAGTCGCCCTGCTGTAGAAGAGCGAAGTGGTCGAGCAGGAACATAGTTCTGGATTAAGTCCTGCAGGTAGGCGGGGCCTGTCCTATTGGCTGCAGTGTAGGCCAGGGTCAGAACTTTGAACCTGATCCTGGCTGCAACTGGCAGCCAGTGGTGAGACCTCAGCAGGGGAGTTACATGGGAAAATTTCGGGAGGTTGAACACAAGCCGGGCAGCTGCATTCTGGATGAGTTGAAGAGGCAGAATGGCGCAGGCCGGTAGGCTTGCGAGCAGGGAGTTGCAGTAGTCCAGGCGTGAGGTGACCATGGTCTGGACAAGAAGCTGGGTGGAGTAGGTGGTCAGGTACGGTCGAATCCTCCTGATGTTGTACAGGAGGAACCTGCAGGACCGTGCCGTCGCCCTAATGTGCTCTTTGAAGTCCAGCCGGTCGTCCAGGACCACCCCCAGGTTCCTTGCAGAGCGGGAGGCAGCCACCACGGTCCCATCAACGGTGATGGAGAGGTCATGTAGTGGGGAGGTCTTGTACGGCATGAAGAGGAGCTCTGTCTTGTCAAGGTTGAGCTTCAGGTGATGGGTAGCCATCCACTCAGAGATGTCAGTCAGACAAGCAGATATCCTCTCCTTAACCTGTGGGGTAGAGGGAGGGAAAGAGAGGAAGAGTTGAGTATCGTCAGCATAGCTATGGTATGAGAAGCCATGTGAATGGATTACTGAGCCAAGAGATTTAGTATACATAGAGAACAGCAGAGGACCCAGTACAGATCCCTGCGGGACTCCTGTAGACAGGGGACGGGGAGCAGAGACGGAACCCCTCCCAGTCGCTCCCAATCCCTACCAGTCGCGTGACAATTCCACACAGTAAGTTCTTAACATAGACTTTAAAGTCCGATGGAAACGTTCCAATGCGCCCTGACTTTTCGGGGTGGTACGCGGATGACACATTATGTGTTGTTTTTAAACTGGCCAACACCCGCGCAAACACTCGGGACATGAAATTGGAGCCCTGGTCGCTCTGTATCACTGTGGGAATGCCAAATGTAGACAAACCTAGTCAGAGCTTTTAAAACTGGCTTTGTCTTGATCGACCGGAGAGGGAAAGCTGCGGGATAACGGGTGCTTTGACACATTATAGTTAGTAAATGTTTATGGCCCGCTCGTGAAGGCGGTAGTGGCCCAACACAGTCAATGAGCAGATGGGAAAAAGGTTTCTCCACCACTGGAATGGGATACAACGGAGCAGCACGAATTTTCTGACTATTCTTAGCCGAGAGCTGACAAGCATGACACGCTTTACAAAAAGCAGCTACGTCCCGTTTTAACCGTGGTCTAAAGAATTGACGCAGAATGCGATTGTAGGTCTTTCTTACACCCAAATGACCGGCTATGTTCTCAACACGAGATCTCTGAAGTTCAAGGGCACCACAATTTGTGTAACGTCATCTCCTTGGTAGGAACCCGCTTTAACTGCCCACTTACGGACCAATAAACCATCGTTCAGATAATACCCCGAAGGGGCATTCAATCGAACAGCCTTAGGGCTAACCATTGTCAATAATGGTTGGAGCGTAGAATCACTCTGTTGTGCAGCGATTACTTCCTCGCGAGAAATTGAGGCCAATGGCTCAATGAATGGTAAATATTCGTCTTTTACCTGGGGTGGTTCAGGGGCACAGGTATGTTCGGTTTGTGGAGGCAAGTCAAGATCTTCACTGGAATTACTGTGATCTGGTCCATACTCCCAGTGCTTTTTGGCCATCGCTCGCGTGATTGCACATGCCGGGAACACCGAAGGGTACCATTTAGCCAGGTCATCTAGCTCCCCAGACGACGTGGGCTTCGGGGTAACCACCACAGATGCATCTCCCCACACCAATGCACCAGCTGAGTCATTGCCCAGTATCACATCAACACCTTCCACGGGCAGCACAGGCAAAACAGCAACCACTACCTCGCCCCGAACTAAATCAGACTCCAGGTTAACGCAGTGGCCGACTGCGAAGAAAAGGGCAGAACAGTTTTCACCACAAAACTCTGGGCAGCTCCTGTGTCCCTCCGAATATGCACAGGGTATTTAGTGGAGTTACCTACCAAAGAGACAAAGCCATCAGTGACAAACGGAGTATACTCATTTACCAAAACGTTATCCTCAAAAGAGGGTCGACCGGACGACTTCACATGAACAACATCCGGGTTGGGTGTATCAATCACATGTGCTACGAAAGCAGCAGATTTAGTAACGGGGCACTCTCCCTTCCAATGACCTTGGTTATTACACGAATGACAAATACGGGAAGCATCATACTTGCCATTTGTACCGGGAACAGATCTTATTTGGGGCGCGCTATCCGTTAAGTGATGGGCAAAACGGTTCACTTCAGTGACACGAATCACTAGAATCAGTTCATTAAAAAGATTCGTTCAAAAGATTCGTTCACCGAATCGTTCAGTGCTTGGGCGGAGCTCCGACTGCGTACTGCGTAGTCCGACTCACTCAGTGAACTGACGGCCGAACAGTTCATGCGGAAGTGCTGTCGCTTTGACAAATGCGCCAAACTCCGTTTACAAATCTTGATATTTTAAAAGTTTCCTCGTTGAATATCAATATTGGAGGTGAACGCTGGTTTTCAATGACTTTTAAGTCTTAACTGGCTGGGCCTGATTCTGGCAGTTTGAGCCGCTGATTATCACTCAGGATCACGTCACGTTAACTCACTGTGTCTAGTAGCTTCAGTGAACGGATCACTGAACTTGCACCGTTGCGTCACAGTTCGTTCACTCAGTGAACTGTTCGGCCGTCAGTTCACTGAGTGAACGAACTTGCACCGTTGCGTCACAGTTCGTTCACTCAGTGAACTGACGGCCGAACAGTTCATGCGGAAGTGCTGTCGCTTTGACAAATGCGCCAAACTCCGTTTACAAATCTTGATATTTTAAAAGTTTCCTCGTTGAATATCAATATTGGAGGTGAACGCTGGTTTTCACTGACTTTTAAGTCTTAACTGGCTGGGCCTGATTCTGGCAGTTTGAGCCGCTGATTATCACTCAGGATCACGTCACGTTAACTCACTGTGTCTAGTAGCTTCAGTGAACGGATCACTGAACTTGCACCGTTGCGTCACAGTTCGTTCACTCAGTGAACTGTTCGGCCGTCAGTTCACTGAGTGAACGAACTTGCACCGTTGCGTCACAGTTCGTTCACTCAGTGAACTGACGGCCGAACAGTTCATGCGGAAGTGCTGTCGCTTTGACAAATGCGCCAAACTCCGTTTACAAATCTTGATATTTTAAAAGTTTCCTCGTTGAATATCAATATTGGAGGTGAACGCTGGTTTTCAATTACTTTTAAGTCTTAACTGGCTGGGCCTGATTCTGGCAGTTTGAGCCGCTGATTATCACTCAGGATCACGTCACGTTAACTCACTGTGTCTAGTAGCTTCAGTGAACGGATCACTGAACTTGCACCGTTGCGTCACAGTTCGTTCACTCAGTGAACTGTTCGGCCGTCAGTTCACTGAGTGAACGAACTTGCACCGTTGCGTCACAGTTCGTTCACTCAGTGAACTGACGGCCGAACAGTTCATGCGGAAGTGCTGTCGCTTTGACAAATGCGCCAAACTCCGTTTACAAATCTTGATATTTTAAAAGTTTCCTCGTTGAATATCAATATTGGAGGTGAACGCTGGTTTTCAATGACTTTTAAGTCTTAACTGGCTGGGCCTGATTCTGGCAGTTTGAGCCGCTGATTATCACTCAGGATCACGTCACGTTAACTCACTGTGTCTAGTAGCTTCAGTGAACGGATCACTGAACTTGCACCGTTGCGTCACAGTTCGTTCACTCAGTGAACTGTTCGGCCGTCAGTTCACTGAGTGAACGAACTTGCACCGTTGCGTCACAGTTCGTTCACTCAGTGAACTGACGGCCGAACAGTTCATGCGGAAGTGCTGTCGCTTTGACAAATGCGCCAAACTCCGTTTACAAATCTTGATATTTTAAAAGTTTCCTCGTTGAATATCAATATTGGAGGTGAACGCTGGTTTTCACTGACTTTTAAGTCTTAACTGGCTGGGCCTGATTCTGGCAGTTTGAGCCGCTGATTATCACTCAGGATCACGTCACGTTAACTCACTGTGTCTAGTAGCTTCAGTGAACGGATCACTGAACTTGCACCGTTGCGTCACAGTTCGTTCACTCAGTGAACTGTTCGGCCCGTCAGTTCACTGAGTGAACGAACTTGCACCGTTGCGTCACAGTTCGTTCACTCAGTGAACTGACGGCCGAACAGTTCATGCGGAAGTGCTGTCGCTTTGACAAATGCGCCAAACTCCGTTTACAAATCTTGATATTTTAAAAGTTTCCTCGTTGAATATCAATATTGGAGGTGAACGCTGGTTTTCAATTACTTTTAAGTCTTAACTGGCTGGGCCTGATTCTGGCAGTTTGAGCCGCTGATTATCACTCAGGATCACGTCACGTTAACTCACTGTGTCTAGTAGCTTCAGTGAACGGATCACTGAACTTGCACCGTTGCGTCACAGTTCGTTCACTCAGTGAACTGTTCGGCCGTCAGTTCACTGAGTGAACGAACTTGCACCGTTGCGTCACAGTTCGTTCACTCAGTGAACTGACGGCCGAACAGTTCATGCGGAAGTGCTGTCGCTTTGACAAATGCGCCAAACTCCGTTTACAAATCTTGATATTTTAAAAGTTTCCTCGTTGAATATCAATATTGGAGGTGAACGCTGGTTTTCAATGACTTTTAAGTCTTAACTTGCTGGGCCTGATTCTGGCAGTTTGAGCCGCTGATTATCACTCAGGATCACGTCACGTCACGCAGTGAACGAATCAGTCCACTCTGCACGCTCGCTGCCTCGCTCGGCGCCCGCCCGCCCGTGAATTTTTTTTATAAATTTTTTTTTTAATATAAACTTTATTTCGAACAATTTAGGAAACAAATTAGAGAAAAAAAAGAAAAAAAAACTTTCTAGTATACAACACGCAAACACGGTACTCATTTCGGCTATACAATACTTAGAACAATACGTCCGAAATGGAATAGGAAGAAGCAAATGCGAATGATTCGTTCAGCACAGCAGAACTGGGCTGGGTTGCACCGGTCATACGTAAGTTTGTGACTAAGTTTGCGCGTAAAGTATTTACTAGGTCCTTAGTTGCTACTAGTTAGTTTCAAACTATCGCTTTACTAAATTCGGTTGCACCACCAATACGTAAGTAATGTCTTAGCTAGTGAAAACTAAGTAATGCTTAGTTCAATACTAAGGTAAACATTGTCGCTTTATCATGACGATAACAAATCCATAACCAATCAATCAATAAGCTACAATGTAAACACGGAAATCAACTTGCATTGAGTTTAACAGGCTACTTATTTTGCATTCCATGGGAAAAAAATAGAACATTGAACAGAATTACAATGTGTGCATGTTTATGTTTTTACGAATAAAATTCAAAATATCCTTATTTGTTTGTTTAGCCTATTTATTTATGTTACAGCCATTATGTGCTTTGAAAATATATGGAAACGTAGCCTAAGTTACGGGACTGTTCTGTTTGCCTCTCTTTTGAACTATAAAGAACTTTGTTTTGAAACTGAACGTTTTCCACGCGTCAACTATTTTTACAGTGTTTGCTGAAGAAACGGCGGAGGTAGCCAATTAGATGAACAGACGGTTACAGTTT
Source organism: Synaphobranchus kaupii (assembly GCA_029718625.1). Taxonomy (NCBI): domain Eukaryota; kingdom Metazoa; phylum Chordata; class Actinopteri; order Anguilliformes; family Synaphobranchidae; genus Synaphobranchus; species Synaphobranchus kaupii. Next base: position 30,975,051 of record CM056376.1, read on the forward strand.
GTGTATTTTTTTTATACCTAGGGGTAGGTGTAAATATTTAGTAGCTACTAAGCTCAACGTACAAACTAGTTTGTGTGGTGCAACCCATTTTTATTTAGTAATGTGTAAACCTTAATTTAGTAAACACTTACGTTATAACTAGCCTACGTTTGAACTTACGTATAGCTGGTGCAACCGGCCCCTGGTTCGCAAGGGACGAATCACGTTCGCTCGCGGCAGTCCCTCCCCCTCCCTGCACGGTGCACGCTCGCTGCTGATCAGATCCGTTCGTGAACTGAACTGAACTGAGAAATGAACGGATCTTTTCAGTAAGTGATTCAGTTCAGTTCGTTCACCCAAAAGATTCGTTCTTTTGAACGAATCGTTCGCGAACGACACAACACTACGTTACACCCGGACGCCGATTAAATCGAGGAGCATTCCGCAGCTCTTGACCCCGAAAACGGGAGCCAGTCAAACTGTTTTTATGCGTTAACACGAAGTCATCAGCTAAAACAGCTGCAGTCGCAGCAGTTTTAGGAGCCCGTTCACTGAGGTAGGTTGCGACCGACTCAGTGACCGAATTCCTGAACTGCTCGAGAATTATTAGCTCGCATAACCCATCAAATGTCTGCACCTGTGACGCTTTACACCACGAGTAAAGTGAGATACCAACTCCCTCACAAACTCCACCTGTGTTTGTTTATCGCCTCTCTTCCATTTCCTAAAGCGCTGTCTGTAACTCTCTGGAACACGTTCATAAGCCCTCAGCACAGCCTCTTTCACTTGCACATACAGTAAGATGACACCTCCGTATCCAGTGCGGAAAAGGCTTCTTGAGCCTTTCCGCTTAACACACATTGTAACATTCATTTTTGATCACTCTCCGGCCACTCTCTATTCCTCGCCAAGCGTTCAAACAAAGTGAAAAAGGTTTCAGGATCACGTTCGTTGAATTTTGGAACTAGACGAATGTTAGAGGTTACACAATTCCGTCCTAATCTAGACACAGCGGAAAAGCTCTCATTCATTGTGTGCTCCTCAACGGGCAATGTCTCTTGCCACTCACAAAACCTTACAGACTCTCGTTGTTTATCTCGTTCAAGGGACAATTTGTTTTCCTCCAGCTGCAACTTAGCGAGCTCCAACTTATGTTGGTGTTTCATACGGTCACGCTCCAGATCAGTCTGCCGTTGTTGTGATATCACCTGCCGTTTTAATTTTTCTTTCTCCAGCTCTATCTCCGCCAACCGAACCTGCAGCTGCATCTTCTATCTCAGACATCTTTTTAATTATCAAACCTTTGGTTACGGCGACAGCAAACAATGTCTTTAAGTGCTGAGATAGACCGTTTACCTATCCACGACACCTCCCAATAAGCCGTAAGCAAGCACAGCTCACTCCGATTTAGCAGATGGAAACTAGTAGGGGAGGGACGCAATAAGAATTAATTTACTTTTGGGTCGGTATGCAAGCTAACTAACCCGCCGCATCTCCTCTGCATGAACACCTCACAGCGCACTTATCCCGTGCAACAATGTATCAATGCTACTTCACTACAAGGTAACCATGCATCCTACAGTTTTGCAACAAATGTGTCCTACAAAATACAAATGGTGCGCCTTACTCCAGGCCACACTCCAAAGCTTAACAAGCCCTGACAAAATCTGCTATTAACCAGGCGCCACCTCCTTTTGGTCAACGCCACCACGGAACAGTTATCGGAAACATCCATGCTTACACACAGTTACCGAATAAAAATATAGCAGTCGTCAGAAAAACAGAACTTATTTCTCCTGCTAGCCCAAGACCTATTTCTAGACTAGCCCAAACTAGGGAGTATACTGATTTCACTACCGTTATAATAATCTGTCTGTAAACAATTGTTGGAAAAATTACTTGTGTCATGCACAAAGTAGATGTCCTAACTGACTTGCCAACACTATAGTTTGTTAAGATGACATTTGTGGAGTGGTTAAAAATGAGTTTTAATGACTTCAACCTAAGTGTATGTAAACTTCCGACTTCAACTGTGCATATTGTATGTCCACAAGACCCAAATTAACCTAATTAGAAGGCAATCACAAATATTTGTTCCCTGGGGCTTTAAGGCTCAGTCAGATTTACAATTGAGCTGATTGGCAGTCCGAATTTTCATTGCGCTGTCCATTGTCCTGAACAACTTGTGGGCAAGACCATTTATTTTTATTTGACCGTTTTATTTGCGGTTCACAAGGTTTCCTGACTTCAATTGAGTGAAGTTAATCTCGGTACAAACATATTGTACAACCAGAGGAAATTTAACTGCTAAATTACTAAGTTAAAGCGTAACTTCAAAATACTAGAAACCAAGCTGGTTGAGTTAACCATGTATCAACTGCTTTTAATTTGTCAATGAAGCGTTACATAACAATGAAGGCCAGCAGAGAAAACCTCATCAAGAACAGAGAAAACCTCATCAGTACAATTAGTTTCTTACGTAAAAAGCATTCTGGGTAATATGGTAATTTAAAAGTGGCCAATTAAGCACGTAAAAAACTATTCATTGCATCATGAATATGCAAATGATGACAAATTTTACTGTATGTCTTATTGTAACAGGGCAATATTTCATGAGAATTTATAAACCTGAATTATATATTTTAATAAACAGAATAAGATGTTTCATGTCTCTTTGATCCTGATATTTCAAATACCCTAAAATGGCCGCAGCCCAGCTGTCACCACTTATAGACTTTCAGGACATATTAACAGTGCAGGTTGTCCCTGGGTTACAATAAAATAAATAATAAACAATAAACAATAAAACTAAAAGTGTCCAAACCACTCCCAACGTTTAATAGAAAAGTGTTTTCTTTGTGAGTTCCCACTATATAGACAAACATACAGCCATAATACCTTAATAAAGAATATTGATGTTCAGAGAATATATTTCTAGGATTATTTTCATGATGATTCCCTGGGAAATTCAACATAAGTATTCACAGAAGATCAGGTTGAGGTCAGAACTAAAACCTCAAAGGTGTTGTGTTGCTTTCAACAAACGAATCAATAAACAGCAGCACCCTATTAACCACCAGTACAAAGCATAAATAAATATAACCACAAAATATTTTTTTGCATATCGCCAGCATTCATTAAATCCAATAAATCAATATGATCATTAGATCAATTATCACATAGGACATCCTATGTGATAATCCTAAAGACAACTCATTCCCCCGAGACTGCCCCCTACTGACAGCAAAGCAAAGTTTAGCCTCAAGAGGACGGAACGGATCCTCAATAAAAATACGAGCCTGATGTTGTATTGCATGCAGACTGAACTCTCCCACCGCCTTAAAAGCATCATGCTCTCATTGAACACAACCGTTCCCCTCTCAGTTGACTTTGATCGCCCAGAAGACTACTTCATTTTTCTGTTCCATATTATTTTCGCTACGAGTGCAGTCCTCCTCGCGGGCTCAGTGGCAATTGCAATCTTGAGCGCGAAGAGTCTTCGACGTCAGAACAGATTCATTTTCATGCTCAACACCAGCATTAGTGACACTCTAGTCGGCTTCTCTGTGTATTATCTTGGTCTGTTTGACGTACAGGAAGGATTCCCGTCACGGAACGGTACATATTACATTCTACCTTCACTTCTTGGAATAAATGTTATTACTTTCTTCTTTGCACAGTTTGACCGCTATGTTGCGGTTTGCTACCCCTTCTTTTACGACCGATACATCACGCAACCGGTTGCTGTTGGAGCTTGCGTGTACAGTTGGGTTCACTCGTATTCAATGTTGTTGTCATTGAACGTTGTCCCCATTCCAATAGCTATAAAATTAGGCTCAGTTAGCCTTATGGCTTTACAGGTTGTAGTCATCGCTAAAATTATAATGACAATAAAGTTGTATGTAATTGCAAGATATCAGCTGGCACGAGACCCACCGAGCGCTGAGAAGGAGAATAAGAAGGAATCACTGAAGATAATAATACTCGTAGTCATATCCTTTTTAACATTGTGGTCTCCCTCCTTCATAAATATTATTATGAAGCAGCAGGCATTTCGCGGCGTAAGATTTCGAAACGAAGCCACGAACCTCTTTGCCATTATGGCGCGACTTAACGCAGTTACAACGCCCACTGTGTACATCTGGGGAAGCCCCGCTCTGCGCGAGGCTTGGAAGAAAACCGTCTGGGGGAGAGTGTGCCCAAAGCGGAAAAGAAGGTAGAGTGAATTCAATGCGTTACGCAGTAAAATCATCCGTTTAAAGTCAACTATGTCAGATAGCCTACATGATGGAGGATATTTTAATCTGTCACGTAGGTCTATCCACGACCAGACTCTTAGGCACATATCAATTGAACTAATTTAACCTTTGAGTTGAATTAACACTGAAAATGTTACTGCGTAACCAAACTTATCCTAGTGATTTTGTAGGATAGCAATCACGTAGCCTATTTCTCTTCTCTTTTTAGTGTAATCGGTTTTAGAAAGCGATTTACACAACTTCGTGCACGCGTTTTAAGTAAATATTGCTATTCATGCAAAGTAGGCCTATACTTTATAAAATGAGGTTTTGGGTGGTAAAACATAACAAGTTAGTATACTCCATAACCTTAGTGCAACGTAGTAGCTTTGGGCCAATATTTACATTGCAATCGCTTATAATCACAGTAACGTTTTGTGTTTTTTTTGGGAACCCAGATAGCAAACGAACGTTGAATCGACATAGATTCAATGTGGAATTCCGACGTTGATTCAACATCAATTTGCTCATCGAGATCACGTTGAATCAACATTAGAATACCGACAAATATTTAATAATCATCAAAATTGGTTATTTTTTCACCCACAGTACACTCACTGCAATGAAGTATTTTTATCCATTTTATTATGTGTTCAGCTGGCAAAGCAACTTATGACGTTAGGCGAATTATTTAGGCTACAGATACTACTGACATTATCGGCTACTAACTAGTTCAGTTAGCTAATGGAGTGAGTCAGTGATGGCGACAAACATTACAACTTTTAAATATCGTGTTAATATTTAACCTCAATTATTCAATATGTATTGGTATTCTGACATTGATTCAACGTGATCTCGATGAGCAAATTGATGTTGAATCAACGTCGGAATTCCACATTGAATCTACGTCGATTCAACGTTCGCTTGCTATCTGGGAAGTCAGTCGTCATTTGTAACTTACTGTCTGTTTGCTCTCAATGCAGAATCGATTTGGATCAGGGATGCAGGAAGGATCCTCGACAGGAAACATCAAGTATATCAAGCTGGAAAAAGCAATGCCAATCTGGGGAGAAAGGCAACAGCCCATAATGCTGTGCTCTTCAATATCCCATCTGAGCTTTTTTTATTTTTCAGAGTAATTTGTGTTTTTTTAATTAACGACGCTCGCAACAATGCAATTTCCTACAGCAATATGTTACATATGTATATCAATTTGTTGTTGCTTCAAATGCAGAACAGTAATGTCACACAATTGAAAAGGTGTGTTCGTTGCATTATGCATAATAGGCATAAATTATATAAAGAGCTTTCATGTATTTCTGCCCAGCTGTTTGTTTGCATTTCTATTTTTAGGGATCTGCCTCATCTTGACCATGAGAAACGCTTTTGAGATATTTTATACTCGGAAAACTATCGTCAAAATAGTGAAAAGTGAAAACACTATAAGAAAAAAAAGCAGTCCTGTACTGAGAAACGAATGTTGTTATTCTACTGTAGAGACTTTAAAACTTTGGCCTGATATTGTTACTTTAAAACATTGTGGCAAATGTTCAAAAAATGTTGTGAACTGTACATACTACATTTAATGTACGTAGGCTAGGCTATATAACTAAGGCATATTTTTACAGCGGTGGATATAGCGACTTTGGATACGGTCTCTCTTTGGATATGTCAATAAATTCCCTGTTGCGCACCAATTGTCATGGTTATTTGCAGCCTTTGTTTTTCTACACAAAAAGAAAACTTTTGGTTTTCTTTTTGGCGTCGTCATGACGCTTTATCGGATTTTTCCGACTCCGTTCCGGTTTTCGTGTCTTGCCCGACAATTATTCCCTTCACCTGTTTTGCATTTCCTGCGGGCTATAAACAGCTCTTTTGCCACAAGAGCTTTGGCTAACAGATTTTTTCTATTCTTTTCCTTCACTCATTTGTTCGAGTTTTTGTTTCATTACTGCTTGTTACACCTAATTATTTTAGTGCGTGAGGTTCTTATGTTAGTTATTCTCGCTGTTTATCGAGATCACCTCAGTTTTTGGAGGTTGCTTTGTTTTGCTTTGTGCTAGGGAAGTTTTGCTCCCTATCCCAGTCCTGGTGCGGACTATTCCGCGTTTTGCGTATCTTTCTCTAGATAGCTTTTAGAAATCTTTATCGGTCGCGTTTGATTCTCCGAACCTTACACTCCCCCTCACACCAATCTTAAAACATGTGTCACCAAAACTGCCCACATAAACTCATTCTGATAATTATAGACTTGAAAGTGTTACTAATGGTAGCCTACGTAATAGTTTTTCTACAGTTGATAAGCTGTACTTGTAGACAGGGGCGCCTAGTTATAGTTAAAAGTGGGGGTGCAAGATTAGTAGCCTAAGTGACAGGCAAGGGGGGGTCTGGAAGGGGGCCTGGCAGGGGAACATTTTCATTTAATTAACACCTGTAAGTGCCCTTTTATGCAATATAGAGCCTTCAATCTTGACAGGGGCGAAAATCTGATATCAACTTTGGAGGGGACAATTACATGAAATTTTCTCAAGAGCAATTCCTGAGGGGGACACCAAAAGTAGTGCTGTAACACATAGCCTACGTTGTAATATGTTAAATGTATATGAGAAACTGTGACACTGTCATCTAAAGTCTCTCTCCCTGGCTCTTTCCCTTTCACCACCCCCACTGACTCACAGTCTGTCTCCTAGAAAAGAAATAAGGTGTTTGCCATATCCCTAACTACTGGTACCCAAAACTACACAATTAATCTCAACAGCAATACCAAACAAATCTTGGTTCAGTCACCAGTTTAAGTTGAAAGTGGCGGTATCCATGGCATTGTCCAATTATGTCCCTATTTTACAAGTCTAAAAAAGAGAGAACCTTTCATAATTTTGCCAAACAAAAACACAAGATAGACTCCGTGAGAATTAGGAAAGAAAGAAGAACAAATATCTCAACCCAATTAAATAGGGCAAATTAAACTCTTAGGCTAGATAGGAAAAGAAAATAATGTCTCTCTGTCATGGTTTATGACCCTTTTTCCCTTGCGGTCGTGTTCCTCGGTCGCCACACGTGGGCGCTGCTCCGTTGGTGGAGTTTTGGCTCTGTCCCTTCTTTTCACGGAGTAAGTAATCAGTGTTCACAGCTGGGATGTAATGCCGGTGAGCTATTTAAGCCCATGTTCCTTTTGTTCTGGGCTTCGATATTAATTGTTCACTGTGATTGTTTGATTGTTTGTTCTGTGGTGTATTTTCTGGTATTAGTTGTGCTGTTTTGTGTGCGGCTTATTTTGCCCTTTTAACCCTTTCCTGCCTGAGAGAATATTGGGTGAAAATTCCATTTCTTGACATGCGTTGCAAAAATGTTTGTGGTGTGTTCATATTACATCACATACCTAAAATTTATATATACCATTGCAAACAGGATAACTGGGGCTTTCAATTGATATAAAAAACATTAGCATTACTTGAACGTAATATCAACTATGGAAAGACATTCACTAACTAAATTTAAAAAACGTTCTAAATGGCTATTTTTTATGAGAAACCTACATTTTTACCCATTTTATGTTCAAGATAGAGGAAAACTTAGAGTATATGGTATCTTCACCATTTTGTGACTGATATATTATAGAAATCAGAATAGTGCTATCATCTACCGTTCAAAAGTTATAACCACTTCAGTGATGGGTGAGGAAAAGGCTAAAAAAACGCTTTAGAATGTTGGTTCATTGACAATATGACGTGCATATGCAAAAATGTTTGTGGTTTGATCATATTACATCACAACCCCTAACCTTAATATACCATTTTAAACAGGATAACTGGGGCTTTCAAAATATATAAAAATAATATGCTTTCTTTAACCCTTTATCATCAATTATCAAAAACATTCACTAAATAAATTTTAAAAATGTTCCAAATGGCTATTCTTCATGAGCAACCTAGGTTTTTGATAATTTCATGTTCAAGATAGAGGGAAACTTAAACTGTATGGTATCTTCACCATTTTGTGACTGATATATAATAGAAATCAGAATAGTGCTATCATCTACCGTTCAAAAGTTATAACCACTTCAGTGATGGGTGAGGAAAAGGCTAAAAAACGCTTTAGAATGTTGGTTCATTGACAATATGACGTGCATATGCAAAAATGTTTGTGGTTTGATCATATTACATCACAACCCCTAACCTTAATATACCATTTTAAACAGGATAACTGGGGCTTTCAAAATATATAAAAATAATATGCTTTCTTTAACCCTTTATCATCAATTATCAAAAACATTCACTAAATAAATTTTAAAAATGTTCCAAATGGCTATTCTTCATGAGCAACCTAGGTTTTTGATAATTTCATGTTCAAGATAGAGGGAAACTTAAACTGTATGGTATCTTCACTATTTTGTGAGTAATACAGAGTATAAATAATATTTATCATTTACTGCTCAAAAGGTATAACCACTTCTGTGATGGACAGGAAAAGGCGAAGAAAATGCATTAGAATGTTATGTTCATTGACATTTTACATTACCACTTATCTCTTCTCCTCATGAGCTACTGTTGAGAATCAATTGATATAATGCAAAATTAAAAGACACACACTGAAATACGATTTATGTGTTCAATGGAACACACACTTTATTTAAAAAAATGTTAACTGACGTACAACAAATGGATGAACTAAGTGAATGATAACATTGCAAAACTTAAAAACAACATACAAACCATGGCAAATATCAGTTACACGTATAATTAATGCATTGAATTTATTTACAGTAAAATCAGGAACGTTTTAGTACAGATAGAACAGATAAGAAGAGTCAACAAGTCTAATACCTGTGGAGAGAATATAACAAACAACAAGTCTAACACCTGTGGAGAGAATATAACCAATAAGATAACAATAATTGTAATACCTGTGGAGAGAGAGAGAGAGGGAGAGAGGGAGAGGGGAGGAGGGAGGGCAACAATGGACTGCACAACCTCTCACGTTAGCTCAGGGCCTAGGCCTCTGCGCGAAACTGGTCACACTCAGCCGAGTGCCAGGCTTTGAAACAATTCCTGCTTTGAACGATGCAAAACCTTTTACCATTGCATTCAGGAGCCATGCAAGCAAATTTAGTCTTACGTTGAATTCTGCTTTTTCTGTAGCAGAGCCAACAGTTCTTAGCTGACTTCTGCAGTTCAGGGGTATGGGTGACGTGAAATGACGAGGCCACAGGCTTAAGTGTGTGGGATGGGGAACTTGCGTGAATGTCCAGGCCTGCTAGCTGACGAGACAGGTTCTCCCTGAATATTATCTGGCTATAGTCAGCTAATCTATGCTTATCCCCTGCCTGACTGTGTTGCCACTCCTGAAACAACAAGAAGCTATTGACGACAGCAATGTCAATGAAGTGGAAAAAAAGAGTCTTCCACCACTTCTGCGTTTTTTGTAGGACATTGTAGCTGCTGATCATTTGGTCTGACCTATCAACGCCCCCCATGTGTTTATTGTAATCACTGATTACAGCAGGCTGGTGGACCACTAGGCTGCTCCATGTGGCATCTTTTTTCACAAGCCTAGTCACATTGGTCGAGTCATTCGCATTGTGGAAATTGGAGAGGCATGTAACTGCACGCGTGTCCTTCCACTGGATGACAAGGATGACATCCTCTACCCTACACCACCTCATGTCCCCACGGTCTGTCTTTCGTTCCCATGTTTTTACATCTTTGAATTCTTCAGGGAATTTCTTCCGGTTAATTCTACATGTCCCACAAGCATTAATCCCAATTTGTCGCAATGTAACCATAAGTGCTGGGGATGTGTAGAAGTTGTCAATCCAAAGATTGTAACCCTGATCTTTGTATGGCTGTATTAAAGCCTCTACAACTTTTGTGGCCAAATCAGTAACCCGACCGTCACGACTACCTGTGTACACATTGAAGTCCAAGGTGTAGCCTGAATCTGATGTTGCTATCACCCACAACTTGAAACCCCAACGAGTAGGCTTGCCCTTCATAAACTGTTTTAGCCCTGACCGACCTTTAGACTTCACCATACGCTCGTCTATTGCCAGATTCTAGTTTGGTTGAAACAGCTCTTGGCACTTTTGTTTGAGGTGGTCCATGAGGTAGCGAAGTTTCTTAAGACGATCCTGGTTATCCTCTGTGGCAGGATCTACAACATGCAGAGCTGCTAACAGAGCCTTAAAACGGTCACGCGACATAAAAGATCTCGCCCATGAACCCTGAAGGGACTTAGTTCCCCAATATCGGTGCATGTCAGGGAGAACGTGGAATCCCATGTAAATGAGTAACCCCATGAATCGGTAGAACTCATCTGGGGTCACCTCATTCCACACTCCTTCAACGCCGGCATACGACGCACGATTTAAAACTAGCTCCCACCCCTGCCGGTTTGTAAAGCCGCAAATATCCGCAACAATAGCCTGGGTGAAGAACAGCATGAAAAAGTCTATTTCACGCAGCATCACACTCGTCGTCAACCGCACGGCCCTGCGCACGCTCCCTAAATCTAAACCAAGCGGACGGCTGGGTGTAAACAGGAGAGGTTCTGGTGCCTGTGCATCCACGTCAGCATAGGAAGGGTACGAGACAGTGTCAGAGAAGCATTTACACTTTCTAGCTGACTTAGGACCTGTGCGAGAATGGCTAACCATTCCCAAAATAATCATGGGAGGAACTAAGTTAGTAATGTGAATATTAGCCATATGAGGAAGCTAAGCATTATCAATACATTATCAATAAACACAGTCTACACACATACATACATACCCTTCTGATGCTGGTCTCAGCTCAAGATCACAGTCCATCTCGTCATCCTCCTCCTCCTCCTCCTCCAACTCCTCAGTCTGCACTTGCGCCTGCAGCAGCTCTGCATCCAGTGCATCCTCCTCCACACAGTGCATGCCCTGATGGTCATCCATGTCATGCTCTGCGATGACCCTCAGCTCATCTGATGTTAGTGCCCTCCTCCTCTTCAGGGACTGAAGCAGGCAGCTGTAATCATCTGCATCGACATCCATCGCTGCGAAACAAATATATAATCAGTTGCCTTTTCATTCATCCATAACATATAAGTATACATTATATATATATATATATATATATATATATATATATATATATATATATATATACACACACACACACACACACACATTTTATATCATATAAAACCATTTCTGAGTCACTAATGGACTGTATACTATCACAAATGACATTACCTTACAGCACCTTGCAACACTTTATGCGTGTCCAGAATAGATGCAAACACTTTATGCATGTGTCGTGTCCACAATCTAAAAGCGCCTGAACACAATGCTAACAATTTTTTGTAATGTACTAAACGCATAATGTAACAAACAGACCTAATGTTAAGTTATCAGTGACATTGGCTCAATTATTCACAAAGATAGCAAGACAAACAGCGGAGCTACAAGCTAGAAAATAAAACTCCTCAGAAAATAAAACGCCTCACAACAGCTGAGCTAAGACTAACGTTACCGTCACTGTTTTTAGCTTTAGTTATTATTTAGTTATCAAAGTCGACAGTAAATACGGAAAATATTCACATCTATCACTTCACTTATGTTAATTGTATGACAGACTTTTTCACAATTTCAAAAATTCACGAAGATAGCAAGACAAACAGCGGAGCTACAAGCTAGAAAATAAAACTCATTTGAAGCTAGAGCTTTAGCTACACAAACGTTAGCGAATTTCAAGTGACAATCTGAGAAAATCTGAGAAAGTCTGCGGTACAAAAACAGGATTTTATTCAAAATAAAATCGTTTCTGAAGTAATATCCATGGTTAATTATTATCTTAAATGCTTTTTACCTCAGGGAGTTTACTGGGTTTCCTTCAGTCGCCGTCAAGTCTTCAAACGATGGTCTTCTGTCCGAGGTGGTAGCTCCGTCCGCGGTGAGACAAATGGAGACTTACACGCTTGACGTGCGGTTTTATCTAGCGGGCTACAAATAAATCCCCGCCCACTAAGCTCATGAACCAATTATATGCAATTGTAGCTTATTTTGTCATCTGTAACTAGCATTTTTCAAAAAGAAAATCAGTGATTGGACGGCAGAGCTATTATACGTCAAACCATCAGCACAATTGTGCTGAAATTAGAACGGTCCGGCTTTAAAGGGTTAAAGTTTTAATCGTATGATTAGATCTAGGTTTTTAAGGAGACCGTTTTGCTCCGTTGTGCTTTTATTGGAGTTTTGCGGCACTGACCTTTGTGCTTTGAGCTTTCAGGTTCAATTCCTGTTTTGTGTGCTCATTTCAGTCTCCGCTTTCTGGTCTGTCCTTTGTTTGTCGTTTTGCCTAGATCTATTGCCTTTTACTAAGAGACAGGGCGTTTGTATCATACTGACTTTAGGGTTTTATTTATTCTTAGAGGCAGGCTGGTTATTTTCGATTAAGTTTGCGTTGGTCTTTTGTTACAGCTGTTCTGTTTCGTCCTTTTTACCTGCGGGACGATTTTGTTCGGAACTGTAGTTCTGTTCGATCTCCGGGTATGTTTCTCCATATTTGGAGCTTGGGTGATGTTGTGGACATGTTTGTGTGTGACTGCGTGTTTCTGAAAATAGCGGAACGTTAGCGCTCTGTTCCATTTCGTCTCGTTACATATTCATTTACTGAGAGGCTAGGGCGTGTGTTTTCAATTAAGCTTGCGTTAGCATGTTTGCTAGTAAAGTTTTGGGACCACGGTGCTCCGTCGGCTCGCCTGTGGGGTGTTTCTCTCTCCTGGGAGATCGGGCGTTTACCTCTTTACGTTTTCTCGATCAATGCGGGACTTGCCTTTGTGGATGTAGTTATTCGGACTCTTCCCCCCTGGCGTACTTGCCTATGTGGAAGTAGCTATTAGGACTCGTCCCCCCTGGCGTATCTGCCTATGTAGATGTAGTTATTAGGACTTATCTCCCCTGGCTCTTTTCTGTTCCTGCTTCCTGGTCGTTGCATTTGACTGCGAGCCTATCAAACTAGCCATGGAATGTTATATCTGTTCCTTCGCCTCGTTACATTCCTCTTTATCAAGAGCCACGGCATTTATTTTCTATTTAACTTGTGTTAGACTTTGTTCGTAGAAGTATGGGAATCTTGTGCTCTGTTCCATTGGCCTTATTTGGTTTTCTTGCTGAAAACTTGGCGTTTGTGCTTCTACTCATTAGTGTGTGACAGTGAGCCGGTCTGTAGCTTTGGTACGTGTGTTCTTGTCTTGTCTCCTCCCTTAACTGCGGGGTTTCCCGCCTTAGTGGCCTTAGGGCTTAAAGAATCCCCTTGCTGCGTTTGGCTCCTCCCACCTCACACGACACGCCCCTTTACACTCTCTCGATACTGGAGAGTAGGAAAAATAGAGAGATAAACTAATAAACATAGAACATAAAGCGACCCGGAACACCGGACGAATAATTAGTAGAAATGAAAGGACAAAAAAAGAACAGAAATCCTCCAGCTTGAATACGTATAGCAAGCTAAACTGAAGAGGAAATCAAAAACAAAGAAATAAAAGAAGGTAACGAAAACCGGACTGAGAAGAGTAAATAAGGAGGCAGAAAAGATCCGAAGATCTAACCCTAACTCTAATACTAACCGGATTTCCTGCTTTGCTTATTTGAAACAACAAGGAAAGCAGTGACCGAGTCCTATACCTTACCAGCTTAGAGTTGTGAAGCAAACAACAACCAAGCACCGGAAAACGGAAACACAGAGCTATTTATAGCTGAAAGGTGACAAGGAACAGGTGCGGGAAATTAGGGAAGGAGAGAACGAAGTCTCGGAACGGAAGGCGAACACACATGTAAAGAGCGCCCTCACATCGCTCCAAGGAGGAACGACCGCTGAACCGAAGAGAAGCTGGAATCCCATGACACAAGCAGGCTAATTTGGCGTTTTCTAAGATGAGATGGAAGCCATTGGTAGCTTATTCTCAAACAAGACTGTGAAGCGTTAGTTTAGCAAGACAAAGCAAGACTATGACTTTAGATTTACAAAACTAGACACTAGTGAAGTCAATGAGCTAATGAGTGAATGCAGCGTGAGAATGTATGCGAGAGTGATAGAGCGGAGACAAGAGCATGAGGAATGCAAACGGGGGAAAGGAATGTGATAGGCAGAGCAATAGCGAGAGTTAATTAGGCGAAACAAGGAGGGAAACCACGCCCAGCCTGCACAACAAGGAAGACAGACAGGGAAACGTAAAACCAAGACAAGAAACGTGAGGGAAAGGGGAAAACACGGAGCACAAACAGGGATGGGGACTGAGAGGGACCGGAGAGTATAACAATATATTTGGTAAAATAACAGCACTGTCGGGAATTACTGGGAACTTATAATGGTTAGTCCGAATAATATTGATCATACATCATATAAGCAATGTGCAAAGGTGGAAAAGCAGGCTTTTAAAGGGAATGGGATATGACATTTTGATTGGTTTATTGTATGTCACGCCTAAGACACACCTGTAATTAATGAAGAGACTAGGTTCAGCCCATTTGCACATTGCGCCGTGCTTAGTGCTCAAAAAAACACACCGTCAAACTAGCAAAAGTGGACTTGGACACACCCTAATGCCCTTTACGCCATGCGTTTAGACAAAGCGCTAAGATCGCCAAGATAGAGCCCCTGGTGTGTCAAATCAATCAGCACTTTTTTGTGCAATACTCACGATAATATACAAATCTTAGTATTTAATTTTTCTTAACATTAATTGAGTGAAGTTAATCTCTGCACATACGTGATGTACAAACAGAGGAAAATTAATTGCTAAATTACTAAATGTAACTTCAAAATACTAGATATTTTTAGGTAATTCAGAATCATCCCCGGGGGCCCTATCTTACACCCGGCGCAAAGCGGCGCTAACCCAAACACAAATGTCTTTGCTATCTTACACCCGGCGCTAGGTCCATAATAACGCCTAACGCTTACGTCCTTAAACTAGCATGTATTCTTGCGCCATCACAAGTGAACTGGGCGTGTTGGTCTTAAGATGAGGAGTGGCCAGGATTCTTTTTGGCGTATTGCTCTCTTGAGCCAGCAGAAAGCGCTTGCGCTAGAACCACTACAAACCTGGTCTAAAGTCATGTCGCAGTTGTTTACATTTTATTTTAACGGCGCATATAAGTGCGTCTACATAGGCGTGTGCACAACGCGCATACCCTCCTGTCTGTTACACACAGGGGCGTGCACAAGCATGACTAAAATATCTAGATAACAATGTGAAATATTATTATTGTGTAGGCTATATCAAAAATGCATAATAATAAAAGGTTCTATAGGTCCACATACCTTTCCCTCAGCGAAGGGAAACGATGCCACATTACATTGCTCTCAGCCCACTCCATCAACATCCAGGCGATGTGCGATGGTACGGGACAATGGCTATCCATTAAAAAGGAGCTGCCTAATGCGCGAATTGTCATTTGCACCTAATGCGTGAATTGTCATTCAATGGAAAACCTGTGTAGCTACTGCAATAGACGGACATTTGCGTTCTGAAAATGCGCTTCAGATGTCATTACAATACAGCTCTGTTTATCTAGGAATACAGCCTGTAAGTAAATAGAATGGTTTGTGACTGAAAAAAGTTCAAAACCTTGTCCAGTGAATATTGCTTTTATTGTTTTTCCAATAGCCTAGGCTACAGCGGACTCGCTGTGCATAATGTTTTTTAGATAGACTATGGTTAAAAAACGGAGATAAATGTCATCAAGTTAACTGAATTGTAGGCTAACCTTAGCTATTCTTCGCCCTTCATATTCTTTTAAATTACAGTGACAAGGTTTCCATATCCTCAGCTTATTAAAACCCCGCTGATTTCACCTGTAATTCCATAACTTGAACAAAAGATTTTAAAGAGAACTAAGCGTCTAATTAGAAACTAAATTTGCAGCACGTTACACAATTAATTTTAATTCCATTATCTGCATGTTCGCTTTACATGAGCAGGTCTGTTTCCCCTGCTGTACATCGCACTTTTCACGGTCTTCCTGGGAAAGTGAATAGTTTTAAAGTATTACACTACCAGTTAAACAGGTTGGTCACATTTCCATAAGCAGGACATTATAAAACAAGGGAAAATATGCTGAACCTATGGGTTGCCAACCTGACAGATTTGTTGTATTTAGTGTCATCATTAAGGCAAAATAACGTTAGTTATGTTATTAATCTAAATTAGAATGCAGGTAGCCTAATGAACTTCGGATGAAGCTTGAACATGAGTTAATTGCATAATCAAACGAAATTCGTTAAACAAGCAGGCTAATTTGGCGTTTTCTAAGGTGAGAAGGAAGAAATTGGTCGCTTATTCTCAGCTGTTGCAGGTGCTTTTAACAAAATTTAACAGCATATATTTCGTAAACAGCACTGTCAGGAATTACCGGGAACTCATAATACTACTACTGCTGCTGCTACTGATCCATATAGCCGATTCCTTGATCGCACTAAACACGCACGAGCATGTCTGTTTCGCCATCATAAGCAATCCGCCAAGGTGGAAAAGCAGGCTTTTAAAGGGAATGGGATATGACATTTTGATTGGTTTATTGCATGTCACGCCCAAGACACACCTATAATTAATAAAGAGACTAGGTTCAGCCCAGTTGCACCTTGCGCCGTGCTTAGCGCCCAAAAAACACGCCGTTAAAATAGCAAAAGTAGACTTGGACACGCCCTAAATGGACTTAGCGCCATGAGCTTAGACTAAGCGCCAAGATCGCCAAGATAGGGCCCCATGTCTCACACTGTGTGAATTGCACTAATTTGCCGCATGTGTGATTGGATAAAGTATTTTTTATATCATACTAAGTAAATACTATAGTTTAAGTAAATCTCTTGATCCATTTTCACACAATACACATTGTTCTCAGTGCCTGCCTCAGAAGACTATAATTTTTTGATTCACAACGGAGAAATTATGTGGCAGTAAAGTGCTCAGATTATACAGAAATCAGAATTTTGTTTGGTAAACCACCAACTCATGACCAAGAAACCAAGCTGGATGAGTTAACTGTGTATCAACTTCTTTAAGTGGTCAATTAAGCATCACATAACAATGAAGAACAGAGAAAACCTCATCAGTACAATTAATTTCTTACATAAAAAAGCATTCTGGGTAGTATGCAAATTTAAAAGTGGCCAATTAATTAATTACATTACATCATGAATATGCAAATGGTGACACATTGTAAAGTATTTCTTATTGTAACAGGGCAATGTTTAATGGGAATTAATAAACCTTAATTATATATACTCAGTAAACAGAATAAGATGTTTCATGTCTCTTTCAGCCTGGTATTTGAAATCCCCTAAACTGGCCGCAACTCAGATTTGAAGGCTTTCAGAACACTTTTAACAGGTTGTCCCTGGGTTACAATAAAACGGAAAGTGTCCAAACCACTCCCAAAGCTTCAGAGAAATCCTGACAGTGTCCAAAGCACTCCCAACGCTTAAAAGAAATCCTGAAAGTGTCAAAACCACTCCCAATGCTTAATAGAAAGTGTTTTCTTTGTGAGTTACCCACTGTAAAAAAAAAAAGTTTTTTTTACGGTACTTTTTCTGTAAATCTTTACAGGTTTTTTTTGTATTTCTGAATTACTGGAAATACTGATGAAAATTACAAGGATAAACTGTAAATGTATTTATCTAATTTAAAACTACAGAAAAAAAACATAAATAAAAATTACACTAAAATTGCACTTTTTTACAATTATTAATACAATTTTCACAAACAATTGCTGTTAAAATACATAGTTTTACCTTATCAAAGCCAGCTGTATTTACCATAATGTTACAGATATTTACTTTCATTGTACAGAAAATGGCTTTTTAAATACTGGTAATTGTTGTTAATAATTGATTAAAAACTGTTATAAACATAACAATTGATACAACATGATAAAGAAAGATATTTTCTGTTATTTCACTGTTATTTTTTTGTCATTTTTCAACAATTAATAAAATTTTCACAAACAATTACTGTTAAAATACAGAATTTTACCTTATCAAAGCCAGCTGTATATTTAGATACTGTATTTATTTTCATTTTAAAGAAAAATGGCTTCTTAAATACTAGTAAGTGTGGTTGATAATTGATTAAAAACTGTTAAAAGCAAAGATGAAAAACTAAGAAGAAAGATGTTTTCTATTATTTTGCTTAAATTGACAATTTATTTACATTGATGTACAGTAAAAGTATTGTATTGTCATGACCTTAGAAAAAGTGAATGACTGCACTTTAGCAGACTTAAACATATCTTTTACCTAACTGCTCAAGGCCTACAGTCAAATGGCTAAAATCTCATATGGCTACAATATACAAACCATAGCCTTTTATATTTGCTGCATCATCTCCAATTACAGTGTACCGGTGATTACCAAAGATGTAGGCATACACCTAAGGTGAGCTGGTTGCAACAATCTAGCAAGTGTGCCACCTGTTGCTTAGTACAAGTTGTACACACAGCTGTGTAGCAGCTGGCAATAACTGGCAAGGGAGTTACTCACTGAAGCTGTCATGGTGTTGATATGGTGATATTGTGTTCCCATGCTTCTGGTGTTAGTGATGTCAGTGAGACTACATGTGTTTATACATCTAATTATAAAACGGGTAATTCTGACCACGCATTATGATTGGTTGAGAGGCATTCAAAGCTGTGTCTATATTTGCGATATAGTACCCCTATGATGCAATAATGAACCCGTTTACCTGGACGTTTAAATTAATATCACTCCGCACGTCTGCAGCAAAAACTTTCTGATGCTGGGCTGGAGGCTAGAGAAATCATGTCCGTGAGTGGACATAAAATCGAAAGCTACTGGAAACCAAATCCACTGGAAAGGAAATTAACGGTGGAGTGACATTCTCACAGGAGAGCCATAGATTTGTCTCTTTTATGCTAGTAACGATAGCAACAGTTTAAGCTTAGCTACAGCTGATTCATGAAACCGGTTAAAACATTAAATCTGCAGATAAAGAAAGTTTGTATACGGCACGTTACAGCAACTTTAATCTAGCAAACCATTTTTGTGGTTGGAGGTGCAGTATTTATTCAGTTTGGAAATACGAATTTAGTAGGAATTTAGCTAGCTAGGCTTAGTAATTAGCTAGCTATTTAGTTAACGTGAGAAACAGTCTCCCGACTGGTTGTGTGAAAGAAAGTTAACCTTACTTCAGATCTAGGCTATATATAGATAACTGTTTTAGCTAACGTTATAACTATTACATTATATTATTATGTTATGTTATTAGCACATAACGCTAGCTATTAGTCCGTTTGCTAACTAGTATTCCATTCCTAGCTTTGTTTGTGTTGCATGGCAACAGCTACACTGGGGACTATTTACTCTGCTGCTGAAATTAAATTCATAACGTTAATTAACTATTGTTTTATTAAAAGTGTGCCTTGTCCTTATATATTATTTACAATATAGCTGGCAACCGTTTTATAAAAGCAATAAGGTAACTCAACGCTGTACAATATTGTCAATATAGTCACAGTTAAAGGATTAACACCCTTTAACTGTGACTATATTGACGATATAGTACTGCGTCTCGTACCTTATTGCTTAATCATCAACTAAATGTTGGCTATCATTAGCCTATTCATTCATCCACATCAACTTAGTTGAATAACATCCCTAGTATAGCTGCTCTAGGCCTAAAACGTTTTCAATAGGATGTCTTACAGGATTTTTCAGGCCGCCGTCATGGCCCAATAGGCCCTGCTTGTGGGATAGGACAATATAGTGATGGATCATAAACCTGGGCAAGGCCTTGAGTGTTGATGGAGAACGCCGGAGCGTTCTAATTTCAGAACAATTGTTCTGATGGTTTGACGTATAATATCTCTGCCGTCCAATCACTGATTTTCTTTTTGAAAAATGCAAGTTACAGATGACAAAATAAGCTACAATTGCATATAATTGGTTCATGAGTTTAGTGGGCGGGGATTTATTTCTAAACCGCACGGCAACCGTGTAAATCTCCATTTGCCTCACCACCGGCGGAGCTGACCACCACGGACAGAAGACTAAAAGACTACTGCGAGGGAAAGCCAGTAAACCGCCTGAGGTAAGAAGCATTTAAGATAATAATTAACCATAGATATTACTTCAGAAACAATTTTATTTTGAATAAAATCCTGTTTTTGTACCGCAGACTTTCACTTGAAATTCGCTAAGGTAGCTAACGTTCGGTTCTAGCTTCAAATGATGCCACTGTGTTATTCTTCCCCCAGCTCGTTTCGAGATGAAATTGTGAAAAAGTCTGTCATACAATGAATAAGTGAAGTGATAACGTTAGATGTGAATATTTTCCGTATTTAGTGTAGACTTTGATAACTAAATAATAGCTAACTAAAGCTAAAACCAGTAACATTAGTCTAACAGCGAGCTCTCAGCGTATCGGCGCGAACAGCCATTTTATTTTCTGAAGCGTCTTTGTTTTCCGAATTTGTAACGTTAGCTCTGCTGTCTGTCTTGCTAGCTTTATAAATGTTATACTCAACTATTGGTCTTATCAATAGCAAGTACTAACTGGTTAGTGTTTTAACATAACGTTATGTCTAAATTTGAACTTGTTGTTGATCAGTCCTGTCGAAAGTGAATGGAGAAGGGAACTAAACAGCAAACATTTACTAAAGTCAGCTTCAGGTTTTATTTTCTGACTCACTGTTTAGACAAATATGACAAAAAGACATCATTCAGTTGAGCCAATGTCACTGATGATTTAGGTCTGTTCATTCAAAACAAACTTTTACATTGATGGGCATTATGCTAAGTAGTCTAACATTGTGTTATTGTTGCGCTTTTTATCTAACGTTATTCTGTAGGGTGTTCACACATATATATTTGCTTTCAATCTAGATTAAAGGATATGTCCATGGCATAGAGAGTTGCATGAGAAAAACATTGGTCCAACCCCCATGGTTCTATCATGTATGGTTCAAAAGTTATCAAGGTTTACCTCTTTACATATACATGCGAATTACTAGAATTTATATATCAATAGAACCTAGAACTAACAAGTGGTCACTGCTATGCAGAGATGGAACACAAAAATTATGAAATTCAAGTTAATCTTTTAAACTATTCATTTTCATTACATAAACCTATATATCATTATTTTCAGAATTTCAAGACCAATATTAATAACAAATGGAAAAATTGATCACACAATTAATATCCAAGATGGCGGATTAAATCAAATATGACCGCCATAAAAAAGAAATTGGTCTTTGGTAAATGCTGTGTTAGGTTTTTGTTTATTAATGCTAAGCATACAACTTATACACAATACAGGTATAATTAATTAATTCTATCAGCTGAAAATTTAAGATGCATATACTTTGAAGGTAGTACATCTCATTTTAAGCTTTTTGTACTCTGAAAAATGAATGGCTGCTAATGGGATATATGGCTTATATCCAATTATGGCTCCCTCCTTGGCTATTAAAAAAATAATTATGTCAATAGTCTACACTACTGTATAAAGTGTATCAAGTTAAATTTCAAATAAATATATACAGTATTACAGTATAGTATTAGTAATGAATAGGTTAAATTATAGCTTCTAGGATGTGCACCCACTGGTTATAGAACGTGAGAAAACAGTATCGGTCAAGGTATTCAAAAATAACTGACGCTCCAGCGAGCTAACATATAGAATGTCACAGCTGAGGGAAGCTTCGCGCCAGAGTAGTTTCACCGGGCTGATGTGTATCTATTCTAGATGAAATCCGCGGATTACAAAGCAAACCTGGGTCTAAATATATATGTACATACGTAGAAAACAAGTTGAATTTAATTGAAAACTTGCCCCACAGATGATCCGATTACAATTACGTCGCGTATCTTCCAAGTGTCTCCTTAAAATCGCCACAGGAAAAAAATCTCCGAAGTGACGAGAAGTGGGGATAGACCAATAGGAAGTCAAAATGCTTAAGATACAGGTGATGGGTCCATTAAATGAATTACTATTGGTCCAAACCGCGGAAATGGCAAGAAAGAGAGGTTGGAAATTGTCGCGGGCTGTGTTCGGAATCGCTCCCTATTCACTATATAGTGCACTATTTAGGGTATCGGCCATTTTGTAGGGTGTCCAAAATTCAAAATGTCAATTTGACATCCTAAATAGTCCACTCAATATCCCCCACAGTGCACCACAAAATGTAGGATACAAACGATGTACACTACATGACCGGAGATATTTTTTTGTCAAGATGGCGATGGCTGAGCCTGCGCTGGTCTACAAATGTAAATATAATGCAAGTTTCATCTTGTAGCCTATATTAAATCAGTTTAATCGGCTTTATAACCGAAATATAAATAAACGCGGTAGATTAAATATATTACAAAGTGTTGTTAAGCTATTTTTTTAATTTAACAATTATTACTGTTTAAAGGTTGTATCAGCGATTTTGGGTGACGTCACTTCTGAAGCGAAATCCCAAACAAACAGAGCCAGCTCCAGCTCAGAGCCAATTATGTTATGTTTTAAAAAATAGTGTTCAAGCATCCAGAATTATAACCACGTTAATAACGTTTGTAAGAAACCAAACCGTTTGTAAATCCGTCAAGATTTCAGCGAGATAAGAGTATTAGCGTATTAGTATCACCCACCCCTTGTCGGTGATTGGTTGGAATACTGTTTATTTTGGTTTTGAGTGGTTGGTAGTGCCATTTGTTTTTGTGTACGATCTCGGAGCATAGGCTGCCTACAGAGACGCGGTTTTTTGACGGCCTGCTTATGGGGCGGGCAGCTAGCGGATCGTGAGGAAAAATCAGATGAATGTGATCATTTATGTTTCGACCCAAAATCGCTGATACAACCTTTAATGGAAAATGCAACTTAATTAGCTAGCTAGCTACCTAGTTACCTAACTTACCTATCTACCTACAACGAGACAACAAAACCCTTGTTCAAAATTAAAAAAGAAAACTTTTTTACCATTTCTTGCGTGCTTTCTCACCAAGCCGGTGACCGCTGTCACGCAAGCGTTGCGTGTTGCTAAGTAACCTATTCAGACTATGTAGTGTCCGAAATCACCTCCTTCTTTTCCACCAGTGAATCCCTATCCTATGTAGATTCCCTAAGTAGTGTATAGGAAGGGAGTGAATAGGGAGCGATTCCGAACACAGCCATGGTTATTTGCAGCCTTTGCTTTTCGACGTTTTTGGTTTCCTGTTTGGCGTCGTCAAGACACTATTGGATTTTTTCCGCCTCCATTCCGGTTTTCGCGTCTTGCCCGACAATTATTCCCTTCACCTGTTTCGTGTTTCCGGCGGGCTATAAATACCTCAGGACTTCCGCATTTCCGCACTTCGAGATTGTCTGTGCTATGTTGACGCAGCAAGTCCGGTTATAAAGATTTAGGATTAGATTGGTTTTGTCGTTCCTTTCTAATCTTTATCATTTATTCTTTTTACCTGTTGCCAGTTGTGTTCAGCTCTTTTTCCACAAGAGCTTTGGCTAACAGGTTTTCTTTTCTATTCCTTTCCTTCACTCGTTTTTCTTTTGAGTTTGGTTTTGTTTCATTACCTCTTGTTACGCCTAATTATTTTAGTGTGTGAGGTTCTTATATTAGTTATTCTCGCTGTTTATCGAGATCGCCTCAGTTTTTGGAGGTTGTTTTGTTTTGCTTTGTGCTAGGGAAGTTTTGCTCCCTATCTTGTGTTAACTCAGTCCTGGTGCGGATTATTCCGTGTTTTGTGGCGTATCTTTCTCTAGATACGCTTTCAGAAATCCTTATTGGTCGCGTTTGATTCTCCGAACCTTACACTTCCCCTCACAGGAAATAGGTGAAAATCACGAGAGATAGGGTTTAGAACGGCGCTGCTGAAAGCGGTAGTGAGTAGCAACGGTAACGTTAAAATAACATTCTTACAACAATAAGTACATCGAAAACAAGTACACAGAGCCAATACTATAATACAAATGGACATGTATCGTGAGCTGAGAATTAGAAGGTTCTATCTGACATTTTTATCAAAAATTAGTTAATTAGGCCTACATAAAAGTAATCTTTAAGTGGTTCTTCATACATGTGTTAATCATTATTCATGAATTGTTTATTTTTTTGGTCAAAATATACAAAAACAGAAAGTTTTATCTGCACATCCCCCTCTGCACTTGGTGTTATAAGGTTCTATCTGCAGTCCAATCACAGACCTGATTATAAACAAAGTAGCCAATCAGAGAACGTTGTATTCCTGCCTGGGTTTGCAATATTCGAACACTGATAAGCAAAGTAAGGCCGCGATCACACCGGATCCGCTTTAACAGCTGGGGGCGCCTTTTTCAAATTGTTTTCAATGAGTTTGAAGCGTTTTCCACGCTGCTTTTGCGCCCCGGGCGCCTCGCGTTTATCCGCTCCAGGCGCCTCGCTGTTTTTCGAAAAATGCTCGGTGCGCACAGGGTTGAAAATATCTCAACTTGAAGCGCTCTGAGGAAAAATGCGCGCCACGTCACTGTCATTCTTTTCTCCTGTCCAATCGCACGAAAGTAGAGGCGGACCTTGATTCTCCCTGTCGGTTCCGTGTAAACGAAGACGATTGAGTAAAAAAATGGTAACGTTAGTTGCCATTTCAGCCTACCAGGAGTTATATGATTTCAATAATCGTGAATACCATGATAAAAAATAAGCGATCCAAGGCACTCCGCTTATTCGCGGCTTTTTAAAGACAAATAACGAAGCAAACTTTCGGGTAAATTTAGTTCGCTAACACCGTTAACAACGTCAGCTAAGTGATTGACAGGAACGGAGTTCGGTTGCCTAGCAACAGCAAAAAAGACGCCTCCAACTGCTTTTTCAGAGTAGGCTTTCGTAAAATCAAGACAGGTAGTGCTCCTCGCGTTTTCAAGCCTACAAAGCGCGTCCGGTGTGATCGCGGCCTAAAGAAGGTGTAACGTTCCGTTCCCTTCCTGTCCATTTTCCATGTTTTACCATTTCCCTCCGTGTCATGTTGGATTCCCTTTGTCCGTGTTTTCCCCGTTGCTACAGACTGGGCGTGTTCCTTCTGTTTGTTTCACTCTTTTTCCCCACTCCGGTTTCAACCTATCTCCTTTCCCTGTTGCTGCATGCATTCCGCACCTGTCAATTATTCAATCACCCTCGGTTACATTCCGCACGCTTTCCTTATTGGTTTCAATTTCACTTCCCTATTTAACCCTCCGGCTGGCTGCTATTCAGCGCCAGTTCATTAACGTTCGCCGTTTGTATCCTGGTCCTTTGAATCCCCGTCCTGTGCCCTAAAAGACTTCAGTTGGTTTGACTTTGTGCTTTACTGCTCTAAACCTGCTGTTGTTATTTAACTAGCCCTGTCTGTTTGCGGTTTTCCTGCCTGAACTCTGCCTGTCTTAATTACCAGCTTCCACTGTGTTTGCCAGTCTGTAGCTGTCAACCACTCCCTGTGTGTGTTGCGGTACCTCTGCCTCCATCTGACGTTGCGCCCGCAGTGGGGTGTGCTGCCTTTCCACCGAACAGTGGTTCCTGTCCGGCCGTGGCTACCACCATTGCTACGGTTACGGTTCCAGCCTCCACTGTGGCCCTGCTGCCCCAACCGTGCCAACCTGAGCTCCGCTACACTGCTCTGCCTTGCCGTATCCAGCCATAATCCCTTCCTCTGCTTCCAGTCCAGTTCCAGTCCAGTTCCGGTCTGGAACATTACAGTGTTCCAGTACTCCAGTTCCAGTTGAACCGCTCCAGTCTCCTGTTCCGGTCCAGTTCCGGTTTGGAACTCCAGTCTCCTGCATCAAGTCCAGTTCCGGTTTGGAACCACTCCTTGTTCCCGTGATCCAGTTCCTGTTGGACTACCCAGTCCAGATCCAGTCCAGTTCCGGTTTGGAACTCCAGTTTCCAGCATCAAGTCCAGTTCCGGTTTGGAACAACTCCAGGTTCCCGTGATCCAGTTCCTGTCAGACTTCCGATCCAGTTCCGATTTGGAACTCCGGTCTCCTGTATCAAGTCCAGTTCCGGTTTGGAACAACTCCATGCCCCGGTGATCCAGTTCCAGTTCCCTGTCCTGTCCAGTTCCGGCTTGGAACATCCGGTGACTATTCAAGTCCAGCTCCGGCTTGGAGCAGATCCAAGTGCCGGAGTATTCCCTGACCTCTTTGTTATTATTGTGTTTAATCTGTGTACGGCTTGGGACTACCCCAAGCCTAGGAAATAAATGACCCTTTCTGTCCCTCTGTCTCCTGGTCGTTGCATTTGGGTCCAGCCCGTGTTAGGTTCGTGACAGAACGAACTGGCCTAAAAACATGGACCCAGCCGACCTGGAGCAGATTCGCCACGCCTTCTCCTGCCAAACCGCGGTCAGTGACCAACAGGCCGCCATTTGGACGATGTGTTGGAGGTGCTGAAGGGGCTTTCGGAGCAGGTCACCCAGCTATCGCTCCACCAGCCTCTTCCTCGGATCCCTGTGGGTCCGACCCCCCCCAACGCTCGAACAGCCTCCCGAGGTTCCGGCTCCCTCTGAGAGCCGGGAACCCAGAGTTCAACACCCCGAGTTATACCGCGGAGGTTTGGGGAGGTGCTGTGAATTCCTAATGAAGTGCGACATCGTCTTCCGCATGCAGCCCACCTCCTTCGCCTCCGACCCTTGCAAGATCGCTTTCGTGATGAGCAGCCTGGGAGGCAGTGCCCTGGAGTGGGCCACATCCGTGTGGGAGAGTCAATCTCCAGCCTGCTACAACTTTGCCATCTTCACCTCTGAGATGCGACGCGTCTTCGACCACCCAGTCTGTGGTCGAGACGCAACCCAGCGCCTTCTTCAGGTTCGGCAGGGCAGTCGCAGTGTGGCGGAGATGGCAATACAGTTCCGTACCCTCGCTGCTGAGGCTGGATGGAATGACACCTCTCTTCAGGGGGCCTTTCGTCAGGCCCTCAGCGAGGAGCTAAAAGATCAGCTGGCTACTCGGGAGGAATCCAACTCCCTTAAAGGATAAGTTCGCTATTTTGGACCTTGGACCCTATTTGCGGTCTGTCTTCCATGAACCTGACACATTGAGTCCATATTTTCGCTGATCGGTCCAGTATTGAGCTCGCTACAGATTTCCTGTAGGCTCTCACTGGGCTACAATAGAAGTCAACGGGGCAATTGTAAATGTTATGGAAAAACAACGATAAATGTGCTTTTATAGCTCAGTGTGTGTTCTTACGGTCTCAGTATGCTCTCATGTGAAATGTAGGCTATCGCAAACGCAAACCGAACGTTGAAACAACAGTTCCATTTGAAACAGAACTATTTCTCCGACCGCACTACCTCGCACTGTAAACGTCCGCAGTCAAGCTACGTTGTAGAGAGGGGCGGGCCACTTGAAAAGCAGTTGATCACAAATCCTGACCTCCCGTTGGAGTATACTAGCTAGTAGCCTACAGCAGAACTATTTGTAACGCAGTGTTTGTAATCATCATTTGCACCTCTTGCAAGAACACCAAAAGTCCCCCGAAATTCTTGGTCTAGCCTCGGCAGCGACTTCGGATAACATTACCTGCGCAACTTCAGCCTCTCTCTCTTCTCTTGCTCTCTTATCATCCATCTCTTGTAGTTCCGTGTCCGTGTATTCTGGCTCAAATCTGTAGCCAGTACTAACGTCAAAGTCAAAATCGAATTCTTCGTCTTCGTAATCATTATAGTATATCCAAGTTTTTTTGTGCAAATTGTAGCCTACGTTGCTGCAGGTAAACAAACGCAGACTGCTCACCTAGATAGTTTCGTAAACGGCCGGCACACCTTCCCGCTCCCCCACCCCCGACACATAGTACTCCGCGGGAGCAGCGAAAACAAGCAACAGAGAAATGCTTACGTCCAAGCCATGCCAAGCACGTAAAAATGTTCGGATTGAGATACATTTCACAGGAGAGCATACTGAGACCGGTAACAATACACCCTGAGCTTCCCGTCTCATTTATCGTACATGAAAGCACATTTATCGTTGTTTTTCCATAACATTTACAATTGCCCCGTTGACTTCTATTGTAGCCCAGTGAGAGCCTACAGGAAATCTGTAGCGAGCTCAATACTGGACCGATCAGCGAAAATATGGACTCAATGTGTCAGGTTCATGGAAGACAGACCGCAAATAGGGTCCAAGGTCCAAAATAGCGAACTTATCCTTTAACAGCCTCATCAGTTTGGCCATCGCCATAGACAACCGTCTCAGAACCCGGGCCTGTGAACGAGGGAAGAATCCCTCCCGAATTCCGCTCTCCACGCTTCCCAGTGTTCGACAGCCCTCCCCCTTCAAGGGGTCGAGAGTCTCATCTATGCCCTCCGAGGAGGAACCCATGCAATTGGGCAAGACCACGGTGGATGCCGAGGAGCGCCAACGACGGTTCCTGACCAAGTCTTGCTTTTATTGTGGCAAAACAGGCCACCAGATCGCCACATGTCCTGTTCGCCCAAAAAGAGATGGCTCGCCAGTAAAACTGGGCGTACTGACGAGCCCTATTATTCCTGGCCATGCTGCCCAGAACCGCCTAGAATTCAAGGCCACTCTCCTTTGGAAGAGCAACACCGCGTCCTCATCTGCCCTTATCGACTCCGGGGCCGATGCCAATTTCATTGACATATCCTTTGTCAAGAGGTTTGGGATTCCCACCGAGGCCTTATCAACTCCCATTACTGCTCTCGCTCTGGACGGTAGGAGTTTGGGGTTAGTCACCCACTCCACCGTTCCCCTCCAATTAGTTCTATCAGGCAATCATCGGGAAACCATCCAACTACTCCTCATTCATTCAAAACAATCTTCCATGGTTCTAGGGCAGACCTGGCTACGCCTCCATAACCCGCACATCGATTGGCGTTCCGGTCGTATCCTGGCATGGAGTAGTCATTGTTTAGCCAACTGTCTCCGTTCTGCTCTACCCCCCCCAGGGGCCAAACTTAACAGATCCATTCAACCTGTACCCGACCTAACCAATGTCCCCTGCCAATATCACGACCTGTCGCAAGTTTTTTGCAAGTCACGTGCTCTGTCTTTGCCTCCTCATAGACCCTATGACTGTTGCATCGACCTTCTGGCTGGAGCCAAGCTTCCATCTGGCCGCCTCTACAGTCTGTCGGGTCCGGAGAAATTAGCCATGGAGACATATTCATGAGTCACTTGCGTTAGGTATAATCAGACCCTCTTCATCCCCGGTTGGTGCAGGGTTCTTTTTTGTTGGTAAGAAGGATGGTTCGCTGCGGCCCTGTATCGACTACCGGGGTCTCAACGGAGTTACTATCCGGAACAAGTACCCTCTCCCTCTAATTAACACTGCTTTTGAACCCCTCACCCAGGCAGTCACCTTCACCAAGCTCGACCTCCGCAACGCGTACCACTTGGTTCGGATACGCGAGGGGGACGAATGGAAGACTGCCTTTAATACCCCGCTGGGCCACTATGAGTATTTGGTGGTTCCTTTCGGCTTAACTAATGCCCCAGCACTCTTCCAGGGGATGGTGAATGACGTGCTGCGTGACCTGTTGGGTAAATTTGTTTTCGTTTACATTGACGATATTCTTATTTTTTCTAAGAACCCACAGGAACACGTACTCCATGTTCGGGAGGTTCTCCAGCGACTTCTGGAAAACCAGCTCTTCGTCAAGGCCGAGAAATGCTCGTTCCACACCTCGTCTGTCCCGTTCCTCGGCTTCATTATCGAGGAGGGCAGAATCTGGGCGGATCCTGCGAAAGTCAAGGCGGTGACAGAATGGCCCCAACCTTCTACACGTAAGCACCTCCAACAGTTTCTTGGCTTCGCAAATTTTTACCGCCGGTTCATCCGTAATTACAGTGTCATTGCTGCTCCACTAACCAAACTCACTTCCACGTCCATTCCCTACTGTTGGAATCCCGAGGCACAACTCGCCTTTGAACAGCTCAAGGTCCGGTTTTCCACAGCCCCTATTCTCTGTCATCCTGATCCTACCCGCCAGTTTACTGTGGAGGTTGATGCCTCCGACACCGGTGTAGGGGCCATTCTGTCCCAGCGAGCCGCCTTGGACAACAAGCTCCACCCCTGCGCATTCTTCTCCCGGAGACTGTCCTCCGCGGAACGAAACTATGACGTCGGGGATCGGGAACTATTGGCCATAAAGCTGGCACTGGAGGAGTGGCGTCACTGGCTGGAGGGGGCAGGTAACCCATTTATTGTCCTTACGGACCACCACAATTTGCTGTACATTAAGTCGGCCAAGAGGCTTAATGCCCGTCAGGCTAGGTGGTCACTGTTTTTTGCCCGTTTTAATTTTTCCGTTACCTTCCGTCCCGGTTCCCGCAATACCAAGGCAGATGCCCTGTCCCGTATTTTTTCCCCCCTTTCCAGTCCTGCTGATCCGGAGCCCATTCTACCGGCGTCCTGTGTTGTGGCTGCGGTGTCCTGGGAGATCGAGGAGACCGTGAAGGCCGCCCAGGCTTCCCAACCGGATCCCCGTAATAACCCTAACTCCTCTCTCTTTGTGCCCGACTCCGTCCGTTCCCAGGTCCTGGAATGGGTTCACGCCTCCCGTCTGGCTTGTCACCCAGGTTTTGCCAGAACCATCGCCCTGGTCAGGAGGAGTTTTTAGTGGCCCACCCTTAAGGGGGATACCCGTGCCTTCGTCCTGGCCTGCCCTGTTTGCGCCAGGGGCAAGGCATCCCACCAGCCTCCCTCCGGTCTTCTCCACCCCCTCCCTGTCCCGGGCCGTCCTTGGAGTCACATTGGCGTGGACTTCGTCACCGGTCTACCTTTGTCGGAGGGTAACACCACCATTCTGACAATTGTAGACCGGTTCTCCAAGGTGGTTCACTTTATCCCTCTTCCCAAACTCCCTTCCGCCCTCGAAACAGCGGAGCTCCTGGTGCTGCACGTGGTCAGGCTGCACGGGATCCCCTCCGACATCGTTTCTGACCGTGGGCCCCAATTCTCCTCCCAGGTTTGGAAGGCGTTCTGTGTGGCCCTGGGTGCGTCTGCGAGTCTGTCGTCTGGGTTCCATCCTCAGACTAACGGCCAGGCGGAGAGGGCGAACCAGGACCTGGGGGCCGCCCTGCGGTGCGTGACTGCTCGCAATCCCTCTTCCTGGAGCTGTTTCCTCCCTTGGGTGGAGTATGCGCATAACTCCCTTAAAAGCACGTCCACGGGGATGTCCCCCTTCAAATGTTCCTTGGGGTACCAACCTCCCCTCCTGCCGGTCCAGGAAGCTGAGGTGGCGGTCCCTACCGTCAAGTCCCACCTCCTTAGGTGCAAGCGGATGTGGAGACTCACACGCACCGCACTCCTTCGCTCCAATTCCCGTACCCAGCGCCTGGCGGACCTTCACAGGACCGCAGCCCCGCAGTACAAGGCCGGTCAGCAGGTCTGGCTTTCCACAGCCACTATTCCCCTTCAAACTACCTCTAAGAAACTTCAACCCTGGTTTATTAGTCCCTTCACCATTGTTTGTGTTGTTAACCCCGTTTCCGTTAAACTCTCCCTCCCTGTTTCCCTTAAAATCCATCCTGTGTTTCATGTGAGTCAAATTAAGCCTGTCGCCTCCAGCCCCCTCAGTGCCCCGGCGGTCACTCCACCTCCGCCCCGGATCATCGACAACTCCCCGGCCTACACGGTGAGTCGCATTCTCGACATTCGCCGTAAGGGTCGGGGCTTCCAATACCTTGTCGACTGGGAGGGATATGGCCCAGAGGAGCGGTCCTGATTTTTTGGACCATTTTGGACCACTCTCATTTTGGACCACTCTCTCATCCGCGACTTCCACAACCTGTTCCCGGACAAGGCTAGGCCTCCTGGTACGCCAGGTGGCGTTCATTGAGGGGGGGGGTACTGTAACGTTCCGTTCCCTTCCTGTCCGTTTTCCATGTTTTACCATTTCCCTCCGTGTCATGTTGGATTCCCTTTGTCCGTGTTTTCCCCGTTGCTACAGACTGGGCGTGTTCCTTCTGTTTGTTTCACTCTTTTTCCCCACTCCAGTTTCAACCTATCTCCTTTCCCCGTTGCTGCATGCATTCCGCACCTGTCAATTATTCAATCACCCTCGGTTACATTCCGCACGCTTTCCTTATTGGTTTCAATTTCACTTCCCTATTTAACCCTCCGGCTGGCTGCTATTCAGCGCCAGTTCATTAACGTTCGCCGTTTGTATCCTGGTCCTTTGAATCCCCGTCCTGTGCCCTAAAAGACTTCAGTTGGTTTGACTTTGTGCTTTACTGCTCTAAACCTGCTGTTGTTATTTAACTAGCCCTGTCTGTTTGCGGTTTTCCTGCCTGAACTCTGCCTGTCTTAATTACCAGCTTCCACTGTGTTTGCCAGTCTGTAGCTGTCAACCACTCCCTGTGTGTGTTGCGGTACCTCTGCCTCCATCTGACGTTGCGCCCGCAGTGGGGTGTGCTGCCTTTCCACCGTACAGTGGTTCCTGTCCGGCCGTGGCTACCGCCATTGCTACGGTTACGGTTCCAGCCTCCACTGTGGCCCTGCTGCCCCAACCGGGCCAACCTGAGCTCCGCTACACTGCTCTGCCTTGCCGTATCCAGCCATAATCCCTTCCTCTGCTTCCAGTCCAGTTCCGGTCTGGAACATTACAGTGTTCCAGTACTCCAGTTCCAGTTGAACCGCTCCAGTCTCCTGTTCCGGTCCAGTTCCGGTTTGGAACTCCAGTCTCCTGCATCAAGTCCAGTTCCGGTTTGGAACCACTCCTTGTTCCCGTGATCCAGTTCCTGTTGGACTACCCAGTCCAGATCCAGTCCAGTTCCGGTTTGGAACTCCAGTTTCCAGCATCAAGTCCAGTTCCGGTTTGGAACAACTCCAGGTTCCCGTGATCCAGTTCCTGTCGGACTTCCGATCCAGTTCCGGTTTGGAACTCCGGTCTCCTGTATCAAGTCCAGTTCCGGTTTGGAACAACTCCATGCCCCGGTGATCCAGTTCCAGTTATTCGTTCCAGTTCCCTGTCCTGTCCAGTTCCGGCTTGGAACATCCGGTGACTATTCAAGTCCAGCTCCGGCTTAGAGCAGATCCAAGTGCCGGAGTATTCCCTGACCTCTTTGTTATTATTGTGTTTAATCTGTGTACGGCTTGGGACTACCCCAAGCCTAGGAAATAAATTACCCTTTCTGTCCCTCTGTCTCCTGGTCGTTGCATTTGGGTCCAGCCCGTGTTAGGTTCGTGACAGAAGGCATGGTAAGAAGGACAAACCGGGGGGGGGGGGAAAAGTCACATTTTATAAGAAAGTGAGGGATGAGTTTAAAAGACAGCAGGTTAGAGATAATTTATTGCTAATGTGAACTACATAATAACTTTATCTAACGTTAGATACGTTAGCAGGCTAGCTAACGTTAGCTAGTTGTCAATACAGTTTCACAGTCATAGTTTCACTCCTAAATAAAACTTTATTATTCATGGGGAAAATCCTGGATTGAAAATGCAAGTGTGAAAACAACTGGGATTGCTCACCACAGGGTGAAAACGTAGCTACCTAGTTCGTTTCTAATTGTTTACATGGTTAGCTAGCGATAGTGTTCACAGCTAGAATCTAGCTCCGCAGTTCGTTCATTGAGTAACTTAGCTAACTTACTTTCTGATGAAGGAATGCATCAGTTTTTGATTAAATATATACTCCAAAAGGAAGAGTGCTGTCCTTAACCTTTATTTTATCTGGCTTACATAAGATAGTATGTTGTGCTGCAAGCTAGCTAGATTTAGCAACTTTGAGATAACATTGTTAATGCTTAGCTCACACGTGTGTGTGAGGGGGGTACCAAACAGAGACTTTATAATAAGGTATAATACACCTACTACAGGCCTAGCTGTAGTACCAGGGCCAACAAAGGTGTGCTGCCTTGCACTGTCACTCTTCCACAGTCAACAATTATACTCTGGCAGAAGCAAAGAAAAATGATCTGAGGTCCATGTTAAAATACATGCCTGCCATAGACACGGGGTACATCCCAATACTCAAAAAATGCACCCTCCTTTCCTCTACTACCACCTCCTCTCCTCCATGCCCCGGAAACCGATCTTTGTGTCTTAATCTAATGTTGCTGATTAGGCTACATATTAATTACAAATGGTTAACCACAATGTCAGGTACAGTGTATACTGTACATGCAACTACTTGTACTCAGAATGTTCAGGCAGTTTTGCATACTTCCGGGTAGGAGACAAGTGGTAGTGGGGGAGTGACGAATATTGAGTTAGAATAGTCCCATGGACATTGGCACACACACTGGGACTATGTTTAAGTTAGAATAATGTAATGTAATATGCTTTTTTGTAAACTCATGTGCTTCTGTCCTGTCTTGTCTTGTTATTGTATTGTACACTGACTTTGTTTAAAATAGTAATAATAAAATATATATATGTGAGCACCATAATTCATTGGACAGTGACACATTTTCTGTTATTTTGGTTCTGTACACCCTCCCAATTCCCATAGAGATCCATTAAAATGTAGAGAGGTTATAGTATCGCTTGTAAGAGTACCAGAAAATAAGATATCAAGAGTCTTTTGATATTGTTGGGTCACAGGCATCAGGAAGTCAGGGCATGCAAAGGATATGCGACCAAATATTCAAAAGTATTACTTTATCCTACATTATGTTAAACTGTCCAATATTTTTTGATGCCCGAGAATGGGGGGGGGGGGGGGGGGGGACTATGTACAAAAGGTTCTATCATTTCTAAACGGTTCATCCGATATGGATGAAAATACCCTCAAATTACTGCACTTCAACCTCATTATCATTGTATCCTTTCAAACTCAAAGTGCTAGAGTAGAGAACCAAAATAACAACAAATGTGTCACTGTCCAATGAATTATGGTGTTCACTGTATGTATGTATGTATGTACAGTGCATCCGGAAAGTATTCACAGCGCTTCACTTTTTCCACATTTTGTTCTGTTACAGCCTTATTCCAAAATTGATTAAATGAATTTTTTCCCTCAAAATTCTACACACGACACCCCATAATGACAATGTGAAAAAAAGTTTTTTGAGATTTTTGCTAATTTATTAAAAATAAAAAAATAAAATTTCTCATTTACATGAGTATTCATACCCTTTGCTTTAACGTATTTTTAAAGTATCATATTTCATATTTGGTCGCATATCCTTTACATGCTGTTACTTCCTGAAGTCTGTGACCATCAACATCAAAAAACTGTCGATATCTTATTTTCAGGTACTGTTACAAGCGATACTATAACCTCTCTGCATTTGAATGGATCTCTATGGAAATTGGGGGGTGAGACTAGATTCAGCTGTAAATTACACTGGTACAGTATGGAACACATGGCTGGCTAAATGGCTGTAAGTTATCAAGGGTCTGAGCTATCAAACGAGCCCCAAACCATCACTCTGTTGCCAGATATGGAGTAGATGTGGATGGATCACTGCAAGGGTTATTTCTCCGGACTCATTTTCCTATAGAACTCTATGGG
Source organism: Synaphobranchus kaupii (assembly GCA_029718625.1). Lineage (NCBI taxonomy): Eukaryota > Metazoa > Chordata > Actinopteri > Anguilliformes > Synaphobranchidae > Synaphobranchus > Synaphobranchus kaupii. Next base: position 31,010,665 of record CM056376.1, read on the forward strand.
GGAAAAAGTCAGGAGAAACAACCCTTAAAGTGATCCATCCACATCTACTCCATATCTGGCAACAGAGTGATGGTTTGGGGCTCGTTTGATAGCGCAGACCCTTGATAACTTTAGCCAGCCATTTAGCCAGCCATGTGTTCCATACTGTACCAGTGTAATTTACAGCTGAATCTAGTCTCACCCCCCAATTTCCATAGAGATCCATTCAAATGCAGAGAGGTTATAGTATCGCTTGTAACAGTACCTGAAAATAAGATATCGACAGTTTTTTGATGTTGATGGTCACAGACTTCAGGAAGTAACAGCATGTAAAGGATATGCGACCAAATATGAAATATGATACTTTAAAAATACGTTAAAGCAAAGGGTATGAATACTCATGTAAATGAGAAATTTTATTTTTTTATTTTTAATAAATTAGCAAAAATCTCAAAAAACTTTTTTTCACATTGTCATTATGGGGTGTTGTGTGTAGAATTTTGAGGGAAAAAATTCATTTAATCAATTTTGGAATAAGGCTGTAACAGAACAAAATGTGGAAAAAGTGAAGCTCTGTGAATACTTTCCGGATGCACTGTATGTATGTATGTATGTATGTATGTATGTATGTATGTATGTATGTATACACATACAGACGGGTGACAAATTAAAGGAGAAACCCCTACAGTGAGGGGGTCCGGAGGCTTTTATGCTGTGGGGGGTCCACTTGTCCCCTTAGAGGGAAGGGTCACTGCAAATCAATACAATGTTATTCTGAGTGATCACCTTTATTCCTGGTAAAATAAAGGCTAATAAAATAATAAATAAATCCTATGATGAAACATTTCTATCCTGATGGGAGTGGTCTCTTCCAGGATCACAATGCCCCCATTTACAGGGCACGGGGATCACTGAATGGTTTGATGAGTATAAAAATGATGTGAATCATATGCTATGGCCTTCGGAGTGACCAGATCTCAACCCAATTGAACACCTATGGGAGATTTTGGACCAACATGTTCGACAGCACTCCCCACTACCATCATCAAAACACTAAATGAGGGAATATCTTTTGGAAGAATGGTGTTCCATCCTTCCAGTAGAGTTTGCAGAGACTAGAATCTATGTAGACTAGAGGCAGAATTTATGCCAAGGCGCATTGAAGCTGTTCTGGTGGCTTGGGATGGCCCAACACATTACTAAGACACTTTATGTTGATTTTTGATAATGTATTTTGATATCAGCCAAGTGAAACTATTAGATTATTATAGATTTTTAACTACTAAAATAACTGCAGTTTTCAGTAAACTATTCGATGCACCTTCAGTGACAGATAGAACCTTCTAATTCTCAATCAAAATGACCTTCAGAATTAGAAGGTTCTATCTGTAATTTTGGCTCTTCAAAATACCCCACTTACAAATTTCACAACATTTTTATGTTTTTATACTTTGCATTTGAAGTACACCTAAGATGAGGGACAAAATAAGCAATAACAGAATAATACCCTATGAAACATTTTTGAGATGTGGGGAGTGAAAACTTTGATGCTCAATATCTCAAAACTATGCCTAACGCAGATAGAACCTTCTAATTCTAAGCTCACGGTATGTTGACTTATTTAAGACAAAATATTCCAAAAATGTATTTTTTAATGGTGATTAAGTAGCGCAACCCTGGCCAAATTCAGTTTTCTCACGTTCCATGACCAGTGGGTGGACACCCTATATTCTGGAGCATAAAGTGTTTTCTGTAAAATGTCATTCTCACTATACAACCCTTTAATGACTCAGAAATGGTTTATATGTTGTGGATTAATGAAATGGCAACTGATAATATATTTATCTTATTACAGCAATGGATGGACATTATGCTGGTGACCAGAATAGCTATTTCATCTATTCCTGACATAAGCATAAAGCGTTTGCTGTAAGATGTTATTATTGTAAGTATACAGCCCTTTAATGACTCAGAAATGGTTTTATATGACATGTTATGGATTAATGAAATGGTAAATGATTACATATTTATGTATTGCAGCAAAGGATGGCCATCTGATACAGTCCCTGAAGAGAAGGAGGGTGCTGAGGGTCATTGCAGAGCACGACATGGAGGGCCATCAGGGCATGCACTTACTGTTATCTTCTTGATTCTTGAATATATTGAAGGTATTTATGCTTGACCATAGATTTGTCTGCTGTATCTGTACTAATACATTAATGATTTTACTGTAAATAAATCCAATGCATTCATTTTACGGGCATCTAAACTGATATTTGCCATGGGTTGCTTCTTGTTTTTATTTGTTTTGCAATGTTATCCATTTACTTAGTTCATCCATTCAGTATGTTATACATTTTTTTAAATAAAGTGTGTGTTTCATTGAACACATAAATTGTATATTTCAGTGTATGTGTCTTTCAATTTTGCATTATATCAACCGATTCTCAATAGTGGCCCATTAGGTGTATGGATAAGTGGTAATGTGAAATATCAATGAACCTAACATTCTAATTAAAAAATTTTTTTTTTTGCCTTTTCCCATACATCACTAAGAGGTTATAACTTTTGAGCAGTAAATGATAAATCTCTTCTGATTTGTACTTTATATCACTTACAAAATAGTGAAGATACCACACCATTTGTCTCCCTCGATCTTGAACATGAAATGTTTAAAAACCTAGGTTTCTCATGGAGAATAGCCATGAAAGTTTAGAAAGTTTTTAAAAATTATTTATTTTGTGAATTGTTTTAATAATTGATGATATTCTGTTAAAGTAAATAGCCATTTAGAATGTTTTATAAATTTAGTTGGTTAATGTATTTCCATAATTGATGATATTGCCATCAAGTAATCCTATTGTTTTTTATATCAATTGAAAGCCCCCGTTATCCTGTTTACAATGGTATATAAAGTTTATTGATGTAATATGATCACACCACAAACATTTTTGCAACACACGTTAAGAAATAAAATGGAATAGAATGTTGACCCAATATACCCAATATTCGCTCAGGCTGGAAAGGGTTAATAACAACAAAGAAAGAAATGTCATCAATAACTGAAAATAAGTAAATTAGACAGGTTTGCTTAAATCATTTAAATTTTTCTATCTCTCCATGAATTATAATTGTTATCATTTAGAAATAGAAATATAACTATGTTCAGAGGGGGTGTACTCATTTCTGTATGGAACCAGTTGTCACAACTGGTCATTTCCTCAGGTGAAAACAAATAAATATATAAAAATAAAAATAAATAAATCATGAAAAAAAAAAACATTAAATTCTGGCAGCAGGGGTGCCAGAAAAAAATTATCAAATAACAGGAAAGTACTGTGAAACCAAAAAACATTTATAAACTGTAAAAAAGTGGTACTTTTTCTACAGTATATCTCTGCAATATTACATTAAATGCTGTTTTCTGCCAGTGATATCTTCAATTAACTGAAATAAAAATACGTAATAATTATCTTAAAATAACGAGTAAAATACATTTAAAAAACAGTCTCTGCAATAATTACAACAACAAAAAAACTGTAAATTTACGATCACTTGCACTAAAAATAGAAAAAAGGTAATGTAATTTAACATTATAAAACCGTTGTTTAAACTTTTTCAAGGGTTTTATAATGTAATATTGCAGAGTTATACTGTAGAAAGATTACTGCTTTTTTACAGTTTATCAATGTTTTTTGGTTTCACAGTACTTTCCTGTTATTTGATGGTTTTTACAGTGCACTATATAGGACAAACATACAGCCATAATACCTTAATAAAGAATATCGATATTCAGAGAATCTATTTCTAGGATTATTTTCATGATGCTTCCCAGGAAAATTCAACATATTCACAGAAGATCACGTTGAGGTCAGATCTAAAACCTAACAGGTGTTGTGTTGCTTTCAACAATCTAATCAATAAACAGCAGCACCCTATGAACCACCAGTACAAAGCTTAAATAACTATAACCACAAACATGGGGGTTCAAAAGTGGCAAATGGCCTCAATCAATGTGTATGTGGCTTTTAACAGAAATTAAGAAGTATATTCTGAAACATGTATTCACATGAAACTGGATTTTTTTTGCACATGCTAAACATTCATTCATTAAATCGAAATTAAAATATTGAAGCAAATATCACATAGGGCATCCTATGTGAGGAGAGTAACTTTGGCAATATTTACTTTGTGTAATTAAGGTGCAATAAATAATGAGTCAAACATTTTTTAAATAAGAATCCACAATTGTCATTGCAAAATCTAATTATCGTGGAGTCTGTTTTAAAAAAAAAAAGTATTTTTCACTTGAATGACATTTCAACAACAGACTTGGGTCCAAAGACAACTATGCCCCCTACAGGGACAGCAGATCAAAGTTTAGCCTCAAGAGGACGGAACGGATCCTCAATAAAAATACGAGCCTGATGTTGTATTGCATGCAGACTGAACCCTCTCACCGCCTTAAAAGCATCATGCTCTCATTCAACACAATCGTTCCGCTGTCAGTTGACTTTGATCGCCCTGAAGACTACTTCATTTTTCTGTTCCATATTATTTTCGCTACGAGTGCTGTCCTCATCGCGGGGTCAGTGGCAATTGCAATCTTGAGCGCGAAGAGTCTTCGACGTCAGAACAGATTCATTTTCATGGTCAACAGCAGTATAAGCGACACTCTTATCGGCTTCTCTGTGTATTATCTTGGTCTGTTTGACGTACAGGAAGGATTCCCGTCACGGAACGGTACATATTACATTCTACAGTCACTTCTTGGAGTAAATATTTTTACTTTCCTCTTTGCTCAATTTGACCGCTACATCGCTGTTTGCTACCCTTACTTTTACAACCGATACATCACGCAGCCGGTAGTAGTCGGAGCTTGCGTGTACAGTTGGTTTCACACCTATGCATTGTTATTGTCAAGGAACGTCGTTTCCATTTCAATGGCACGACAAATAGGCGCATTTAGCGTTATAGCATTACAGGTTATAATCATCACTAAAATTACAATGACAATAAAGTTGTATGTAATTGCTAGATATCAGCTTGGACGAGACCCACCGAGCGCTGAGAAAGAGAATAAGAAGGAATCACTGAAGATAATAGTACTCGTCGTCATATCCTTTTTAACGTTGTGGTCTCCCGCCTTCATCAATATTGTTGTAAAGCACCTGGGGTCTGGCGGTATAATATTTAGAAACGAAGCCACTGACCTATTTGCCATTATTGCGCGCTTTAACGCAGTAACAACTCCCGCTGTGTACATCTGGGGAAGCCCCGCTCTGCGCGAGGCTTTGAAGAAAACCGTTTGGGGGAGAGTGTGCCCAAAGCAGGAAAATAAGGTAGAGTGAATTCAGTGCGTTACGCAGTAAAATGATCAGACAGCCCACATGATGGAGGATATTTAATCTGTCACCGTCACGTATCCACGGCCAGATTCGTAGGCGCATATTAATTGAACTCATTTAACCTTTGAGTTGAATTAACACCAAACTAGGCAAATGTTGTCCAACAAAATCACGAGGATAATCGACAATCACGTCTTCCTCTTCTCTTTTTCGTGTAGGATAATCGGTTTTAGAGAGCGATTTACAGAACTTCAATTCATCGTGCACGCGATTTAACTAAATATATTCATGCAAACTAGGTCTATACTTTCTATAACGAGGTTTTGGGGGTGGTAAGAAGTTAGTATTGTGGCGGCCTGGGGGTTGTCAACTGGCCAGCTAGGACCGGGTAGTGAGCCGCTACCCGGTTGAAGTGTAAATAATTGTAAATAGCGTGCTGTGTGTGTTTTAATTGTGTTAGCTTGTTAGCCGCGTATTGTGTAAACTGTAACTGTCACTTCGTTTAAACGTAACTGTAAGTAACTGTAATTTATGTGTGGCTGTGATTGGCTGGGAAGTTGTAAGTGTTTGCGCCAATCACAGCCGACTTGTTGAAATATAAGGCAGTACCTGAAGCGTATTCCTGGTCAGTCTAAGAAGGTGCTTCAACTGTGAACAACGCTGAGCTGGATCCTGGAATAAGCCAACGGCTCTTTTAAGAGCTGGTAAAGGTAGCGTAAATAAAACGAAGCTCGGCTAGAGCGATTCGGGTACTGCAACCTGCTGTCTCCCTCCCTCATTCTCCGCGCTCGTCACAGTATATACAGTTGAAGTCGGAAGTTTACATACACTTAGGTTGAAGTCATTAAAACTCATTTTTAACCACTCCACAGATTTCATGTCAGAAAACTATAGTGTTGGCAAGTCAGTTAGGACATCTACTTTGTGCATGACACAAGTAATTTTTCCAACAATTGTTTACAGACAGATTATTTCATTCAAACTCAGTGCCTCTTTGCTTGACATCATGGGAAAATCAAAGGAAATCAGCCAAGACATCAGAAAGAAAATTGTGGACCTCCACAAGTCTTGTTCATCCTTGTGAGCAATTTCCAAATGCCTGAAGATACCACGTTCATCTGTACAAACAATAGTACGCAAGTATAAACGCCATGGGACCACGCAGCCGTCATACTGCTCAGGAAGGAGACGCATTCTGTCTCCTAGAGATGAACGTGCCTTGGTGCAAAAAATGCAAATCAATCCCAGAACAACAGCAAAGGACCTTGTGAAGATGCTGGAGGGAACAGGTACAAAAGTATCTACACACTCAGAAAAAAATCACACCCAGGTGGTGAAGTAAGCGGTGCAGGTTTTGAGCAATCATATTAAAAAATGCAATAGAAAATGTGTGTGTTGTTTACATGTACAAAAACAATGGCCTCTGATTTGGTGATATTTTTACATTATGCTTATTAATTACTACACTTACAGACATTGCATTTAACAAACGTGTAAAAGAGAGATAAAGATATAAAAGGACAGCCATTGGTATTTCAGAAGAAACAGGAAATATGACAGTACTCTGATAACAAACAGGAAAGATTAGTTATTATTTGAACAATATCAATGGAATTCCAAACTCAACAAGAGGGTGCATGGATTGTTGGGTCCAGCAGAACACTGGTGGTAGATTGTGTATTGATTTTGCTTTGGGGGGTTGCTACGGCGACTCACCTTGCTAGCAGGTGGAATGTTCAAAACTCCACTCTAGCGGCAGTTGGTCATTTCAATTTCAAACCCATTTTCTAACTTGTGACGACGACTACAGTTTTTAAGATACACAAACATAATATGTATCAAAATGTTCACGTGTTTCCCGGGATTCCTACAGTGTAAATATCTAAGCTGTGACATTTTTAGTTTGTAAAATATTCAGTGTTGTTTGAAAACCATGCTCCCCATTCACACAAATGGTAGAATGTTCAAAACTCAACTCTAGCGGCAGCTGGTAATTTAAATTTCAAACCCATTTTCTAACTTGTGACCACGACTACAGTTTTTAAGCTACACAAGACATATTATATACAGATGTGAATCTGGTTCCCAGCCACTACTCCAAAACCGCCATAAATAAGACTACAGTTTGCAACTGCACATGGGGACAAAGATCTTACTTTTTGGAGAAATGTCCTCTGGTCTGATGAAACAAAAATTTAACTGTTTGGCCATAATGACAATCGCTGTTTGGAGGAAAAAGGGTAAGGCTTGCAATCCGAAGAACACCATCCCAACCATGAAGCACGGGGGTGGCAGCATCATGTTGTGGGGGTGCTTTGCTGCAGGAGGGACTGGTGCCCTTCATAAAATAGATGGCATCATAAGGAAGGAAGATTATGTGGATATATTGAAGCTACATCTCAAGACATCAGCCAGGAACTTAAAGCTTGGTCGCAAATGGCTCTTCCAAATGGACAATGACCCAAAGCATACTTCCAAAGTTGTGGCAAAATGTTTTACCCAAGTTAAACAGTTCAAAGGCAATGCTACCAAATACTAACAGAGTGTATGTAAACTTCTGACCCACTGGGAATGTGATGAAAGAAATAAAAGCTGAAATAAATCATTCTCTCTACTATTATTCTGACATTTCACATTCTTAAAATAAAGTTGTGATCCTGACCTTAGACAGGGAATGTTTACTAGGATTAAATGTCAGGAATTGTGAAAAACAGTTTAAATGGATTTGGCTAAGGTGTATGTAAACTTTCGACTTCAACTGTACCATAACCTTAGTGCAACGTAGTAGCTTTGGACAATAATTACATTGCAATCCCTTACAATCAGTGTTTTTTTCTGGAAGTCAGTTGTCATTTGTAGCTTATTGTCTGTTTGCTCTCGATGCAGAATCGATTTTGATCAGGGATGCAGGAAGGATCCTCTACAGGAAACATCAAGTATATCAAGCGGAAAAAAGCAATGGCAATCTGGAGAGAAAGACAACAGCCCATAATGCTGTGCTCATCAATATCCCATATGAGCTTTTTTTATTTTTCAGAGTAATTTGTGTTTTTTTAGTTAACGACCCTCACAACAATACAATTTCCTACAGCAATATGTTACATATGTATATCAATTTGTTGTTTCTTCAAATGCAGAACAGTAATGTCACACAATTGAAACGGTGTGTTCGTTGCATTATTCATAATAGGCCTAAATTATATAAACAGCTTTCATGTATTTCTGCCCAGCTGTTTGTTTTCATTTCTATTTTTAGGGATCTGCCTCATCTTGACCATGAGAAACGCATTTGAGATATTTTATACTCGGAAAATGATCGTCAAAATAGTGTAAGCAGTCCTGTACTGAGAAACGAATGTTGTCATTCTACTGTAGAGACTTTTTGGCCTGATATTTTTACTTTAAAACATTGTGGCAAAGAATTGTTCAAAACACATTTGAATTTGGATTTTTGTGAACTGTTCATGCTACATTCAGTGTATATAACTAAGACATATTTTTACAGCGGTCGACTGTAAAACGACTTTGGATATGGTCTCTCTGAAAAGATGCAGCAACATGCCAATACATTTCCTGTTGCGCACCAATAGCCAGCATTTAAAATATGTCTCACCAAAACTGCCCACATAAACTCTACTGGTAATTATAGACTAGAAAGTGTTACTAATGATAGCCTATCAAAATGAACGTGGGTGTACGGTACGATGAAATCTCACGACAGCTCTCGACCTTGCGTACACTTTTCCCAGTGGCGAGGCAGCGAGATTGCATGCAATGAACAGCGAGGTAATTGTTGTGCAGCCTATAATGAAAGCAAATAACTTTTTTTCAGAGCACTGCGGAGTCAACAGGTGATAAACAAAAAGGAAAATGTTGAAAAACATAGGTTATGTGAGCTTTAAATGTTCGCCTTAAATGAGTAGCTGATCATAAAAATGGCAAGTCATTCCATTCATGAAAATATTAAAAACAGTTAATGCATCTGGGCAATATTTTAAAATGCACTTGACCTCCGTGTTGTGACTGTAGACTTACGCTGTGTAGCCTAATTGTCAAAATAGTATCTGAATAAGTTGATTTTTAGTCACTATTAGTTTAATCGCTATTGTGCAGCCTAAATGGAATGAAGCAGAAGCCGGTTAAAATGATTACATCAGGAATAGCCTCTGTATAAGTATATGAAAATAATTACGCCAGTCATGTTGTATGCAAGACGCAAAACTGTTCATATGTTTTCTATACATCCGATCTAGTTTTATTAGCCTAGAAGACCAAATGAACGTCGCAACCGGCGTGATAGAAATCTTGACGAATCAAGTCACAGTTGCGTCTTATATCACGTAAAAATATAGATAAAATGGGCGTGAGTATGGTAATTCATAATGACGTGAACGCTCTTCCTGATATACGATCAAGTCTGATTTATCATACATTTACGCTCAGATTAGTGACTTACACAAGTTTGATGAATCACACGTGGGAATTTCGTACGCAAGCTGGATCCGTCAAATATACGGTATTTTTTACGACCATATTCATAAATGAGGCCCATTGTCTCCATCACTGCGCTGGGGCATTGGGGTTCATTTCACCAGAAGGAAGATCGCCCCCTCCTGGCCCACCAACCCCACTTCCAGCAGCAACACATTTCCCACTACAAGTACTACTACTACTACTACTAATAATAATAATAATAATAATAATAATAATAATAAATATAGCTGCAAGCAGCGATTTCCGGGACCGAGCGGCATTAGCGGCATTTGTCAAACGCAGAAACTGCAAAATGGTAGACAACTCTAGACAGGGTTGACCCAAAATACAAATATTTGTTTCTAATCAGGGCTTTTGCCATTGCTGATGGTATCTTAACCCGATCCAGTAAGGACTTGCGTATTAAGTCTTTTAAGTACAAGTGAAACAGTGAACAGTTATTACTGTTAAATTTCTTAACTTTTGCAATAAAAAGGTGTTTCTTAATGTGAAAACAACATTAAAAGAAGCATAGCATTTGCACAATAGTGCTCAGATATGACTGGCTATGCATGTATGGCAGTATGCATGGTTATTTTATAATATTTTAAAGTAAAATATCCTGCATGGGGTGGGAGAAAAATTTGATTCATGTAATAATCGCGATTATAGATTTTGTGATTCTACATCGATGCCCAAATTTCAAACATCGATCTCTATTTTTCTGGGCTCCATTCAGTTTTTTATGCCGACATACGTATGATGTGGTTTAAACCCAACAATAGATAGCGCATTGACAAAAAAACAGTTTGTTTCAGAAATAAAGTTTGAGATGCAGATAGTTCCTTGTCAGCCTGAACTGTGTTTTTAACATGATAGCATGGCAGATTGACGCCAGCAATCAATGCACTGTAGATGAAGTTCTTGGAAAATGTCCACCCAAATGTGAGCGAGAAATGAACACAACTAAATCTATAGCATACTTAATCTCAAAAGTTGAAATATTTGCACCTATACAACGTGGTAGAAAACCAAGGCTTTTGTGATATGCTGAACGCAGTAGAGCCTAGATATGTCATCGTTTTTTTTGTTGTTGTTTCTTTCCCGAAAAGATGATACCCAAGCTTTACAACAATATGGTTGCACTGGAATAAATCAATCAACATGACGGACGGGGTTGAAAAAAGTCAGACGCCATCGCCTATTTTTACCAGTCATTTAGTTTGTTTTTATGTTTACCCATTTTATATCGTATGTAGGCTATGTCGGTATTATAGCATTTTAATTCTAACTAATATAAATAGATTCATAATAAAAATTATTAGGTTGAAGTATGACATGAGCCTACTGTTTTCTTGCACTGTCCTTGCTCAGCTAGTGTTGCAAATAAAATTGGGGCCGATCAATTGGCTTTAAAATAAAGTGCAGAACGTGTTTATTTTAAAGAACCATTTCAATTCTAGCTTGCTCTAATGATAGCTGAACAAAAAGCTAAATTTGTGACACGACAGAGTGATGCAACTCCGATAACTAGAAGAATCTAAGCTAGAATTAATTGGAAGATCTTTGTCAAGGCGTCCATCTAACCATTAGTGTATCAATCCAAATTGGCTTCAATACTGAAAATTTAATGTAACAGAAAATAGTATTTTGTGAAGAAATCTTCCTTACCAGTAACTGGATAAAAGGCTGCTTTCCACATTAAGTTATGCAGAGGTTTACAATGGACTGATTTTTTCAATTTCATGTTGGATACATTTGTTTCGATTTATGTCTACACAATACAAAATAATGTAGCCTATTGTAGGTTAATTCAGTTGTAGTATTTTTATTTTAATAATTAAGTATAACTGTTTAATGTTTTTGGAGGTATTATGCAGTCAAGTTGCAGAAAAAAAATTGTGATCCATCAAATTAATTAGAAGATCTTGATGCATCGAGAATTGTTTGTTAATCGAATCACAGCCCCAATAATCAAAATCGAATTGAATTGTGATTCCCACCCCTACTGCATAGTGCACCTTTAAAGTTACAAAACAGCTTCTATGTTTCAAGTACAAGTATACGCAAACATAGGACAGAATAATAATTATATGTCGATAATGAATTATTACCTTCTTAAGGGCTGTGGAGATGTATGACATAAATAACACTCCAGACACTATGTGATTCAAAACTTGAATTTTTATTTTTTTTATTTTTTACTTCCCTCTTTCTTTTGAATCACATAGGAGTGCACTCAAATGAATAAACACAATGGGTAATGGAAATTCACACATCTCAAATGTCCTTTTGTTTAAACACATAAATTTAAAATAATAAAAAACACAAAATTTGTCAATAAAGTAATAAAAGTCCTAGCTAGGTTGCAGCATGTTATTCAGTCTAGTTGTGTACAACTACCCGTCAAAGTTCTGAGTTAAATATTAAAGCAGTGGTTTTGGTGACTTCTAAAGAAAGATTATTCTAAAAATGATCGTTCATTAGTTGCAAACTAATCGCGATTAGCATTTAGCTATCTAATGTGGTAAAACATACTAAACAAGTCAATGTATGATTAGCTAGGTTGACAAACATTCTTGAAATCAGCAAAAAAACAAGTTAATTTCGGAGACATTAGTCTCTGCTCTATGCACTTGCTAGCTGGGTAGCATATAGGCGTAGCTTTTTTTCTGTTCCCTTCTTGCAGCAATAAAAAACAATTCCCACATTAGACTAATGTTAATTAATTATACACTTCATTTTTTTAAGCAAGATTTTCAGGACTCACCTGTAAAGTTTTGCTGTCTGCTAGCTAAGTTACTAACAGTTCGCTAGCGTTAGCAGTTAACGTGCTGGCGAAAGTGATTTGCAGGAACCAAACGCCAATTCTGAGCGAATGAGCAAAATATTTCACCAGTACAGTAGCATAATGGGTAAGCCTTAAGCTTTGTGATAATGGGTAAGCCTTAAGCTTTGTGATAATGGGTAAGGGCTTAAGCTTTGTGATAATGGGTAAGCCTTAAGCTTTGTGATAATGTGGCTTATTGTTATTGTTAGTGTTTTCCCTGACTTAAACTGGGACGTAGGATTGGGAATCTTCCTCACCAGGCAGAGTAGCACTAGCAGGACAGCAGAGAAGCGGCGCCCGAATCGCCTTTGAACCCGGAGGCTAGGGTATGGCAAGAGCCATACTCTGCCATACACAAATGACGCCACTGCTGTATTTATTATTAGATATTATTCTGTTTCCATTTAAATACTGAGTTGGGTAACGTTACTAACGCTAGCTGAGTTAGTGAACACATGATAACCAAACATTAACGTCGTTATGCATTATCGCGTTAGCCATCATATGTAGCTAACACTTTTAACATCGGTTAGACCATCATCCCACATTTGGTAACGTTAGTCGGAACACAAGCGAACAGTGACCCTGGGAACTAAATAAAGTTAATGTGCATAAAAATGCACTTGCTTCTGGGTGGTTGATCTTGTTTGAGTAGGCTATGGTGCCTAGGCAAGATCAGCTAACTCGACAGCTAGCAACGAACAAATGGCTCGACTGGCCACAGCAGGACGTTTCATCAGTACAAAGTTATAAAAGGGATATCGTAGCTAATAATAACTATTATGTAATACGCGATATCTTTGCTGTCTAACAATGTTATATCTTGTAATGTTAAGGTTACCGTTTCCATTTTTCTATCGTCTCATCCCGAATCAACTAACTTAATCCATCCCGCCAGCAGGCTACTTTGCGTGTGGGTAGAGAGAGAGATAGAGGGCGGGGTGGAGTAGTTACGTTTTACACATGGCGACTCGCCTTCTTCAGACCTGGGGCTATAGCCCAATAGCCAGGGCCTAGGCACGCCGATGCAATTAATAAAACATTTATAAAAACATGTTCCTCATAAACTGTAGCATGAAATAACAGTGAGGCATTGATAGTAATTCAACAGAAACTATGAACGGACGGACATTGTTTTTTACCGAACTAGTAAACTGCGTCATAAGGACACTTTTAGCATGCTAGCAAGCGTCGCTTTCATCAGTGCAGTTTTTAAAAAAATCGTCATTTACATGAACCAAAACATAAATGAGCTTACCTATTTCATGAATTGTGATTTCAGACACGATGTAGTTGGCAATTACACACAGCAGTAGCCTACTAATAATCATACATATAAAATGTTCTGAAATGCAGCAACATCTCTTCCTGCTTGTGGAAACTAGTAGGCTACATTGATTCGCCTACAGCCCGCGCGACGTGCTGGCGTAAAACAGGAAGACTGCCGTAGAGCACTGATCAACTACTGAACAAAAGACTTGTGTGACTTAATTTAAGTAGAAATAAGTGCATAAAGGTGACCTACTACGAAATGCATCGCCATTCTGTGGATAGGTTACATTCACACTGAGAAAACAATTATTTCCCACTGTAACATCTGAAATCAAATGTGTTGGTAATAAATATGTCCTTTGGAAACAGTTGGTGAATAAATTCATTCATGCATATTCACATAACGTTACTGAAACAATGATAGCTGCCAAGACACAGCATGCAACATTTGAAGTACTTTGGTCATTTAGTCATAGAGTTATGGGCAATTTCACATTTTCGCCTGCAATAGTGCCACCTATTGACGAAGCAAAAATATTTTTACAGCCAGCTTTGGATTGACATGCCAAACATAAATACAAGATGGCGCCGACCCATGTAGTACATAACTATGTTCCAAGTCAGGGTTTTTGTCAGTGTAGCAAGTTTGAAATCTCTGCAAAGGAACAGTGATTTTTAGTGAATTTTAAAATATATTTTTATATTTGGATCTCTATAGCGCCACCACGTGGCTCGATCGGGTTAAAACTGCATGCAGTGTTCCCATATACAGTGCACTCATATAAAGCAATCAAGAACAGAAATAGTCATATCTGAAAAGTTCAACAGTAGAATGTCTTTATTCTTGGCAGGCACATAATGATAATGCAACACGCCATCAGCATGATAATGCAAACGGATGCAATGCCATTGCATTTGAATGTCACTCTTGTGCCGCAAAAGCATGAAAACGATATGTTAAATTTCGAATTGAATTATAATTAAAATTATAATAACTGCTAATGCAAATGTGGTTTTTAATTTTCATTAAAATTATGGCAGGGTTGTGTCGTAGAGGGTGAGAAAAATTAAATGTGAAATGGATTTGCATTAACATTTTCAAATTGTCAGATAAAGTGTGTAGCCTACATCAACTTGCTAATGAAAACGCAAAGTGGCCTTTTGCATTTTCATTTGAATTATGTCATAGTTTTTGCGCACATCGAATGTAAACGAAATGCAATCGCCGATTTGCATTTTCATTTGAAATTTGGCGTGGATATGCTTCCATAGGCTACCTGTCGCCGCTATATGTCATTTTTTTTATTTATAAACCCACTGACAAAAATCGCGTCCATTAGTCGTTTCTTTAGTGAGTTTCTGCCTGCAGCTGTCATTCTCCCTTTCGTTATCCTATCCGTGTATCTATCAGTGATTTCGCATTCTCTGCACGTGTGTCCACTTCCGCGTTCCTCCCCTCCAAGCTGTGCATGTGTTTACCTGTTAACTCCGGGTCGTTTGTTATCATTGTGTTTACGTGATATCCAGTCCGTGCCTTACGTCTCCCCTTGTTATTGTATAATTAGTTCTAGTTAACCCTCATTGTTTTCACCTGTGTCCTCGCCCCTTTCCCCTCCTCTCCACACCTGATTCCTTTTGTGTGATCTTCCCTAGTGTATTTAAGACTCCACTTTGTATTCATTCACTGTCAGAACGTTGATCTACTTTTCCTGTGCCTACGCCTTTCTAAGCCAGTGATTTGTTAGTGATTTCCGAGACTTCCGTACGACTTCAAATTTGCCTTTTCCCTTTTGGTTTGTTTATTGAGTTTATTTGGTTTTGATGTTTGTTTCTTGACTACACCTCTGCCTCACCCTCCTGTACCTCTGCCTGTGTTCTCCTGGTTTTTTGATCTCTGGACTGTTTTTTGATTATTCATTTGGCATTCGATTTTGTACTATCTCATACTCGGATCTACTGGCTATTGACCTTGGACTGGAAATAAACGTTCCCTTTCTGATACATCCTGGTCTGCGTTTGGGTCCCTGTCCCGATCCTCACAGGACGTCCCTCGAATAACCAGAATGAAAGTTTATAAGTCACCTCCGTACGTTGTTTAGATCACTTTTTAATTGTGAACTCGGCGAGGTAGAAGACCTACCCGTATAAAAAAATTCAGTACGATTCTTGTATGGGCAACTTTTTGTATGTTAAATTTTCATGCCTGCCTTATATCATTCTGGCATTAGTGTTTCCTGTGCTTTTCTATATTGTATTTAACATGTCCAGTGTGTTTTCTTGTATGATTATGGCCACTTTAATACTAAAATCACACATGAATTTTGTAAGGGATTTTCGTGTGCATATATGAACATTGTATTTAGTCTTATATAAGCATTACTCATATATAAGCATTATTCAGATTCATATTTTACTATGAATCTTGCCTGGTTCATATACAGTAATTATGTGTTTTAAGCTAAATTCATATATTATTCTGAAGAGGGCCATAGCTTATATGATTTTTCTACTCAATCTACACTATATTTTCTTCAGGTAAATTTTATATTGTTTGTCTGTTTTAAATATGAAACTTGAATGTGTGCTATGCAATTCTTGCATGGTTTCTACATTATCCTTATATTTTCTGAAATCATTTTTTATACTGTATGAGTGCGTTTCATATATGAAAGTTCAATGTTTGCTATGCCGTTCTTGCATGCTTTAAGGTAAATCTTTTACATTTCTCCAAATCAAAATGCATGTACTTTACTGAATTAACACTGCATTACATACAATGACAAAGGCAGTCTGATACAACATTTATTTTTTTACAAGTATGGCAATTAACAATATAAAAGCTATGCTAGTTGTGACATTTTCTTTTCAAATGTGGGTGTGGCTACATGTTCCATTGAACCTAGCATGTATGCTATAGCTTACAACTGTGGCCAACAACAAAAGAATTTGCTGGTTTTTACTTGTTTAATATATATATTTAAGCATGGCCACATGTACAATTAAACCTAACATTTATAACTTAACACCATGGCTGACAAAAAAAGAAAAAGAAAAAAATGAAATAAAAAGACTTGCTAGTTGTGGCATGCACTTTCAGATATTGGTAATTATGGTATACAGTGAGCACCATAATTAATTGGACAGTGACACATTTTTTGTTAGTTTGGTTCTGTACTCTAGCGCTTTGAGTTTGAAAGGATACAATGACAATGAGGTTCAAGTGCAGACTGTCAGTTTTAATTTGAGGGTATTTTCATCCATTTCGGATGAAACGTCTAGAAATTATAGAACCTTTAGTACATAGTCCCCCCATTTTCGGGCATCAAATGTGGCCAGCAACACTAATTTCAAGGAGCAGACTGAAGCGGTAGAAGATGGACGTTAAATTATAGGCTACGCTACATATTCAGTTAAAACTGCTGTAACTTGTGGTTACAAAATGACCCCACTGGCTACTTGTTACTATTTAAGCCATGCTGATGGCGTGTTACAATATAAATCTGTGCCTACTGTAATATGTCCTGATATAGAACATCAGGGCTCCAGACTAACTTTTTTCACCACCGTCCCGAAAAACAATTTTAACCGTCCCAAAATAGAAGCAGCTGACGAGCTGGCTAGCTTCCAATAAAACTAACAACAGTGTGCTAGTTGAGTTAGCAGTCACCCTACGTTTAAAATACTTTTTAATATATTTACACTTTGAATGTGCCTCAATAACATACAGATTAGCCAGGCAATGTTATGTTTTTTTTATTTTAGGACATCTTTTCATTTGTTTTCAGTAAGAATGTAAGATTTGTGCTGTTTTATTTTCTATGAAAGATAATAAAAGAAGTAACAATAACAATTTCTGGAGTGTTAGGGTTGCAATAAATACATTAAATACATATATGTAATTACATTACACCCCCCCCCCCCGTAACTGACTGTCGTATATACTGTACACCGACCCGACGCTTAAGCGAAGTTTGGTTTGCGGACTCAGGTGAAGGCCACATCAAGGCTCATAAAGTGCGCAGTCAAGCACTCACGCACTTGCAAAATAAGAAATGGGACAGACTAAGCCCCTGGAGGTTCTCGCGGGCACCCGCATTTGAAGTGTGAGTATTGGGACTGGTCATTCTCTCAGATATATTTGCACGGGACCCTTGTGAAACATGACTTTCACAAGTGATCCGTCCTTACCACGAAGTTAGCGCTCCATCTAGCGACAATAAACGGAAGTTCACTTTCCCAAAGAACAGATGTCGCCGAGAAGAATAAGAAAAATGAAATTCTTGGGACAGACGTATATTATTATTATTATTGTTGCTGGTGAATCATTAAATATCATTGAATAAAAAGGTTAACTAAACTCATTGAAAATTATTTTTAACCCTTTAATGGCCGCTCAAACGTTTGGTGGAGCACTCTTTTATGTCTTGATATCTTGTTGAAAAATATGTTGGACTTAACTCCACCTGATTGAGCCATCTCTACCACGTACACCGATAGAGATGGCTCAATCAGGTGGAGTTAAGTCCAACATATTTTTCAACAAGATATCAAGAGTCAAAACGTGCTCTACCAAACGGTTGAGCGGCCATTAAAGGGTTAAAAGACATACTTCAAATGAACAATATATAATAAGGAATCACTTTTTTCATAAATAGAAGATTTGTACACGATGCTGAGTCTGGTCCTTTGTCCCCAAACCTGGAACACGAGAGCTGCTGGGGCTGCAGGGGTTTGTTTTTGCCTTAGAATAAGGAGCCAATTCAGAGCGCTTCGGTTAAAAGTTTGGTGGTTAATTGCATAGCTGCTTTAATTGATCGATTAAGTAACAATGAAAATCTATATATCTGTGTAAATTATGCCTGTAAATGGACTGCAGTTAATCAGCTTATCTGACTGGTGTTTTCTATACTACTTAATATGTTCGGTACATTATAAAAGACCCAAGCGCATTGCATTAATTTCCATGAAGTTACTTTCATGATATCGCGCAAGAAAATTCCCATCAAAAGTTCCCTCCTATGCTTATGCTTAAAATCAATTGAGATTAAAGTCGTGACTAAAGCGTGAAGTTAATGTATAGGCTAGACCCACAAAAGCTATGATGGACGTAGCCTATTATTATTATTATTATTATCATCATCATCATCATCATAATCATCATCACCACCACCACCCAGAACGTCTAAACTTTACTTAGTAGCCTACTTAGTACCGCAGAACAGTAGCCTACAGGTCTGCAATTCCCCAAGTACTGCTACAATACAGAGCCCTCCACAATGATTGGCACCCCTGGTAAAGATGAGAAAAAAGGGTTATAATAAATTCACCGTTTGGTGAATTAGCTTAATCTCACACTGAAAAAATTAGAAAAATCCAACCTTTAATTGAAGTAAATTTATTGTGAGAAAACAAAATGTTTTACAAAACCACGTGTGCCACAATTATTGGCACCCCTGCATTTAATACTTTGTACAACCTCCCTTTGCCAATAAAACAGAACTGAGTCTTCTCCCGTAACATCTAATAAGGTTGGAGAACACAAAGCAAGGAATCTGAGACCATTCCTCTTTACAGAATCTCTGCAGATCATCCAGAGTCCTAGGTCCTCTCTTGTGCACTCTCTTCTTCAGCTCAACCCAGAGGTTTTCAATGGGGTTTAGGTCAGGGGACTGAGATGGCCATGGCAGAAGCTTGATTTTGTGTTCAGTTTAACCATTTTTGTGTTGATTTGGACGTATGTTTTGGATCATTGTCTTGCTGGAAGATCCAACGACGGCCCAGTTTTAGTTTCCTGGCAGAGGCAGCCAGATTCAGATTTAAAATTTCCTGGTATTTAATGGAGTTCATGATGCCATGTACCCTAACAAGGTTCCCAGGGCCTTTGGAGGAAAAAAAGCCCCACAACACAGAACCTCCACCATACTTAACAGTGGGGATCCGGTTATTTTCGGTATAGCCATCCTTCTTTTTACACCAAACCGATCTTGAGTGTTGGTTGCCGAAAAGCTCAATTTTCGTTTCATCTGACCATAGAATATGGTTCCAGTCAAAGTTCCAGTAGTGTTTAGCAAACTCCAGGCGCTTACATTTGTGGTGAAATGACAGGAAAGGCTTTTTTCTGGCATGCCTTCCAAATAATTTGTTGGCATAGTCTAATGGTAGTTTTGGAGACTTGATGACCCCAAGATGCTACTTTCCTCTGTAATTCTCCAACAATGATCCTTGGGGATTTTTTGCCTCTCTTACCATCCTCCTCACTGTGTGTGGGGGCAAAATAAACTTGGGTCCACTTCCAGGCAAGTTTGTAACAGTTCCAATTGCTTTGAACTTTTTAAGTATTGCCCTAATGGTAGATATGGGCATTTTCAGGTGAGTAGCTATTTTTCTATAGCCATCCCCTGACTTATGAAACTCAACAAACTTTTCCCTCATTTGATTTGTTTGTTCTCTTATCTTTCCCATGTTGATATATGAATAAGGGAATATCGCCTCTGTGTCACCTCATATTTATACCCCAGTGAAACAGGAAGTCATGGATTACTGCTTGAATGTTCCTAAACACTCTGACCAACTTTAAAATAGTAAAAAGTAAAATATAAATGGAAAAAATGCTTCAGTTACATCTTGTTCATAAGAATTTCTAGGGGTGCCAATAATTGTGGCACACGTGGTTTTGTTAAAAACAATTATTTCTTGATGAGGGATTTTTTTTCTTAGAATTAATTTACTTCAATTAAAGGTTGGATTTTTCTCATTTTTTCAGAGGGTGAATTTTTTATAACCCTTTTTACTCATCTTTACCGGGGGTGCAAATAATTGTGGAGGGCACTGTACATTGTCATCACAGTTGGCTATAGAAGTCATCGGCATGATTCGCGTTTCTCCCAATACTCGTTTACTTATATGAAGGCGAAGCACAGCCTCGAGGGATGAGAATCTTTGCGCTATAAAATATGGTGGACTCGCGATCCAGGCAGACGGAACGCGCGCACAGCTCCGCCACACCATGTTCTCCACCAACGCGAGCGTTCCCCTTTCATTTGACTTTGATCTTCCTGAAGACTACTTCATTTTTCTGTTCCATATTGTTTTCGCAACGTGTGCAGTCTTTCTTGCGGGCTCAGTAGTAGTCGGAATCTTGAGCACGAAGAGTCTTCGAAGTCAGAACAGATTCATTTTCATGCTCAACACCAGCATTAGCGACACACTGACCGGGTTCTCCGTTTATTATCTCGGTCTGTTTGACGTACAAGAGGGATACCCGTCAAGGAACGGTACATATTACATTCTACCTTCATTTCTTGGAGTAAATATCCTTACTTTTCTATTTGCACAGATTGACCGCTACATCGCTGTTTGCCATCCTTTCTTTTACAGTCGATATATCTTGCGACCGGTTGTCATTGGAATTTGTTTGCTTTGTTGGTTTTACACATATATTATTCTAACTGTGCAAAACATCGTCCCCATTTCAAAAGCTGCACAAATGCACGCATTTGGCGTTATGATTTTACAACTAATAGTGCTCACTAAAGTTCTAATGACTATAAAGTTGTATGTAATTGCCAGGTATCAACTTGCACGAGACCCACCAAGCGCCGAGAGGGAGAATAAGAAGGAGTCATTGAGGATAATAGTATTCGCAGTCATATCTTTCTTAACTCTGTGGTGTCCCTCCTTCGTCAATATTATTGTGAAGCAGCTGACGATGTACGGCCTGAAATTCAGGAACGAAGCCACGAACCTCTTTGCCATTATGGCGCGCTTTAACGCGCTTACTACTCCCGCTGTGTATATCTGGGGAAGTCCCGCGCTGCGCGAGGCTGTGAACAAAACCATCTGTATGAGAGTGTGCCGAAAGCGTAAAAGAAGGTAAAGCGAATTCAGTCAACTAAAAGAGTTGTCACTTGCAGAACTGTTTCCAACATATAAGGGTGACATGTAATCTTGTAATCTTCCTCTCAACACAGAATAGATTTTTCCCATGGACGGTGTGGAAGTGATCCAGCAGAAATAACCAGCGCATCAATGGGTTCCAAGAAACCGTGAATATACGGAAGAAACCACTCGTCGAGGCGCCTGCTCATCCGCCATGTGAGAATCTCCTAATTGTTTCCGTAATTCCGTTTAAAAGATCATATGAACAAAATCGTGATCAAAATGTATCCTTCAATTAAACACAAGAGAATACATGTGTCACGAATACGCTTACATAGCCTGCTTCGACATCTTAGGCTATATAACTGTCTCTTGACTTTTATTCCAGTTAACAAAATGGCACTATAGCCGCGTGGTCTCACAATCTGAACAAGAATGCTGGGGCTATGGGTCTAAATGTTCATTTGATTGCATTATTTCTTATTGTTAGGTTTCCAAAAAAATCAAGACGCACTTATGATTCCATGGATTATCATCTACAAAATCCAACGAACGAAGAATCAACAAAAGGGAAGCAATCTAAGGGTAGCATTATGCTGTTATTAATGCTTCTTTTGTCAAATTATTATTCACATGCATAGCTTATACCATCAACTTTGGCTGATCGATCAATAAGTTTTCCAATATGATTTGCAAACTTGATAGAGAACTATCCACATCTTTTGATACTTTTTAAGCAGTCATGTATAAACAGTTTATTGAACCGAATGTAGGCCTACAAAACTGGATACAGGGCAGTGAAAGCCAAGAGTCTTTGTTAAATGTGCAGGACAGGGCAGTTAAAAGGGGGCATTTAGAGGCGTTGTGCAAGAACATATTCCACAACATACCTTTAATACTAAAATCTTTATAGTCCTGCATGTATGATTTAACCTTCATATGATGTTCCGGGTACCCGATTCAATGTTTGATGTCTCTAAAAAACCAGTTAACCTTACTTTTTCATCTTGACACTATATGATTTTTCCTAATTTGTTGGCATTAAGTAGTAACCACACAATAAACATAATGCTATATTTAAAAAAAATCATGTACTGACTTTGTATACAAAGGTGCTGTGTGGGGTCATTTGTGGGGTAGTTGTATAAAATGCAAGAAAATATACAACCTTTTTTTGTAATCTCAGATTTTTTGTAGGTAATTCTGGTGGCACTGTCTCATATAGGTTTTTAAACTTCACAAACTTTCACTTACCTCAGGTTCTAAAATGATCATCCCAGATTTTGAATGTTTAGGGATAAAAGGGCAGGGAGACGCACAAAAGCTGACACAGAAAGTGTCAAAAATGTTTTTTTGTCAGTTTATTTTGGGGTCAATTTGATGTGATTTGAACATAATTTGAGGGTTAAGCAAGGTAAGGAGTGACTGTACTGATTTGTTTGTGTGGTCAATTAAGCGCATGTTTATCATAATCATATTTATCACTGTCAGATTCATACAATATCTTAAATAGTAGCACTTAAATAATCTAATTTTCCTGGAAGTTAGTCCAGAACATGAACTGAACAAACATATCACCATGGTTCTAGCTAGCTGTACTATCATTTTGCAGAGTACATATTTTGTTATTTTTTTCTTTATATACTCGTATATATATATTCTTTGGACAGTGACACATTTTTTGTTATTTTGGTTCTATACTCTAGCACTTTGAGTTTGAAAGGATAAAATGACAATTGTATGGTTGGCGAAATGGATGTAAGTCATCAAGGGTCTGAGGTATCAAACAAGCCTCAAACCATCACTCTGCTGCCAGATATACAGTAGATATGGATGGATCACCTTAAGGGCTGTTTCTCGTGGCAAATTTTCCTGTTGAACTCTATGAAAAAATAAGTCAGGAGAAGAAACCCTTCAAGTTATCCGTCCATGTCTTCTGCATATCTGGTAGCAGAGTGATGGTTTAAGGCTTGTTTGATACGTCAGACACTTGATGACGTTGAGCCTTTTAGCCAACATGTGTTTCATACTGTTTCAGTGTAATTTACAACGAAATCTAGTCCCACCCCCAAATTCCCATAGAGATCCATTCAAATGCAGAGAGGTTATAGTATCGCTTGTAGTACCAGAAAATAAGATATCAAGAGTACCAGAAAATAAGATATCAAGAGTCTTTTGATATTATTGAGTCACAGACATCAGGAAGTCATGGCATGCAAAGGATATGTGACCCGAAAATGGGGGGGACTATGTACAAAAGGTTCTATAATTGAATCCGATATGGATGAAAATACCCTCAAATTAAAGCTGACAGTCTGCACTTCAACCTCATTGTCATTGTATCCTTTCAAACTCAAAGTGCTAGAGTACAGAACCAAAATAACAAAAAATGTGTCACTGTCCAATGAATTATGATGCTCACTGTAGGTATCGATCATGCTTTAATAGGGAAGATGCTATGCTCATTGAATAATATTTGGATTACGCATGGGAACAAAATCAATATTTTGATATGTATACTTTCTTTTTTTGAAGATTATATTTTGTTTTATCCAAATCAGGAAAATGTATTGTCTAGAGCATCTGGAACCCTGTGTTTCATTTGAATGTTGTAGAAATTCTAGGATGCCTCTGGTATCAATAATGGAGGATGTCAGATTGTACAGTAGCTTGCTCTAAAGATCTATCTTGAGCAGCGTTTGTTCAGAGGCTGTTCTCCGCTCACTGTCCCACACACCATCTCTTACACAAGCGCTTTATTAGAGGAGAAGTCATTTAAGACAAATCCTTCCTGTGACTGGACTCAGGACTCTGTTAGTGTAACTCACCTCCCAAAGCCCACACCACTCCCGATTTATTGTCTCAATTATCAAGTTACAAAAGCAGTGAAAACCCTGATCAAAAGGAAACATGAGAAAGAGAGGGACAGAAAGAAATTGAAACTGTGTCTGTGCCCCGAATACAAAACCATGTCAAATCTAAAAAACCATGAAGTTTGTTTTAATAATCTGATTAAGATTAAAACAAAACACAATCCTATTACTTCAAGTGATATTACTACCATGAGAGTTGGCTTATTAAATATAAGATCCCTTAACTTCAAGGCAGCTCTTGTGAACAAACTAATCTCAGATTGCTCTCTTGATATCTTATGTTTAACTGAAACATGGCTGAAAGTGGATGAGAACTTTGCATTAAATGAATCCTCTCCACCTGGGTTCATATATAGCCAAAACCCCCGTCTCTGTCAAAGAGGTGGTGGGGTTGCTGTTATTTATAAATCTATCTTTCAGTCAATTCCAAAATTAGAGTATGTATTTGATTCGTTTGATGTGTTTGTCATGAACACTCAGCCAGCAGTGGTTGGTAGAAACCGCCCCTCTTCTCAGCCTATTTTACTTGTGACTGTCTATAGACCTCCTGGC
Source organism: Synaphobranchus kaupii (assembly GCA_029718625.1). NCBI lineage: Eukaryota > Metazoa > Chordata > Actinopteri > Anguilliformes > Synaphobranchidae > Synaphobranchus > Synaphobranchus kaupii. Next base: position 31,035,870 of record CM056376.1, read on the forward strand.
CCATATTCTGGCTTTATTCATGAATTTGCAGATTTTCTTTCTCATTTAGCTGTAAGTCATGACGAAGTGTTCATATTGGGTGATTTTAACCTGCATTTTGAAAATACAGATGATCCTTTTACCTCAGCATTTATGACCATTTTGGAATCAATTGGTTTCATTCAAAATATTGTCGGCCCCACACATTATCGTAGTCATACTTTAGACCTGGTCTTAAGTTTTGGTGTTGATATTGTTAATGTTAAAATTCACTCAAATAATCCTATTCTGTCTGACCATTTCCTCATTACTCTGCATGTAATATTAGCCCACTCTGTAGCATCTGAATTCAGAACGTATACAGGTCACACTATCACTACCTCCACTACTAGAAACTTTATTCATGTGCTACCTGATTACTTTGATTTAGACATTTCATCCAGCTCCCTGCCAACCAATGATCTGGCAGAGGAATTAACTACTGCTCTACGTAAAACCCTTGATATAGTTGCTTCTTTAAAAAGTAATTGAGAAGAAGCTTGCCCCTTGGTACACCGACCACACGCGGGCTCTTAACCAAAAGTCTCGGCAGCTTGAACTCAAATGGCGTTCCACTAAACTGCAGGTGTTCCACTTGGCCTGGAAAAAGAGTCTTGGTACCTATAAGCATACTCTCTCCAATGCTAGGTCCTCTTACTTTTCAAAGCTTATACAAGAAAATAAGACCAATCCCCGATTTCTATTCAGAACAGTTGCTGAACTAACTAATAATCATGCAGCAACTAACACTCAGATTCCAGTCTCATGTAGTAGTAATGATTTTTTTGAATTTCTTTAGTGGTAAAATAATTGGAATTAGGGAAAAGATCACACAAGTTAGTGATCATGGTTTTGACGATATAGAACTGCCTCCTAAACACACTGAACGTCCTGAATCGTTTACTCCCATACTTGAGAGCGAACTAATTAAGTTAATTTCTTCTTCAAAATCATCCACCTGTCTTCTAGACCCCATACCCACAAAGTTATTGAAGGAGATATTGCCTATGCTCATCAAACCAATTCTTCACTTAATGATCTCATCATTGCTATCGGGCTATGTTCCTACATCCTTTAAATTGGCAGAAATCAAGCCACAACTTAAGAAACCAAATTTGGATCCCACTGTCCTGGCTAATTATAGACCCATTTCAAACCTCCCATTTTTCATCAAAGATTCTTGAGAAATGTGTAGCGCAACAGCTTTCTTCATTTTTACATACTAATGACTGTGGCTGTATTTCTATATTTCTACAATCCTATAGTTAAGGATGTCGGGGGGGGCTAACCTTCTCTTTTCCTCTCTCACCCTGAGCTGCAGATTACTCCGGCCCATACCCCCCTCGCCCTGAGTTTGCAGACTGCTCCAGCTATGCCCCTCACCTTGAGTTTGCAGACTGCTTCAGACCTGTCCCTCCTTTGGTTTATCCTCCCGACTTGACGCAACCGGAGTCCCAGATGCGCCACCCCGCCCCTTTGAATTGATTATTGAATTGACTATTACCATTCAGTCCAGAAAGAGAGGGACAGAAAGAGAGAGAGACAGAAAGAGAGTGAGAGACAGAAATGGATGCTATTTGCAGTGAAAATGATGAAATGGCATGTTATGTTTTCTAGGAATGTCAAACTGAATTTCTTGAATAGTCTATCCATATGTGCAGTATGTAACGAAAACCATTTTGTAGGAGGGGATACAATAAATTTTTTGTAATGGTGCGTATCCTCCAGATAGGCACAGTACTGCTCAATGGGACCTGCTATAATGTGCTACACTGCTTGGCCAAAAAAAAAGTTGTGAACTCTAATATTTTGTTGGACCGCCTTTAGCTTTGATTACGGCGCGCATTTGTCATGGAATTGTTTCGTCAACCTTATGCAACGTCACAACATTTATTTCTGTCCAGAGTTGCATAAATTTTTGCCCGAGATCTTGTATTGACGGCAGGAGAGTCAAACCACTCCGTAAAGTCTTCTCCAGCACATCCCAAAGACTTTCAATGGGGTTAAGGTCAGGACTCTGGTGGCCAATTCATGTGTGAAAATGATTCCTCATGCTCCCTGAACCACTCTTTCAAAATTTGAGCCCAATGAATCTTGGCATTGTCGTCCTGGAATATGCCCATTGATGGGATAACCTGGTCATTCAGTACATTCAGGTACTCAGCTGACTTCATTTTATTGCTGCATAAGGTTGCTGAGCCTAGTCCTGACCAATTGAAGCAACCCCAGAACATAACACTGCCTCCAGAGGCTGGTACAGTGGGCACTATGCATGACGGGTGCAACGGCGACCTCCATGTAGTTTTGGAGTCTTATTTCTCAAGTGCATGGATTTGGGATTAATGACGTTTAATACATCTCATATCCGTGATTATAGGCAGCAGATTAGTGGTGTATAGCTGCATATTTCATAAGTGATAGATTTGACAAGGTGTTGACAAATAAAATAAAAACTGGTTTGTGAGTTTATGATCTGAAGACTAAAGTGAGAAGCATGACTACATGTATGGATGACTACATACAGAAGGATTATGATGCCACATGTCAATGCAATCCATTTAAAGACAACACATTTAGAGGTGCAGTGCAATGTAGCCAAGAGGATAGGGTCCTCCATGATATTTCAACATTAACTAGCTTCATATTCAGCAAAGAATACTTTTGTAATTTACTTGGTAGGTAGAGACATAGTGACCTAATTTGCTGTAAAAATTTTTACTCCTTGTAACATTTGGAATTTACCACTGACGGTGCATTCCTTTCTCAACTGCTGTCATAGATTCACAGTAAGCACTACAAAAGGGAAAGAGACAACACAATTATGCATTAATTAATGTTACTGGTAGTGGTAAGTAATAGTGATGTCATCATAAAATCGCTTTATAAACTCAATAAAAACAAAGTGTAAGAAAAAACAAAAAACCTTAGATATCAAAACGCCTCCTTGTAATCAACACTAATATATTTCTCCAATTTAATTACAAAATTAGTGTCTAATAGGTAAGGTATTTTCCCTGGTGTATACATTCAAGAATATACATGTAGGCCTGATAGCAATCAGCCCAGCTTTATGGTATTGCCTCAGTCAATGCACCTAATAAAAGGGCCTCATTCTCAGGCCAAAGGAGGACTGTTTTGCTGGGTGCCTGGAGGCCTGTTTATGTTTATATGGACCCTTTTTCCTTTGGTGTGCCAGATTGGTATTTTGTTTTACAAAGAATTTATCTTGTTTTGGGATTTGTTGAGTAAAAGGCTGTAAGCCGATGTTTCTTTTGTGTTGTATCTGTCTGTTCATGAGATGCAGCGGCCCTCCTGCATCACAATGTAAAAAATAAAATAAAAATCATAGATAATTAAATGAAAGTAATGCCCTGGCATTTTGTGTGGTATATAATGAGGGGGGACAAGGAACCAAGGTATTTCTGTACAAATGATTTAATTTATCTATATTTTAAGAGAGTCACAGAGTACTTGGTTCGGGATGGTTGTAACAAAGCTGCAACCATGCTTTAACCTGTTGAACCAGTTAAACACTGTTAGTTTGATGCACCTCAGTCATATTCTTTTCAGCTTTACCAAACAGTGATTCTGAAAAAAGCCTGTTTGGATTAATGAACATTAAATTTAAGATTAAGATTAATTCATTCATCTGGTAAAACTTTTTTTTCAGATATCAAAAAACAACTTTTCTTTACAATTCCCTCAGGGAATATGATACAGGTCTCATTTTATGCATGCAAGAAGACAACCTAAACCTAAGAGTTTCATCACTCATGTTTTTAGATTGGAGATATTCAAGATTTTGTAATGGTCATTTGTTACAGCCGTCCCTGGTCTCTCCCTACTATTAAGGCCAATGAATGTTTTATATTTCTGGTATTTTTCACATATTACCAAAAAAAGGTGGACGCTTGAAATATAACATAGCCTACCATCCAATGGAACTTACTGGTAGATTATTTTCCCCAATTAGCTGCATTGGTAAATTGACATTGGGCCTACATTCTCCGTTAGATGCTAGCCAGTAGAACTGCACATGTTTGAGACACCAGTGATCTCAAACTGTCCTGGAGGCTCGAGGGCCACTGTGCTGGTTTTGCTGTGTTCTGAAGGTGCTTAATTTAATTCAGGGATCTCAAACTCCAGTCCTGGAGGGCCGCTGTGTCTGCTGGTTTTTGTGATTTCCTTTCAATCAGCAGCCAATTTAAGCCTTGGAAACAAGGTGTGCAGACTCTTTAGCCAATCAATGACTTAAATTAAACACTTAAGTGCAGGAACACATCGAAAACCAGCAGACACAGCGGCCCTCCAGGATTTGAGTTTGAGATCCCTGATTTAATTGATTAAATGAAAGAGTTTGCAAACCTTGTTTCCAAGCCCTACATTGGCTGCTGATTAAAAGAAAATAACAAAAACTTGTGGCCCTCCAGGACAGGAGTTTGAGACCCCTGGCCTACACCATACTGATATATGCTGCATCAAATCAACAGTAAAGTAGACCAGTGGTTCTCAACCCTGATCCTGGAGTACCCCCTGTGTATGCTGGTTTTCGTTCCAACCACTATTGCAATACCAGAATTTTATTAAGCTATTCATTTTTCTTAATTAGGTGTTTTTAATGTTTAGAGGGAATATTTAGCCTCTTAAGCCACATTATGTTAGAAATAACTATGCATGCCATGAAGAATAAAATTCCAATTACAAAGAGGTAACAACTGAGGTGAATAGGCTCCTAATTAGGTAATTGAACACGTGCTCCTTTATCATTTTTTTCCTTAAACTTATTAACACAATGCAGGTTTGGCTCATTATCATTTGCTTTGTCTTTGAATTCTTCATTATTTACCAATTTCACCAATTATGAGCCTATTGATTCACCTCGGTCTTTAATTTGATAAGTTAAAACATTTGTACCTCTCTTTTGAATTGTTTGCAATACAGCACAATGTGAATATTGGACTTTTATTCTTCATGGCATGCATAGCTATTGCTAACATAATGTGGCTTAAGAGGGTAAATAATCCCTCTAAACATTAAAAACACCTAATTAAGAAAACTTAACAGCTTGTTATAATTCTGGGATTGAAATTGTGGTTGCAAAACCAGCATACACAGGGATACTCCGGGACCAGGGTTGGGAACCACTGAAGTTGACTATTGAGTGTGTTCACCCCTCTCAGTATCCTACCGACTGGATCAGGAAGTAGCGGTGTAGCTACAGCTTTAGCCGCCCTGCCGCCGAGATGCAGTCTGGGAACAGTTACTTGATCCAAGATGGCGGCGAGCAGGAGGCTGCAGAAGGTAAATCTCATCTAACGTTTATCTGGTTTCATTTCTTTAAAAATAAAGAAAAGGCCAATACCCAGATAGCATCCTCGATAACATGTAACACATATGCGAATAAGGGTTGTTTATGAAGATTAAATTCGTAGTTCCATCTACAGTAATCCTGATAATGATTATGTTGAAGCTGGCTAAATATATTGTGTGGCAGTGAGTAAGGGAAGCCCACCGGCATTAGCTAGGCCGGAGATTTGTGGATTAGGGGAAGTATTTTTCTCCTGCAGTAAGTGTCAGAAAATGATCATAGACTAAAATAACAATCTCTTACAGTCTTATAACACTGTTTGATATACTATTTTGCTCCAAAAATATTCGTACTGTGAAAAAGACCGATTGTCTTGGGTGTGCTGGCTAATGTTAGCCAGCGGAATAAAATGAAAGGACGCTGGACTGGTCTGTGACACACAGGAAGCGCAAATCTTATTGTGTGAACGCAGCACTGTTGCGTTATTCTTTCAGCCCAGAACATATTGGCGATCCGAAATCAATTAAAACTCAATTACTGATAATCGGCTTTTGTTATTTGTGACTAGTTTCGTATTAACGGTAAGTTTCAATACCATAATGAAAGTAAGTAGGTACCGTTAGGTAGGCTGCGATCCAAACTGGGAGTGGAAGCAACTGTGCGTCATACGAGAGAAGCTACATTCATATGATAACAGCTAACATTTGAGTTAACTTTATAACATTAATAAATTATCTCGCTTGCTAGATGGTAGCGTAAAATCGGCTGTTAATTTGGCTAGCTAGCTATTGTATCAGCACTAATGACAGGTGCATGGAAGTAGGCTAGCTGGCACATTGTAATGTCAGGTAACGTTACGCCTTTGTGAATTAGCGCCTCAGCTAACTTGCTAACTGGAATTTGTAATGTTAGCTAGCTAACGTTGCCCATCCATGCCATTATTTTCCACATATTCGTCTATAGCTAGCGACCATTTTTACTCAAATAGAAATGGAAAAATACCTACCAAGCAGATATTTTAACTGTCAGTAGGCTATATTTCTGGCTAGCTATGTTAGCTAGCATGCTAAAGTTAGTTGGATTGTCATCCTATGAAGACAGTCTAGGTGGAGTTGGATAAGTGTACGTTAGCATTAGATAATTTACTGGTTTTTTTCTATTTTCCAAATAGAATTGGAATCATTCGGTTTCAAGACAACGGATATTTGTATCAGTCTTTCACCATATCTAAAGCTGACACCTACTATTGAGCACCTAATAACTAGTTACTAACTACACAAGATACACGAGTGAGGACTTCAACACAGAAACTGTTTTGGGAAACAAAGTCGAAACCTGTTCTTGTGTAAGTGCGCATAGTGCTGGCATTGTCACCTTAGCTGGCTAAGTTAGCCAAAACGTTGTATGGCAACGGCTAAAACAAAGGTCACCGTTCATGTGCGAAACTGACGTGCTGTATTGTCTCAGGAAACAGAACTGCTGCTGCAGTTAGACCTGAAACGGCCGGCGTTTCATTTTCCTGTTACCTGAAACCGATAAAGAGTGTGTTTCTACAGCTATAACCAAAACACGCGTAGCAGCTGAAATTATTGAGATTTCACCTGTGTTCGTCCAGCCGACGGTGCTCCTCACTGTTCTGGGCCATTGTACTGAGCTATAATCAATGGCCATTTCTGGGGAAAATACTAATATTTTGGGTCACATTCATTTGTTTAGTGGGCTGCTGTTGGCATTGCATTATGGGCTTGCCGTTGGGGCTAGATGGTAAAGCATGTCGACTTTTACCGTAAGACTTTTCTCGTGAGTTCCACTCAAAGCCATTAACATAGTGCTGGAGGAGAAAATAGGTTCTGCCCCCTACCCCCCATCCACGTTCTGTCACTCCGAACCTGAGCTCACCGGACCCTCCCCCTCTGTGGCTTTGAGCATAGAGAGGAAACGGTGTACCAGCCTCACCTGTTACAAAGGAAGGGCCAGTGAGGTCCAGAGCTTTTTCTGGGTGTGTGTTAGCTGTGTATGTTTGCCGTGTGTCAAGGTGTGTGTTAGCTGGGTGTGTGTGTTAGCCGTGTGTCAGGGTGTGTGTGTGTTAGCCGTGTGTCCGGGTGTGTGTGTTAGCCGTGTGTCCGGGTGTGTGTGTTAGCCGTGTGTCCGGGTGTGTGTGTTAGCCGTGTGTCCGTGTGTGTGTGTTAGCCGTGTGTCCGTGTGTGTTAGCCGTGTGTCCGTGGGTGTGTGTGTTAGCCGTGTGTCCGTGTGTGTGTGTGTGTGTGTGTGTGTGTGTGTGTGTTAGCCGTGTGTCCGTGTGTGTGTGTTAGCCGTGTGTCCAGGTGTGTGTGTTAGCCGTGTGACCGGGTGTGTGTGTTAGCCGTGTGTCCGGGTGTGTGTGTTAGCCGTGTGTCGGTGTGTGTGTGTTAGCCGTGTGTCCGGGTGTGTGTGTTAGCCGTGTGTCCGGGTGTGTATGTTAGCCATGTGTCCGGGTGTGTATGTTAGCCGTGTGTCCGGGTGTGTGTGTTAGCCGTGTGTCCGGGTGTGTATGTTAGCCGTGTGTCGGTGTGTGTGTGTTAGCAGTGTGTCCGGGTGTGTGTGTTAGCAGTGTGTCCGGGTGTGTGTGTTAGCCGTGTGACCGGGTGTGTGTGTTAGCCGTGTGACCGGGTGTGTGTGTTAGCCGTGTGACCGGGTGTGTGTGTTAGCCGTGTGACCGGGTGTGTGTTAGCCGTGGTTCCTCTGCTTTGGGGAGTAGCCTGCAGCTGGGGTAAGCCCAGGGTGAGAAGCAGGATAATGTGTCTGTAATAAAACAGTAAAATAAGATCAGCGTTTAGTTCCTGTGGTCCCCTTACACGCCTATTGAAGAACTATGTGGCCAGACATTGGATGAACGGTGGAATGAGTACAAACTGAATCTCTCCTTCCGTTTCAACAGGAACTTGAGGAGCTGCACAAGTCTGGAATGAAAAATTTCCGTAACATCCAAGTTGATGAAACAAACATTTTGACTTGGCAAGGGCTTATTGTTCCTGTAAGTATTTGTCTTTTACAGATTGTTTAAGATTTTATAAGATAATAACCAATCAATGTTTTATAGTCTGTCAATGGTACTTAAAAACACCATGGTTTATTAAAAATATTAGTATGTTAATGACGGTTTGTGTTCCTTAAATCTTTGTCAAGGTAAGCTCATGTATGGACTGCTGGCTTATTGCTTCTCTATCTTGTGGTTTAGAAAATATTCTACGGTAGTCACAAGCTGAGCTAAATTATTTAATATTTGTTACTTGTACTTTTCATGTTTTCACAGTTGTGTGGTTTTTATTTATAAACTTTAATGTTGCTGTATTAGGGGGCGGGGGTGGTAAAGAATACAATTTTGGGCCCTGTTCCTCGTAGCTAGATAACCGAGTTAGCTGGCTAACTGCTGAGTAAAACCTGGAAACCCCCCAAATATGGAACATATGATTTAGCAAAAACTCTGTTCCGGGTTTTACTCAGTGGTGTTAGCCAGCTACGTGGAATAGGGCCCTGAATGTTTTAAGTGCGTAGGTGGGAGCCATGCACAGGGTCCTAACAGAATCTCTATGTTGCTTCACCTCCAGGACAACCCCCCTTACGACAAAGGAGCATTCAGAATCGAGATCATCTTCCCGGCCGAGTACCCCTTTAAGCCCCCCAAGATCACCTTCAAAACCAAGATCTACCACCCCAACATTGATGAGAAGGGCCAGGTTTGCCTGCCGGTTATCAGTGCGGAGAACTGGAAGCCAGCTACCAAAACTGACCAAGGTGAGCCCTGTACTCTCACTGCCCCCCCCCCCCCCCCCCAGTACCTGTTTGTGGGTGCGTTCACATCAGCACACTAACTATAGATATAGAACCATAGATGTGACATATCACGTGATGTAATAGTAATTTGGTATTCTGAAATGGAAGCCATCTTATCTGGGTACAGTTCCTAGCCAGCTATAGAGCTCCGTAGTCCCACCCACTTTGGTGACAAACGTCTGGTGCCACTTTTCGGAAAAAATATAACGGGAGTCAATGGACTGAAAATTATTATAATTTTCTCTCTATTCAGGCAGCTACACGTTCAAAACACCTAAGAGGTGTCACATTTTAAAGGTTGTCACATTTTAAAATAATTTATAAAATTGGTCATTTGAAATTATGTCCTACAAATAAACAACAAACACGTTTTCAAAAAAACAACCAAAACGACTACAACATCCGGGCTACTCACTTGCTCACCACTGCTGAAGTTAAAGCCATAAAGCTGACACTGTCGACATGGCCAGACTGATAGTGATTCTCGCCTTTGGTGATTCACTTCCATAATAAGACAAAGTGATAGCCATTTTCACTAGCAGAGCGGCTGGTAGCTACTTCTTTGGCCGGTAGCTACTTCCATAATATGTTACAAGAGCAGACCGAGTGTTAAACATTTTCGCTAGCAGAGCGGCCGCCTGGTAGCTACTGCGTTAGCTAGCAAAAGAGGGAGCCGGCGATGACCGGGGATTCTGGGTAGTGTACTTATGTTTCTCAAACTTCGTTAATAATACGATTCAAATTTGATTTAATAGAATAGAATAACTTTTTTTCCCGCAAGAGAACTTCAGTTGTAGCCCCAGCAACAACAAAAAAAGACATAGCCCACAACACACAGACATATCAAAGACATTCAATATAATCAGTGCATTAATCAAACTAATTAAGTGAATTAAATTTGAATACAGCCACGATTAAAAATAGCCCCCACTGTCCCGAGATGTCCAGTATCATTATTAAGCAGTCCAACACACAAAACAAGCCTCGACGACTTTCCTCCACACACACGATCTCTGTACACTGTCGAAACGGAGCACCGAACTGCATCAGCCTTCCCGGTCGTCACCTCACTCCTCCCCCGCATTATCTTCTCCTTTCTCTTCCCTGGTGGCCTTTTGAAGGTGGCCTTTTGAAGATTGCCTGTAGCGCAGTCCTAGATCAGTCCTGAGTCCCGACATCTTCAACTCCGGTGAAGAATAATGGTAAACTGTGTGGCTGCTGATCCAACAGACGTTCCCGAGCATATGTTGTGAATGCGTCTCCATGGTGATGACCACAAACAAAATTATCCCGAATATACAATTCGTCAGTATTATCAAAACGAGCAGCATGAGTGCCCTGAACAATGTCCAGCCCACTTCCCTGTTCCACAATAGACACACAGCGCATGAAAAAAAAAAAAGGCAAAAGCCCGACACAACAAAATACATTCAAATTAACAAACACAAACACGAGAGACAGTTGGACTACATGTCGCCATTACAGCGCCACGTGACGTCAGTGGTTAGTCTATAATGGACTTTGTATCACATATATGTAAAAGTTTGGTCCATACAATGCCACAATATCATCATAAAGGGTGACTGAAAGGTAATGGATTCCGTAAGTCTTCCGGGACCAGCCAGAGATAGGAGGGGGCGGGACTACGGAGCTCTATAATAGGAAACTTATTACTGTACTGTCTTTCTTTCTAACCCACTGTGATGTCATAATCAGGTCTCAGAAGCCAGATAGCTGATGATTGGCTCATAGATATGGAACCATGGTTACTGGCCACCATCCTACCTGGGTACGGTCTCAAAAATTGTGCCACTAAATTATGACTTATGACTAATCTATGGTTCTATATCTATGGCACTAATGCCTAGCATAGCTAACCCAGAGCTCAAACAAGCGCAGGTCAATGGGTTAAACGGCACATAACAGGACCTCCCTATGTGGTCACATTCATAAGGGAAAAAATGAGTTGAGACTCTAGTTATGAGTCTCACTAATTTAGTCTCACCACCTATAACAGCTTAGACACTTAGGTTCCTTTCAGTTTCTCTCTCCACCATGCAGCAGTGTGATTTAGCAAGTGCTTGATGGGACACTTGTTGTACCCTTGATAATTTTACCTGAGTTGGTGAACTTCCAGCTGTATTTCGGAAGGAAGTATAAAATATGTTATACGTGTTTTTCTTTGTTGGTTTTTAAATTTTTTTTTTTTTACTTTGAAGCAATCATTTCTCCGGCTGTTAATACTCGATACATTGTGGTGGTCGCTGTAATACATTCTCTCCCTTTAAATGTTTTTTTTTTTTTTCATTTTAGTAATTCAGTCTCTGATCGCCCTGGTGAACGACCCCCAGCCAGAGCACCCACTGAGGGCCGACTTAGCAGAGGAATACTCAAAGGACCGTAAAAAATTCTTTAAGAACGCAGAAGAGTTTACAAAGAAACATGCCGAAAAGCGACCAGTGGACTAATGCTTGACAAGTGTGTACCCCTTCCTGTCCCAGCCCGTACCTTTCCTTTTCCTCCCCTGTACCCCCCACCCACTCCCCCCCCCCCCCCCCACCCACACCCCACCCCCACACTCACGTACACGTCATTCTAGCAGACCCGGAGCAGTGCATCTGTCGCGCGCACCTCAACCTTCAAGCAGGACTTTGTGGATCAGAAAAGTGTCATCTCTGGGTGTTAGCTTGAGGCCGTTACTAACTTTCTACTGTTTTCTTAAATTAAAAAAAGAGACAAATGGTTAGAGAACAACCTGTTAAGATGGGGGAACAAAAAGTAGAAAAAGTTCCGCTCTTTGTTTAAAAATCACAGCTTGATAATAGTGCACTTCCGATGTAGACATTTTTGACTGTTTTCAAAGCGAGATTCAATGCCCTTCGGGAAGGAAGTTGTTGTTAAACCTTTTATTTTTTCCCATCTTCAGTCTCACCTTGTGTCCTGTCCTTCCCAAAAAGAATGTGTCTTACTTTCAAACTTAAAAACAGCAAACAGCAAGGTCCTGGAGGCGTCTAACAAAATGTTTCAGAGATATTTTTACTTTGGTTTCTGAAGTGGCACTGTGTTCTATGGAACAACCTTTTTAAGTTTCCCTAAAATTCAGTTTGTAACACACTGATTAATCAAAAGAATGCAGCCTATTCACTGATATTGTTACAAATTACAATGTCCCAAAAATTATAAAAAAGGAGGAAAAAAAAAAAAATTTGTGTGTGATTGAACATAATTATGTTTTTAAAAGATTTTTGTTTTTTGTGGATTGTCACTTTCTCATGCAATTTCAAGGAAGCATTTGTCCTTTTTCTTTCTTTCTTTGCCTTGGCCACCATCACCCGAAGCTAGAAATCTTCACCAGTTGTGTTCTTAACATGTGGCATTAATTTTCAAAAACTATTACTTTGAAAGCAACTAAATTTCAGCAGGGAAATTAATTGAAATGACCTGTTTTGTAACTCCAACATGACCTAGATGTAGAAAGTAAATTTCGAAGTCTAGTCAGGATTTACATTTATATTTTTTACTTATTAAAAATGCAACTCAAATAATGCTCTTAACAGCAGTAGAAATGCATGCTTGATCTGTAACTCCCCCCCCATGCATTTACATTAGGGATTCTACATAACAGTAAAGTATCTAAAATCAACATTCTTGGTGACAAACCAGTTGACCGTTGTATATTGAATGGTTTAGCAGTTTTATTTATTTTTTTCCCCTCTCAAAGTGCTTATGTCCGTAGTGTATTTATTGAATTGGGATGCATGTGAATGATCTTAAATCTACTCTACATTTGATGTGCTAATGCACAATGCCATTTTCTTCCCTTACCCCATTGTCACGTTTATGCAATGCTTACATTGTTTTTGAGTAGAAAATTGCTTTCTCTTAAAAGTTAACTTCTTTTTCCTCATATAATTCTAAATATGTGTGTATACATACCCACATACATACAGAAGCAGCGGCTCTGTTGTGCATTGAGTTTAGCTTTTGAATCGTGACACAAAGCGTCAGTCGAGACGGTGCGCTGAACAGAGACTTAGTGGCTGGGAGGGGAAGGGAGGGGGGGGTGCAAAGACTTTTGTTCTGGAAAAATAACAGGACTGTACAATAAGTGTAATTCTGTAATTTAGCCCCATATCTGATAATAAAGCAGGCTAACCATTTAACCTTGTGCTGGTGACAGCATTTTTCAGATGGAGTGCAAGCACTGAGGGGAGTGGGGGGGTGTCAGAAGGGGTCCCCTCATGGAGGGGTCCCCAGCTCCATGCGGGCGGGCAAGGCGGGGGACCCTGAGACGGTATGAAGTCCTCACAGGGTGCTCGGCCCAGTAGTTTGGGTGGCGGTTTATAAAGTAGAGGCGTGGGGGCTGTAAAGGTGCAGTCACCACCACATTTCAGTCACATTTCTGGGTGTAGATTTTACCTCAGCAGCCTGGTCTGTACCCCCATCTCAACCACGGGGGGGTGGGGGGTGGACAGCAATCCCATCATCCCGCTGGCTTATATAGTAACATTTGCAGTGCAGTGAAGAAAAGCGACCCCCCCCCCCTCCACTTTTTACTTTTTGCCTTGGTTAAAGCTGCCCCCCCGCCCCCTTCCATATTACTTGCATGTTTGTATTGCTTTGCTTTACATTCATCTTTTTTTTAACAAGTTAAATTTCAAACCTCACAACAGCACTGGTCCAGGGATTGGGCCCAGCAAATGTACACTGATTCTGGATCAGTTGCGCACACACACACACACACACACACACACACACACACACACACACACACACACACACACACACACACACACACACACACACACACACACACACACACACACACACACACACACACACACACACACACACACACACACACACACACACACGAGATGCATTTACAGCAGAGCAGTGGGGCCAAATGCCATGTTCCAAGGAACAGAGCTCTAAGGGAATCTGAGTGATACTTTTCCTGCTTCAATCTTATACTAGATTTAAATACCCCAGTGTTTTACAAAAAGGACATCAAAGTGAGGTTAACCAGGCCAAATATGGAGTTGAAACTGCTGTAGACAAATAAAGCCATTACCTGAGGATAGGTGGGTCCACTTTTCTTTTTTTTGTGTTGCGTAGCTACCACTAGGGGGCAGCACACTCAGAAACGCAGGCTCTGGAGGTGATTAGACCAAACCGAAAAAGCTCAGTCTTCAATATCTGCAACCTATTAAAATCTGACTTGAACTGAATGCTGAGTGTTGCGTGTTGTATGTGAAACGGTCTGAGCGCTGCTGAGGGACGGGGAGGTTACTGACTACAGGTTACTTGCTAGAACACCTGATAGATAACAGAAGGAAGGTGCAGAGCTCTCAGCCAAGTACTGACCTGGAAGTGACAGAGCCAATCACAGCAGAGCTCTCAGCCGAGTGCTGACCTGGGCTGTGTCCGAATAAGACCCCTGTTCCCTGCTGTCCCGTCCACTCAGACCCCTGTCTACCATGTGCCCTGTCCCCTCACTTTGCAAGCAGTGTGGGACAGAAATCCCGCAAAACTAGTGAGGAAGTAGTTCGTAATATATTTTTTTATTTTTATAGAGAATATCAATCAGTTAACATATGACGATTGTTACAAAGTGTAGATTATGAATGAAGGTAGAATTAACAAAAATAAAGAGTAGGTCATAATATGACCCATAGACTCTTGTACCATAGATATGCATATACGCTCTGTCTTCTACGTTTTTACTTCCGGGTTACTTACTGAAATTTTCAGATGTGTGCTCCTGAATTCCCTCATCAAAACCCGGGAAATAAGGGGTTCATCCTGGGGTGCGTCCCAATATTCTTCCCTCCCTTCCTCCACTACCCCACTACCACTCACTCCTCTCCTACCCAGAAGTATGCAAAACTGTCTGAACGTTTTGAGTACAAGTATTTACAGTATACAATGTACCTGACATTGCAGTTTGCATCGAGACATTGACATGTAACCATTAATACATAATTAAGATGTAATCAGCAACATTAGATTAAAACACAAAGATCTGTTTCCGGGGCAAGGAGGAGAGGAGGTGGTAAGTGAGGGAGGGTGCATTTTTTGAGTATTGGGACGCACCCCACGTATTTTAAGTGCCCCCATTTGTGAGAAAAAGTCACCCACTCAAAAGCTTTTTGAATAGTGGACTCAAATATGCGCCCTCAAAAGGGTGTTGGGGTCGTATTCGGACACAACCCTGGAAGTGACAGCCAATCACATCAGTGCTCTCAGCTGAGTGCTGACCTGGAAGTGACTGACCCAATCACAACAGCGGTGCATCCCAATATTCAAAAAATGCATCCTCCTTTCCTCCACTACCACCTCCACTCCTCGGCGCCCCTAATCGAATGTTGCTGATTTCATATTAATTGATCAATATTAATGTTGACGCGAACCGCAATGTCAGATATATTGTATACTGTACATGCAACTACTTGTAACATACAGACAGTACTTCCTTGAAGGAGACGAGTGGAGGACAAGAGTGGATGAAAGGAGGTGAGGAGTGAAGAATATTGGGAGGCGCCCCGGAATCCCTTCTTTGTGTCCTAATGTTACTGATTTTGTGTCCTAATCTAATGTTACTGATTTTGTGTCCTAATCTAATGTTACTGATTTTGTGTCCTAATCTAATGTTACTGATTAGGCTACATATTCATTACAAATGGTTACAAATTTATTAATGTCTTGACGCAAACTGCAATGTCAGGTACATTGTATACTGTACATGCAACTACTTGTACTCAAAACATTCAGGCAGTTTTGCATACTTCCGGGTAGGAGACGAGTGGTAGTGGGGGAGTGGAGGAAAGGACGAGAGGAGTGAAGAATACTGGGTGGACTGGGTGCAAGCAGGAGGCCTCCCGACCATGCCCGAGTTGGTGTTTAGCACAAAAAGCAGCCGCAGGGCGTCGCTGCTCTGCCCACAAACGCCAATGAGTGGTTCCAAATGAGCCATGCCGGTTTTTGGATCTTTTGACTTGCTTATGATACACGGTGCCCATTTATACTCGATTCCAGCAGTGGGCTCCTCCCTTGCCCGCCACATGTGGGATAGCCCGACATGGTCAAAACGAGTCCACCCATTGGGACACAGCCCAGGGCTCTCAGCTCAGTGCTGACCTGGAAGTGACTGACCCAATCACAGCAGAGCTCTCAGCTCAGAGCTGACCTGGGGTGCATCACAATATTCTTCACTCCCCACCTCCTGTCCTACACAGAAGTATGCAAAACTGCCTGAACGTTTTGAGTACAAGTATTTGCATGTACAGGATGCAATGTACCTGACCTTTTTAAAAAAAAAAAAAAATTTTTTATTAGTGGAACAAAATTTACAACACAAGGAAAAAAGACAATTAGCACAAATACATATGACAGAGAGGAAAAAAAAATATATATATTTTTATTGTACCTGACCTTGTCAGGTACATTGTATGTCAATACAATTTGTACACAATGTACCTGACATTGCGTACAATTTGCGTATGCAAATACTTGTACTAGAAACATTCAGGAAGTTTTGCATACTTCCGGGTAGAAGAGGGGGAGTGGAGGAAAGGAGGTGGGGAGTGAAGAATATCGCACCTCTGCTCTGATGCCGGGAGCAGTGTCCTATTGGACCAGAGGAGAACAGGACCCTCACAGGGACTCCCTCATGATCCTGCATGAGTACACCTGTGACCATCTCTCCAAAAGCCCATTATAAAAGACTGCTGTAATGCAAACGTCAGGGCAGAAAATGGCTTTATTTATTCAGACTGGTTACACAACAGTAGGACCTGTCATTGCTTCCATCTACTCTGAACATAAACCACACAGGTTAAATTTTATGGACATTTTATGAGGGGTATTAAGACATTGTGTAAAATAATCAACTACCACAGTTCAAAGTGCAAAGATCCTACAGAAATTATTTAATGCAGTGCCAGTTGTGGAAATGGAGAATCATCCATGTTCCTTCACATAATTCATATATTCCCTTTTAAAATATGGCTGTATTTTAAGTACAAATGATGTTTATTTAAAAAAGTAACTCATGAATAATTTTGGTAGTTTCTGTTGAAAGAATTAGAATTCTTAGATGAATATTTCATAAATACATTAAGAAAATAGATATACAATAGGCTATCTTATAGTGTATTAAAATGTACATTGCATTAAAAACATTCAGTTTACACTATTATTACCTGGTGTCTTCAGTTTTTGATAATACTGGTGGTTATGAAACACCCACAAGTAAAATGTGTTTCCAGTTTTGGGCTACATCCTGGTCACTTCCTACATCAGAAATTCTTCATGTGTGCTTGCTTTCTCTGACATAAAAGTGGCTTGGAAAAGCAACTTAATGAAATTGTTTGGGCTGCTGAAGATCTCTACAGCAGCACTGTGAAAAGTTGCGTAGTGCAGGACGGGTGGGTCTGGTTGGGGAACAGTTAGTGCAGGACTGGGGTGGGTCTGGTTGGGGAACGGTTAGTGCAGGACTGGGGTGGGTCTGGTTGGGGAACGGTTAGTCCAGGACTGGGGTGGGTCTGGTTGGGGAACGGTTAGTCCAGGACTGGGGTGGGTCTGGTTCGGGAATGGTTAGTCCAGGACTGGGTGGGTCTGGTTGGGGAATGGTTAGTTCAGGACTGGGGTGTATCTGGTTGGGGAATGGTTAGTCCAGGACTGGGGTGGGTCTGGTTGGGGAATGGTTAGTCCAGGACTGGGGTGGGTCTGGTTGGGGAATGGTTAGTCCAGGACTGGGGTGGGTCTGGTTGGGGAATGGTTAGTCCAGGACTGGGGTGGGTCTGGTTGGGAATGGTTATTCCAGGACTGGGGTGGGTCTGGTTGGGCAATGGTTAGTCCAGGACTGGGGTGGGTCAGGTTGGGGAATGGTTAGTCCAGGACTGGGGTGGGTCTGGTTGGGGAATGGTTAGCCCAGGATTGGGGTGGGTCTGGTTGGGGAATGGTTAGCCCAGGATTGGGGTGTATCTGGTTGGGGAATGGTTAGTCCAGGACTGGGGTGGGTCTGGTTGGGGAATGGTTAGTCCAGGGACTGGGGTGGGTCTGGTTGGGGAATGGTTAGTCCAGGATTGGGGTGGGTCTGTTGGGGAATGGTTAGCCCAGGATTTGGGTGTATCTGGTTGGGGAATGGTTAGTCCAGGACTGGGGTGGGTCTGGTTGAGGAATGGTTAGTCCAGGATTGGGGTGGGTCTGGTTGGGGAATGGTTAGTCCAGGACAGGGTGGGTCTGGTTGGGGAATGGTTAGTCCAGGACTGGGGTGGGTCTGGTTGGGGAATGGTTAGTCCAGGACAGGGGTGGGTCTGGTTGGGGAACGAGAGGAGGTTTAAAGGTCCCTGAAGGCACACAGTTGGACTCTCTCCTGTGTGTAGAAGGCTTGCAGCTGGGGTTCCATAAGGGTGTCCAGCTCATGCCTGCGCTCCAGGGATTGAGAGAAGTCATCAGGCCCCTGGCCACACCCCCCCCGCTGGGGGTCACTGGGGTACCCCGGATGCACCATCAGCTCCACGGTAACGGGCCGTCCCATCGCCTGTGCCTCGTTACCTCGGGTTACCATGCCATCACCAGGGGGCGTGGCCTCCATGGCGTTGCCAATGGCCCTCTTGATGCTTGCGACGGACATGTTGTCTCCCATGGTTGTAAGGCCCAGGTAAACATCAGGCCACCTGTAAAGGCATGACACTCAAACCCAGGCTCATCTGACCAATGACTGAAAACTCAAGCCCGGATCTCACTGCCATCTTTTTGCAAAGATGTTCTCAACCTTCAAATGGTAGATTTTTGGTAAATGTTTCCAACTTTTCTGAAACATTTTGCAAACAGACAATTTCATTGTGACAGACTTGAAACCCTCACGCCTTTTAATTTCTTTGTGCTCGAAGGGGGAGTTTGCTCCCATATTAATCTGCAACAGCGCAACTGAAAATATTGCATCTGCTGCAAGTTCCACTGCAGCTGTGCCATTACAGAGCAACAGTTACGGCTCAGTCCTATTTCATCAGCCACTGGATCAAACTGATCAGTGATTCATTGTTACGTTTTTACATTTTCACACCCAGCAATACTGTTGACGTTGCATTTGAAATAAAGATTGGTTGAGAAGGACATGATTGTGCTGGTTTATGTATTTAATTATACTATAATATTGCTGCATCGTTATTAATGGTCATTTTGAGCACAATGTCACACACATACCTACAGTTGAAGTCAGAAGTTTACATACACTTAGGTTGAAGTCATTAAAACTCATTTTTAACCACCCGATTTCATGTTAGCAAACTATAGTGTTGGCAAGTCAATTAGGACATCTACTTTATAGCAATACTATAACGTCTCTGCATTTGAATGGATCTCTATGGGAATTGGGGGGTGGGACTTGATTTAGCTGTAAATTACACTGGAACAGTATGGAAACACGTGGTTGGCTAAATGGCTCCAAGTCATCAAGGGTCTGACGTATCAAACAAGCCTTAAATCATCACTCTGCTGCCAGAAATACAGTAGATATGGATGGATAACTTGAAGGGTTTCTTCTCCTGACTTATTTTTCAATAGGAAAATTTGTCAGGAGAAACGACCCTTAAAGTAATCCATCAATATCTACTGCATATCTGGCAGCTGAGTGATGGTTTGAGGCTTGTTTGATACCGCAAACCCTTGATGACTTACAGCCATTTTACCAACCATGTATTCCATACTGTTCCAGCATAATTTACAGCTAAATCTAGTCCCACCCCCCAATTCCCATAGAGATCCATTCAAATGCAGAGACGTTATAATATCGCTTGTAAGAGTACCAGAAAATAATATATCAAGAGTCTTTTGATGTTGTTGGGTCACAGACATCAGGAAGTCATGGCATGCAAAGGACATGCGACCAAATATGAAAAATTTAAAGGCACAGTCAACTTAGTGTATGTAAACTTCTGACCCACTGGAATTGTGATATAGTGAATTAAAAGTGAAATAATCTATCTATAAACAATTGTTGGAAAAATTACTTGTGTCATGCACAAAGTAGGTGTCCTAACTGACTTGCCAACACTATAGTTTGCTAACATGAAATCTGTGGAGTGGTTAAAAATGAGTTTAAATGACTTCAACCTAAGTGTATGTAAACGTCCGACTTCAACTGTGTATTTCACATGGAATTTAATGGCGAGTTTAATCTGTTAAATAGATGGATTCATTCTTGTTTGTTTTTACAATTTTTCTCAATTGTTTACACACTAAAATTGGTGTTATGACCCTATGAATAAAACATTAAGTTTATGTGCCAAAAGAAAGACAATCTTTTCAAAACTATAAGCACTATTTTGCTTGTTTTAACAAATTTCAGTCTATCACTTTTTGAATACACTTGACACAATTCTCCTCTTTAGGCACAATTTTCAAAAAGTATATCTCTTGTTTTCATATGAAAAACACTGCCATTAAAAACTATAAACTCCAATTAACACATTCTTCACAGGTAAAACACTATGTAGGGACAACAGACTACGTTTCCAATCATTCCACAGGCAACACAAGTCAACATGGACCCCAGCGTGATGTCCGTAGCCAATCCTGTAGCTCAGAAATATGTGTAAGGGTCATAAAACCATAAAACGGAGAAGACTGAAGAATTCCAGTCTGTCTCCCCCACTTCTTCTCCATTTTTGCTTTGTGTCAGCAACACAGCTGCACAAAAATTGCTACTCTATTTTGTCTTCCCCTTTTGCTAGCTACACAGCTACAAAGGTGGATCTCCTTTTGCCTTGTCCATTGTACCAGCAACACCGCTGCAGAAAGCTCTGCAGGCCTAGGAGAGCGAAGCAAGCGCCACGCCACAGCAACGGGCTAGCTTGCCTACAGGCATCTAACCATAGAAAGTGAATTGAGCTAACACCTCCAATGGATGGTTAGCTTCCGAGCCACAGACAAAGATGCAAATCAGGCGATAACCAGACAACGTCGGACTGGGCCAACCAGGAGAAATTCCAACCGGGATAAGAAAGGCCAAAGGAGACGCCCTGGCCATCCACCTCACGGACAAGCCAGCGGTAATCAACTCACCGCGGACTTCAGTAAGACTGATCAAACATCCCAGGTATAGTTTAGGATTTTTGTCTGAATTGTGTAGCGATAATTTGATTGTATCTCCACTTTGTGCGATAATAGCTGTATAAACTTGTTCCACTGGTTAGCAAGCTAGCCGGCTGGCCTATCGTTTTATAGCGAATGTGGTAGTACTGTTAACTAACCAAAGCATTCGCGTGATATGGTCTCAATTAAACTTACTGTAGATAAATACGTTATTTCGTGAAAGTGTGTGAAATTATTTATAGCAACGTTAGATTTGAGATCAATAACCACCATCGTGCTGCGACAGCCAGTTTACGCCACACTCCTTTGTTCTCTGAGCACACGTGGCACGCACACACACACACACACACACACACACACACACACACACGCACGCACGCACACACATGTGCATACCCACACAAGTGCTCCAATATGCACACAACATGATATTGGTTTCGTAGAATGTAATATTCCTATTTTCCTTGTTTAATAAATCTATTTTTGTTAAACCTGGTGTCTGTTTTGATGTCATGTGAGCGCAGAGTAGCTGAGCACGGTCTTAGCATCTTACCAGCCTTAAAGAGGACCTGAAACACGCAGTGCTGTAGAAATGAGCTCCACACACACTCACAGAAACAAACACATACACTCACGCACGCACGCACGCACGCACGCACGCACGCACGCACGCACCGCACGCACACACACAAAGATGGACCAGAGCAGCTCATACTTGCTGTCATATGGGGCAATGTGAGTTTCCACTGTGATGCTCTGTTTCCCAGTTGTACCAAGGGTGACTGTGTCATTCCAAAAGACACTTCTCCCACTGCTTAGCCAGAGAAAATATAATGTCTGATGTACATGAGAATATGTGGCCTGATCAAATTGTATATTTGAGTTGGCCAGTACACAAACAATACTGATGCCTAACTAATAAAATGGTAATAGTGCCTTTCATTTTTTACACCAGTGTGTAATTTCCATTTATAATTTGTATTAATTTGTTGACTAATGTTTATTATTTGGAGGAAAAATGTCATTTTGGGGTGAGAGTGCATGGTTTTGAACACAGTGCTTGATTTTGACAGGAGATATATGATATAAGTTTTGCAGAAAGAGTTGACCGTGTGGGTTTTGCATTTATAGTTTTGAGAAGTGAGTTATAGTTTCAGAAAATGTGTCTAAACAATTGAGAAAAACTGTAAACATTCCTGATACACTCTTCTGGAACTTTTCCAAAATTTTCCCATCATGCCCTTGACCCCGGTTAGAGCATCACTCGACACAGTGATCTGGGTTAGAGCATCACTAGAC
This sequence comes from Synaphobranchus kaupii, assembly GCA_029718625.1. Lineage (NCBI taxonomy): Eukaryota > Metazoa > Chordata > Actinopteri > Anguilliformes > Synaphobranchidae > Synaphobranchus > Synaphobranchus kaupii. The sequence goes on from CM056376.1 coordinate 31,058,410, forward strand.
GCAGTGACCCCGGTTAGAGCATCACTAGACGCAGTGATCTGGGTTAGAGCATCACTAGACGCAGTGACCCCGGTTAGAGCATCACTAGACACAGTGATCTGGGTTAGAGCATCACTAGACGCAGTGATCTGGGGTAGAGCATCACTAGACGCAGTGATCTGGGGTAGAGCATCACTCAGGGGCGGATTGGCCATCGGGAGCACCGGGAGTTTTCCCGGTGGGCCGGTGCTGTGCGTGGGCCGGTAGGCTAGTACGTTTACATGCACACTAATACTCCGATCTGAACCCGGTTATGGCAATACTCTGGTTACTGAAATGGTCATGTAAACACCTTTATCCGATAATGTAAGGTCATAATCCGTGTTTTCGAAACCCGATTAACACCCCTGGTTTTTTGGCCAAACTTTCGATTTTTTGGAGCATGTAAACACCTTTCTCCGGTTTCTTTCGGCTTTTCAAAACTACGCATGTCAGGCAGAAGAGGCGGTGTAACGTCAAAATGATTCCACCCGTCAACATTGGCTATGCCTGGGGTTCCTTCAGCATCTCACTTCCAGAATTTTATTATTAAATTTGCATTTCACCGGTGAAAATATATTGTTCAGTGTTACGTGCTTGTGTTTGTACTAGCTAGTTTGTGGCTAGCACATTAAATAACTGAAATTTTCGGGAAATTCGCCAGATTTAGAGATCGGTAAAGCTAGCTAGTAGCCTACAATAATATAAATCAACCACTACTAGCAATTAGCTATAAATAAGTAGCTATAATAATTACTAGCTAGCTATAATAATAATAATAGCCTAACGTAAATTTTTTGACGGGCGGATCATTTTTGTCCTTACAACAGGAAGCAGTTAGTAGCTACATTTTCCACAGAGCTGATTATGGAGAGAATCATGTAAACGCGGCTTTTGGAGTAATCACATTACTTATGTTCATGTGAACGCAATAAGTTAAATACTGGCGTAAGCTGATCGTTTCCAGTAATCGGATATTGCTGTGCATGTAAACGACAAGCTAGCTGAGAGAAGCGACCTCCTGCGACGCCTGCTGACAGTGTAATAAGGTAGGACACACTTGTGTTTTTGTGCCCGCCGTGGCATTTATTATTGCAAATTGCAAAAGTAGGCTATATAGTATATGTGTTTAGTTTTGTGTTGTTGGAAGTGGATCATTTAGCTCAATGTGATTTTTCGTGCCCGCCGTGGCAGTTATTATTGCAAGTAGCAAAAGTAAACCATAGCCTAAGTAGCAAAAGTAAACCATAGCCTAAGTAGCAAAAGTAAACCATGGCCGTTATTGCAAGTATCGTTTTCATGCCACCGTGGGTGTGTCTGATTGCGAGTACAACTAGGCCTACATGCACGCTCTCGTCATCGTGTAACAACAACAACAACAACAGCAGCAGCAGCAGCAGCACAATAACTTAATACGACATGTAGGGCCTATACAATCATAATAATAATAATAATGTTGCTGGGCCGCCATGGTTTTGAAACTCCCGGTTAGATTTATAGTCCCAATCCGCCCCTGGCATCACTAGATACAGTGATCCCGGTTAGAGCATCACTAGACGCAGTGATCTGGGTTACAGCATCACTAGACGCAGTGACCCCGGTTAGAGCATCACTAGACGCAGTGATCTGGGTTAGAGCATCACTAGACGCAGTGACCCCGGTTAGAGCATCACTAAACGCAGTGACCCCGGTTAGAGCATCACTAGACGCAGTGATCTGGGTTACAGCATCATTAGACACAGTGATCTGGGTTACAGCATCACTAGAATCACTAGACGCAGTGACCCCGGTTAGAGCATCACTAAACGCAGCGATCTGGGTTAGAGCATCACTAGACGCAGTGACCCCGGTTAGAGCATCACTAAACGCAGTGATCTGGGTTAGAGCATCACTAGACGCAGTGATCTGGGTTAGAGCATCACTAGACGCAGTGACCCCGGTTAGAGCATCACTAAATGCAGTGACCCCGGTTAGAGCATCACTAGACGCAGTGATCTGGGTTAGAGCATCACTAGAAGCAGTGATCTGGGTTAGAGCATTACTAAACGCAATGATCTGGGTTCATGGCGGTCCTTTTAGCTTTAGCCTCTAGACCTCCTCACCTGATGCCATGCCTGCCAAACACCCCCATGGACTCCCTGGCATCCTTCTCCACCTGCGTGTAGAACTCCAGCAGGATGGGGGGCAGCGAGGGACATGCCTGCATTCCAGGCTCCACGGGCACACGTGTGTACGGGATCCCGTAGTCAGACAGAACCTGTGCGAACACGTCTCGCACCTCTGATGGACAGAAGGATTGACAGACGGACAGACAGAGACAATGACTCACGAGGCCCAGCCAGTGACATGAAGCCCTGCACAATGGCAGGTGTGTTCCCAAACCGTGAGTCAGGACTCCCCCCCCAAATGCCCACTTAAAATCCCACTCAAAATCACAGGACAGCCCTGGGTGTATCTCCAATTCCTGCTCTGATTGACTTTTAGACAGTTGGAAACATGCAGGATCACAAGCTTAACATACTAATGATGTGGCTTTTCAATGTTTCAAATACAATAAGCACAATATGAAATGATCCTTACGGCCTCAGGTAAATTCCATTCAGGGACTGTTTTGAAGTTACTCTTTTTTCCTCGTTCCCTCAAATGTCAGAATATGACGTTTTGCTAGTACCTGGCAGGATGTGTACATGCTGGTTATTAGCGTACCTAGCAGGATGTGTACATGCTGGTTATTAGCGTACCTGGCAGGATGTGTACATGCTGGTTATTAGCGTACCTGGCAGGATGTGTACATGCTGGTTATTAGCGTACCTGGCAGGACATGTATGTGCTGGTTATTAGTGTACCTGGCAGGACGTGTACATGCTGGTTATTAGCGTACCTGGCAGGATGTGTACGTGCTGGTTATTAGCGTACCTGGCAGACGTGTACGTGCTGGTTATTAGTGTACCTGCAGGACGTGTACGTGCTGGTTATTAGTGTACCTGGCAGGACGTGTACGTGCTGGTTATTAGTGTACCTGGCAGGACGTGTACATGCTGGTTATTAGTGTACCTGACAGGACGTGTACGTGCTGGTTATTAGTGTACCTGGCAGGACTTGTACGTGCTGGTTATTAGTGTAACCTGGGCAGGACGTGTACGTGCTGGTTATTAGCGTACCTGGCAGGACGTGTACGTGCTGGTTATTAGCGTACCTGGCAGGACGTGTAACGTGCTGGTTATTAGTGTACCTGGCAGGACGTGTACGTGCTGGTTATTAGCGTACCTGGCAGGACGTGTACGTGCTGGTTATTAGTGTACCTGGCAGGACGTGTACGTGCTGGTTATTAGCGTACCTGGCAGGACGTGTACGTGCTGGTTATTAGCGTACCTGGCAGGACGTGTACGTGCTGGTTATTAGTGTACCTGGCAGGACGTGTACGTGCTGGTTATTAGCGTACCTGGCAGGACGTGTACGTGCTGGTTATTAGCGTACCTGGCAGGACGTGTACGTGCTGGTTATTAGTGTACCTGGCAGGACATGTATGTGCTGGTTATTAGTTGTACCTGGCAGGACGTGTACATGCTGGTTATTAGCGTACCTGGCAGGATGTGTACGTGCTGGTTTATTAAGCGTACCTGGCAGGACGTGTACGTGCTGGTTATTAGTGTACCTGGCAGGACGTGTACGTGCTGGTTATTAGCGTACCTGGCAGGACGTGTACGTGCTGGTTATTAGTGTACCTGGCAGGACGTGTACGTGCTGGTTATTAGTGTAGCTGGCAGGACGTGTACGTGCTGGTTATTAGCGTACCTGGCAGGACGTGTACGTGGCTGGTTATTAGTGTACCTGGCAGGACGTGTACGTGCTGGTTATTAGTGTACCTGGCAGGACTTGTACGTGCTGGTTATTAGCGTACCTGGCAGGACGTGTACGTGCTGGTTATTAGTGTACCTGGCAGGACGTGTACGTGCTGGTTATTAGCGTACCTGGCAGGACGTGTACGTGCTGGTTATTAGCGTACCTGGCAGGACGTGTACGTGCTGGTTATTAGCGTACCTGGCAGGACGTGTACGTGCTGGTTATTAGCGTACCTGGCAGGACGTGTACGTGCTGGTTATTAGCGTACCTGGCAGGACGTGTACGTGCTGGTTATTAGCGTACCTGGCAGGACGTGTACGTGCTGGTTATTAGAGTACCTGGCAGGACGTGTACGTGCTGGTTATTAGTGTACCTGGCAGGACAGTGTACGTGCTGGTTATTAGCGTACCTGGCAGGACGTGTACGTGCTGGTTATTAGTGTAGCTGGCAGGACGTGTACATGCTGGTTATTAGTGTACCTGGCAGGACGTGTACATGCTGGTTATTAGTGTAGCTGGCAGGACGTGTACGTGCTGGTTATTAGCGTACCTGGCAGGACGTGTACGTGCTGGTTATTAGTGTACCTGGCAGGACGTGTACGTGCTGGTTATTAGCGTACCTGGCAGGACGTGTACGTGCTGGTTATTAGTGTACCTGGCAGGACGTGTACATGCTGGTTATTAGTGTACCTGGCAGGACGTGTACATGCTGGGTTATTAGTGTAGCTGGCAGGACGTGTACGTGCTGGTTATTAGTGTAGCTGGCAGGACGTGTACGTGCTGGTTATTAAGTGTACCTGGCAGGGACGTGTACGTGCTGGTTATTAGTGTAGCTGGCAGGACGTGTACGTGCTGGGTTATTAGTTGTACCTGGCAGGACGTGTACATGCTGGTTATTAGTGTAGCTGGCAGGACGTGTACGTGCTGGTTATTAGTGTACCTGGCAGGACGTGTACGTGCTGGTTATTAGCGTACCTGGCAGGATGTGTACGTGCTGGTCATTAGTGTAGCTGGCAGGACGTGTACGTGCTGGTTATTAGTGTAGCTGGCAGGATGTGTACGTGCTGGTTATTAGTGTAGCTGGCAGGACGTGTACGTGCTGGTTATTAGCGTAGCTGGCAGGACGTGTACGTGCTGGTTATTAGTGTAGCTGGCAGGACGTGTACGTGCTGGTTATTAGCGTACCTGGCAGGACGTGTACGTGCTGGTTATTAGTGTACCTGGCAGGACGTGTACCTGCTGGTTATTAGCGTAGCTGGCAGGACGTGTACGTGCTGGTTATTAGCGTACCTGGCAGGACGTGTACGTGCTGGTTATTAGTGTACCTGGCAGGACGTGTACGTGCTGGTTATTAGTGTACCTGGTAGGACGTGTACGTGCTGGTTATTAGTGTACCTGGCAGGACGTGTACGTGCTGGTTATTAGTGTAGCTGGCAGGACGTGTACGTGCTGGTTATTAGCGTACCTGGCAGGACGTGTACGTGCTGGTTATTAGTGTACCTGGCAGGACGTGTACGTGCTGGTTATTAGTGTAGCTGGCAGGACGTGTACGTGCTGGTTATTAGCGTACCTGGCAGGACGTGTACGTGCTGGTTATTAGCGTACCTGGCAGGACGTGTACGTGCTGGTTATTAGTGTACCTGGCAGGACGTGTACGTGCTGGTTATTAGTGTATCTGGTAGGACGTGTACGTGCTGGTTATTAGTGTACCTGGCAGGACGTGTACGTGCTGGTTATTAGTGTACCTGGTAGGACGTGTACGTGCTGGTTATTAGTGTACCTGGCAGGACGTGTACGTGCTGGTTATTAGTGTACCTGGCAGGACGTGTACGTGCTGGTTATTAGCGTACCTGGCAGGACGTGTACGTGCTGGTTATTAGTGTACCTGGCAGGACTTATACATGCTGGTTATTAGTGTAGCTGGCAGGACTTATACATGCTGGTTATTAGTGTAGCTGGCAGGACGTGTATGTGCTGGTTATTAGTGTACCTGGCAGGATGTGTACGTGCTGGTTATTAGTGTACCTGGCAGGACTTGTACGTGCTGGTTATTAGTGTACCTGGCAGGACGTGTACGTGCTGGTTATTAGCGTACCTGGCAGGACGTGTATGTGCTGGTTATTAGTGTACCTGGCAGGACTTATACATGCTGGTTATTAGCGTACCTGGCAGGACGTGTATGTGCTGGTTATCAGCGTACCTGGCAGGACGTGTACGTGCTGGTTATTACTGTACCTGGCAGGACGTGTACGTGCTGGTTATTAGCATACCTGGCAGGACTTATACATGCTGGTTATTAGCGTACCTGGCAGGACGTGTACGTGCTGGTTATCAGCGTACCTGGCAGGACGTGTACGTGCTGGTTATTAGCGTACCTGGCAGGACGTGTACGTGCTGGTTATCAGCGTACCTGGCAGGACGTGTACGTGCTGGTTATTAGCGTACCTGGCAGGACGTGTACGTGCTGGTTATTAGTGTACCTGGCAGGACTTGTACGTGCTGGTTATTAGTGTACCTGGCAGGACGTGTACGTGCTGGTTATTAGCGTACCTGGCAGGACGTGTACGTGCTGGTTATTAGCGTACCTGGCAGGACGTGTACGTGCTGGTTATTAGTGTACCTGGCAGGACGTGTACGTGCTGGTTATTAGTGTACCTGGTAGGACGTGTACGTGCTGGTTATTAGTGTACCTGGCAGGACGTGTACGTGCTGGTTATTAGTGTACCTGGCAGGACGTGTACGTGCTGGTTATTAGCGTACCTGGCAGGACGTGTACGTGCTGGTTATTAGTGTACCTGGCAGGACGTGTACGTGCTGGTTATTAGTGTACCTGGCAGGACGTGTACGTGCTGGTTATTAGCGTACCTGGCAGGACGTGTACGTGCTGGTTATTAGTGTACCTGGCAGGATGTGTACATGCTGGTTATTAGCGTACCTGGCAGGACGTGTACGTGCTGGTTATTAGTGTACCTGGCAGGATGTGTACGTGCTGGTTATTAGGGTACCTGGCAGGACGTGTACGTGCTGGTTATTAGTGTACCTGGCAGGATGTGTACATGCTGGTTATTAGCGTACCTGGCAGGACGTGTACGTGCTGGTTATTAGTGTACCTGGCAGGATGTGTACGTGCTGGTTATTAGTGTACCTGGCAGGACGTGTACGTGCTGGTTATTAGTGTACCTGGCAGGACGTGTACGTGCTGGTTATTAGTGTACCTGGCAGGACGTGTACGTGCTGGTTATTAGTGTACCTGGCAGGACGTGTACGTGCTGGTTATTAGTGTACCTGGCAGGACGTGTACGTGCTGGTTATTAGTGTACCTGGCAGGACGTGTACGTGCTGGTTATTAGCGTACCTGGCAGGACGTGTACGTGCTGGTTATTAGTGTACCTGGCAGGACGTGTACGTGCTGGTTATTAGCGTACCTGGCAGGACGTGTACGTGCTGGTTATTAGTGTACCTGGCAGGATGTGTACGTGCTGGTTATTTGCGTACCTGGCAGGATGTGTACGTGCTGGTTATTAGCGTACCTGGCAGGACGTGTACGTGCTGGTTATTAGTGTACCTGGCAGGATGTGTACGTGCTGGTTATTAGTGTACCTGGCAGGATGTGTACGTGCTGGTTATTAGTGTACCTGGCAGGACGTGTACGTGCTGGTTATTAGCGTACCTGGCAGGACGTGTATGTGCTGGTTATTAGTGTACCTGGCAGGACGTGTACGTGCTGGTTATTAGTGTACCTGGCAGGACTTGTACGTTCTGGTTATTAGCGTACCTGGCAGGACGTGTACGTGCTGGTTATTAGTGTACCTGGCAGGACTTGTACGTTCTGGTTATTAGCGTACCTGGCAGGACGTGTACGTGCTGGTGACCGTCCATGTGGTGTGGGAAGTGACCAGTCAGCTCACAGAATAACTTCACCTGCGCACGCAACTCCAACTCCACCTGGATTCCAAAGCAGAGTCAGGCAGATAAAAACATCTACAGTCCTAAAGATCTTACACTTTCTGAGCAGTAGAGAGGTGGAATGCTTTATCACTACACAACTATATCAGTGTAATGTGTTAAAACTAATCTCAAAACCCAAATGTTGACATCATGGCCCCTGTTCTTTATACACACCGTTATCTAGGTTTAACCTTGTCCTTGTTCTAAATAATACCACATGCATGTTATGGCATTGTAGTGATTTGAAGGAATCTTGAATATTAGCTTCTCTGTAGGATACAAATATTCTAATAAACAATAAAAAGTCAGACATGATTTTAAAATCTAATTTACACATTACATTATACTCCTTCCCTAAGGCAGGGGTGTCAAATTCCAGGACTGGAGTTAAACCTGCAGACGCTGCGGTCCTCCAGGACTGGAGTTAAACCTGCAGGCGCTGCGGCCCTCCAGGACTGGAATTAAACCTGCAGACGCTGCGGTCCTCCAGGACTGGAGTTAAACCTGCAGACACTGCGGCCCTCCAGGACTGGAGTTAAACCTGCAGACACTGCGGCCCTCCAGGACTGGAGTTAAACCTGCAGGCGCTGCGGCCCTCCAGGACTGGATACTCAGTCTCAGCCTTCGTACGCAGCATCTGATGCATAGGCTTGCATAAGCTGCATCAGCACTCATTGGCTAGCACCACTGTCAATCACAGGAGCGTGTGCGTATTTCCGGTACGACACGGTGCATTGGGTTTTATCAGTCCGCCGCAAAACAAGATGTGCTAACTAATCGGTACAAATGCTGCGAATCAATCAAGAACAATGAGTGTTTCAGACCATGAGCTTAACGCTGGATTGAAGAAAGTTTTTGAAGTTCACAACATTTCTTCGGTGTGATAGACTGTTTTACTGGAGATCGCCGTGCCATTTGTGTAAATTTGTTTCAAGCGGATCTGTTTTTCTTGTAGTGCTGTTTCTGAATCAACCGCCCTCTGTACCGCCTCAATACATCACGGAATATAGACGGTCTGTGGTTGGTTATATTGCATGTCAATCAAAGGCGCCATCTAGTCAAAGTGGACAGCTCTTTACTGCGTTAGGCAAGTCGATGAAGTCTGGCCTTCGCGAACCTAGGATTCTGAAAGCTGTGCTCTACAGAAGTCCCCTATAGTTTAATTAATCACTGCCGGGGTTAGTCACCTGTAGTCCTAGTGTCCTACTATACTTACGTTTTACAGTATTCATTTAAGTCACTTAGCAGACGCTCTTATCCAGATAACATTCAAGTTTTAAAATACATTGGCCCAGCTGGGGTTGATGGCAAATTTTGATAACTTCGTATGTATAAATTCAAGGAATTCAAATTACTGGTATTCAATTAAATAGATTTTAAGATCTGCTGCACTGATTTTTGTTCTTACAAATTAATTGAAATAATACTTAAGTTTTTTCAAATTTTATACAAAAATCAAGCTTGGCTCTTCATAAGATGTCTGTTTTCTAAGGTGTCAAATATCGTCTAACTGTGCCTTAGCAATGCCCGATTGGGCCTTAGCAACGATCAGCCCTGGGGTAACGCAGCCATCAGCCCTGGGGTAACGCAGGGATCTGCCCTAAGGTAACGCAGGGATCAGCCCTGGGGTAGCGCAGGGATCAGCCTTGGGGTAGCGCAGGGATCAGCCCTGGGGTAGCGCAGGGATCAGCCCTGGGGTAGCGGTTATCAGCCCTGGGGTAGAGGAGTTATGTTTCCCACACTGAGACGTTTCTGTGATGGTTCAGACGTCACACACTGTTCCACAGGTCAGGCTAGTCAAACCACCACTTTCTGTGACATCTTCACAAATATGGCTGCAGGTTCTATTTACACACAATTTTTAAACAGGTTTTACTTGTTTATGTGCTTTTCTTTATATTGAGAACAGCACTGAGCTTCATTATCAAATTTCCTATCAAAAAAATGTTTTTCTGAAAATGTTACAATTTACTGAGGTTTCTGTGTACAAACACACTGTGAAAAACCAGTGAGGTTTTTTGTCATGTCTAGATTTTGTCATAAAAGCAGATTTTTTTAGGGATATTAAGCTTGAGTTCCTTCTTGTTTCAGACACAACACTGTTGTTCTAAGCCAGCAGGTGACATTCCTGCCCTTCCTAACCAGAGCTGAGAGATGAAAAGGGGTTGGAAGTTTGGGAAAGGCACCTCTGCCATGCACCTTTCAGAAACTGCCACTTATAGTTCTACTGTTGAGCTACAAGCAGGGCATATATTCACCTCTGCATTTCCTTTCATAAAAATAAAATAAATAGAATTATGTGAAGTGAGCATGCTGCTCTCTGTTTCCGTTTACTCCATTTTAGGTCACCCGTCAACAGGCTGATTACCTTCTGCACAAATGGGACAGGACTGGCTGTGACGAAGGCAGAAGGGTGGGTTTCTCAAGTTACATCTGTTTGTTCCAGATACCTACAGGCTACCAGTTACCATGGCCGTGACCGAATATGACCCCCTATTCCCTGTCCACTGTCCCTTGTCCACTCAGACCCCTGTCTGCCATGTGCCCTGTCCCCTCACTTTGCAAGCAGTGTGCGAAATAAATCCTGCAAAACTCTTTCCAAACTAGTGAGGAAGTAGTTTGTAATATTTTTTTTATTTTTTTATTGAGAATATCAATCAGTTTACATATGATGATGGTTACAAAGTGTAGATTATGAATGAAGATTGAATTAACAAACATTTTTAATATTACCCGCTCTTGTACCATAGATATGCATATACACTCATACGTTTTTACTTCCAGGTTACTTCCGGGTTACTTACTGAAATTGTCGGATGAGTGCACAGTTCTGCAGATGAGTGTGCTCCTGAATTCCCTGAACAAAACCTCAGAAATAAGGGGTTCATCCTGGTATTTTAAGTGCCCCCATTTGTGATAGTCACCCACTCAAAAGCTTTTCGACTTTGACTCACGGCCATGAGTGAGACAAGAGTCTATTCCCCTCAGCGCTCGTTCTCCTGTAGTACTGTGTGTGGCCTGTAGGGTGTAAAATAGTCACTGGATCTCCTGTAGTACTGTGTGTTCTGTAGGGTGTAAAATAGTCACTGCCTCTCCTGTAGTACTGTGTGTTCTGTAGTGTGTAAAATAGTCACTGGCTCTCCTGTAGTACTGTGTGTGGCCTGTAGGGTGTAAAATAGTCACTGCCTCTCCTGTAGTACTGTGTGTGGCCTGTAGGGTGTAAAATAGTCACTGGCTCTCCTGTAGTACTGTGTGTGGCCTGTAGGGCGTAAAATAGTCACTGCCTCTCCTGTACTATTTTGTGTGGCCTGTAGGGTCAAAAATGTGTTTAATATGTATTTTTTTTATTTTATATTCAACATTATGACTATTCATGTTTACATGAACACCACATAAAAGGGTCTTTGGAAAAAAGTGTAGTTAGTATGCAATTGGCTGCTTTTCAGTTTTTCTTTCAACTGCTTTGCACAACAACTTTCCACATCCCTCCGCTCATGCAAATGATTGTATCTATGAAAATAATGTAACTTCACTGTTCATATTACAGGAAATGCAAACTATGTTAATATTGCTGCGCTTCCATCATCTGCAAGTCAAAGTGTTCAAGGAAGTCAGGGGTGGCCAACATTAGTAAACATAACTGCATTCATCACATCTCAAAGCATGTTTGACACACATTAAATTATGCCGTGGTGTAAACCTCCACAGCATAGCCATGCAGGAGACAAGAGCTTTCAAGAAGGTCTGACATCATTTTAAAAAAAACACACACACTGAAAAGGAGTTCCTTCCATAAAATAAACACCTGTATGAAATACAAAATGACTTCTGTAGGCGTGGTGACTTTGAAATGGTGTCCACTAATCAAATTAAGTTTACACAATAGAACAGGAAGGTTTGTATGGCCTATAGCAGCGATCTGCTGATTTCCTCCATATTGGAGGGCTTGCGCATGGCAGGCTACGACAACAACCACCGTGTGTCAAACTCAGGAACGATTGAGCAAGACAACAACCGCTTACCATTCCAAATACAGCACTCAAGAGCAGAGCGCGGCTGGCGCCTGTAACTTACCTCTGCCATGCTGAGTTGGCCATTCTGCAGCTCCTTGCGGAAGCCCATCTTTCCATGGAAAAACCCGTCGTCCTTCAACAGCGTTGACCCACTCCTGAGATTTGGACAAACCGGGAGACCTTCCGAAAGGTTCGCGTGCAGGCCGATCGGCATGGCATGGCTTTGAGGTGAGGAAGAGTAACGTTAAAGATTTTCAGACTAGAGTAGCTTTCACGTGCGCTACATCGAAGCTTAAATTAAACCTTATGATTATATCATATAGGCCTACTTCCCCCAGAGTGAAAAACTGATGAAACCACTTTAAGTGTATATGTTTGGTTATTAACCTGCACTAAGGTTACGGCACTGTCCGTACAGTGTCAGAAGGGATTAAATAAAACTGTGGGTCGTCGTCCCAACCCTAACCCTAACCCTAACATGTATTTTAACCGGATTTAGAAGTCTGTGCGCTGATGATTTGCTGTCATTCATATAAATTGTGTGTGTCCCGGTGGCTGTGTGGGCTTACCGCTTTGCCAGGTCAGCCGCGTCTTTGGCCGAACACGCGTTGACCAGCAGCGACACATTGGAAATCGCCCCAGCTTGAAAACAGTCCACTATTCCTCGATTCCTCCTCCGGCAATACCCAAAATCATCTCCAGTAACAACCAACTTGACTTTGGGTTGTGGCATTCTCGCTGACAGCAGCTGACAGCAGAAAGAAACCGGTGTAGACTGTCACAGCTTTCCATAAGCATGCAAAGTGGAGTGCGCCGCAATCATTCATACAGAAAGCACCATGGCACCGCCTTCAAACAAAACCAGCATCCCAGATTACCACTGACACGTTAACTTTAGTTCACATTCATTTAGCCGGTGTCCTGACACCATTCAGCTAACGTTACAGAGGTTGCCATATTTACACAACTTTAGTCGCCTAGCTAAAATTAGCAAGCAAGTAACAAATACTTCACAACAGTCTCCGGTGTTTGCATGTATTAGGACACAGGGCCCATTTCTTTTAGCCCGCTAAAAAATTAAAACCCAAACCGTGTCCCGATATTACCTCAAACTGTTATAAAACAGTGGTTAGTAGCCTAAACTACAGATGGCTCTGTTGGGTTCACACCCAACCAATAGATATTTATTCGATTCAGCCATATGGAAACTGAATAGATATGAAAAGCTGCTTTTCGCCACTTTCAGATGTAGCGAACGAGTATTTTAAGGACACCCATAACAGACGAACAATCACAACTTGGTTATTTTTTATCATCATTGATAACGTCAGGTAAAATAAGGATTAAACTAACAAAGTATCAGTGAGATAGCCAACAAGCTACTGTATGCACACGCAGGCGGCATATAAAAGCTAACGAACTACCAAACGTTACGCATGACAATCCTAAAAGTATTTATTAATAAGTATTCGAGTGTAATTGGCTGAAAAACAAATGCTTACCCATTTTTAATACACGCGTTTTTCCATAAATGCAAATACCCAGTCAGGCATTGGAACACGTTAGCCACAGAGCACTTAGGGGTTAAATTGGTTACGTAGCGTGTTCCTTTTCCGGTTATTCACGCCCTCTAGTGCATTTTACGGGAAATGGCCATGTAATACCAGTAATACCCGTACACCTTTACTTGTGATTCCACAATGTGGCCAAACATCAGACATCACTAACATCAGAGTATACAGACTCTCAACAGACTTCATAGGCAGTCTAATTTATGTTACAGTAAATCACAGGGGTCTTAAACATAAAGGGCAGGTTTCCCAGACAAGGATTAAGTCTAGTCTTGGACTAAAAACATTTCCCCAATGGTGATATTCACTGAAAACCAAAATTTTGACTTGGACTAAGGCTTAATCCTTGTCTGGGAAAGCATACAAAAATTATATATATATATATACTGTAAAAACAGAGTAAAGCATTCCAGTTGCCTTACCATACTGCAAAGGTTTAATTCCCCTGGACTACTCAAACACTCAGCCTTGTGGAAATGTGCCTGATGTTCACCTGGCTGGTTTTTGACATGATGTGTTCTGTCAGTGTGAGATAATCACAAGGTAAACACAGGTGTGACTGGCTAACTTCATTTAAGGCTGTGGCGGGGGTCACAGTACTCTAAAATTACCTGCCATGGGTATAATACTTTCAGTTATTATGTCATTTTTATTTTTGATCAGACTGTGTCAGCAAGAACAGTCCATTGACAACTACATAGAAAGGGATATTATAGTAGGGTTGCAGTGCATAAACCCCTCATTACAAAGACGAATGCACATTTGAGAGTTCAGTGGTGCAAAAACCATATGCACTGGTCTACAGAGATGTGGAAAAAAAAGTGATATGGTCAGATGAGTCATCCTTCACCATATTCTCGACAAGTGGGCGAGTGCATGTGTGGCGTACACCAAGAGAATGGTACAGGCGTGAATGCTTGACCCCTAGTCTGGTGGCTCTGTTATGCTGTGGGGGGCATTTTCCTGGCATGGTTTGGGTCCACTTGTCTCCTTAGAGGGAAGGGTCACTGCAAATCAATACAAAGTTATTCTGAGTGATCACCTTTATCCTAAGATTAAACATTTCCATCCTGACGGGAGTTGTCTCTTCCAGGATGACATTGCCCGCATCCACAGGGCACGAGGGATCACTGAATGGTTTGATGAGTATGAAAATGATGTGAATCATATGCTATGGCCTTCGCAGTCACCAGATCTCAACCCAATTGAACACCTATGGGAGATTTTGGACCGACGTGTTAGACAGCGCTCTCTACCACCACCATCAAAGCACCAAATGAGGGAAGAATAGTGTTCCATCCCTCCAGTTCCAGAGACTTGTAGAATCTATGCCAAGGTGCAGTGACGCTGTTCTGGCAGCTCATGGTTATGTTGGTGTTTCCTTTAATTTGTCACCCGTCTGTATACAATAAAGGGTTAGGGTACATGGCATCATGAACTCCATGAAATACCAGGAAATTGTAAATCTGAATCTGGCTGCCTCTGCCAGGAAACTAAAACTGGGTCATCGTTGGATCTTCCAGCAGGACAATGATCCAAAACATACGTCCAAATCAACACAAAAATGGTTAACTGAACACAAAATCAAGCTTCTGCCATGGCCATCTCAGTCCCCTGACCTAAACCTCATTGAAAACCTGTGGGCTGAGCTGAAGAGGAGAGTGCACAAGAGAGGACCTAGGACTCTGGATGATCTGGAGAGATTCTGTAAAGAGGAATGGTCTCAGATTCCTTGCTCTGTATTCTCCAACCTTATTAGATGTTACGGGAGAAGACTCAGTGCTGTTTTATTGGCAAAGGGAGGTTGTACAAAGTATTAAATGCAGGGGTACCAATAATTGTGGCACACGTGGTTTTGTTAAAAATAATTATTTCTTGATGAGGGATTTTTTTTTTCTCAGAATAAATTTACTTGAATTAAAGGTTGGATTTTTCTAATTTTTTCAGTGTGAGATTAAGCTCACAAATACTTCACAACGGTCTTAATGGTGAATTTTTTATAACCCTTTTTACTCATCTTTACCAGGAGTGCCAATAATGGAGGGCACTGTATACAGTGAGCACCATAATTCATTGGACAGTGACACATTTTTGTTGTTATTTTGCTTCTGTACTCTAGCACTTTGTTTTGAAAGGATACAGTGACAATGAAGTGCAGACTGTCAGCTTTAATTTAAGAGTATTTTCATCCATATCGGATGAACCGGTTAGGAATTATAGAACCTTTTGTACATAGTCCCATTTTCGGGCATAAAAAATATCCTTTGCATGCCATAACTTCCTGATGTCTGTGACCCAACAATATCAAAAGACTCTTGATATCTTATTTTCTGGTACTTCTACAAGCGATACTATAACCTCTCTGCATTTGAATGGATCTCTATGGGAATTAGGGGGTGGGACTAGATTTAGCTGTAAATTACACTGGGACAGTGTGGAACACATGGTTGACTAAATGGCTCTAAGTCATCAAGGGTCTGAGGTATCAAACAAGCCTCAAACCATCACTCTGCTGCCCGATATGCAGTAGATATGGATGAATCACTTTAAGGATTGTTTCTCCTGACAACTGTTCCTGTTGAACTCTATAGAAAAACAAGTCAGGAGAAGAAACCCTTCAAGTTATCCATCCATATCTACTGCATATCTGGCAGCAGAGTGATGGTTTAAGGCTTGTTTGATACGCCAGACCCTTGATGACTTAGAGCCATTTAGCCAACCATGTGTTCCATACTGTTCCAGTGTAATTTACAGCTAAATCTAGTCCCATCCCCCAATTCCCATAGAGATCCATTCAAATGCAGAGGTTATAGTATTGCTTTTCATTGTATCCTTTCAAACTCAAAGTGCTAGAGTACAGAACCAAAATAACAAAAAAATGTGTCACTGTCCAATGAATTATGGTGCTCACTGTATATTAAAAACTATTTACGAAGTTTCAGAAAGTGAAACACCAACCATTGGAGGTTTAACAAACATTTTGAACAAAGAGAAACTTTGTTAAATATCGCAACGATTTGCCTTCTCAAATCAGAGTAATATACTACATACAGTGCAGCATTCGTTACCTATCATACACGCTTAGGCTATTCCTGTAGTACAGTAAGCCACTGAGCTGTAAGATAACGCAGATCCGTGGGATCTTCCGCGCTTCCACTGTTTGCCCAATAGCCTTTGACTATTTAAACGCTGGAAGTTAATAGACTCAATCCGATTTTCTATTCTACGAATCAGAGTGCTTTCAGTGGCGATCTTTCTGGGGCCGCATTTCTCACAACAAGGAACTGGAAGGACCCAATCAACGAAGGAGTGTCTACTCTCAACCAATCACATCAGTGGCTTGATCTCCGAAAGAAATCGTCTTGGCCAGTGCCACGGAGCAGCAGCATTCACTACTTCCGTAAATCTCGAGTTGTCAGGCTATGATTGGTTAACGTCAGCACTCATTTCGAACAGTGTGTGTCTGCACCCAATCCACATATTTCCTCTGAAGCGATTACTAATGTGCTTAGATAACCTGCGACTCGCAAACAATGAGACTTATTCAAGAGATTCACTTGCGCATCTTTTTTAAATTGTTTCTGCTGTTTTGTATTTTACTGCAAGGTGAGGGGCGCGAAGTGGAGAGCAGCTTTGTCACCTGCGGGTCCCTGGTGAAATTGCTTAATACAAGGCACAACGTCAGGCTCCACTCACACGATGTCAAATACGGATCAGGTAGGCTAAAGTGTTTTCAGTTATTATAACAATAGCCTACTTTACTCCAAACAAGTGCAACTGTCTTTGACATGCCGTTGTTTGGAGTAGCCTAGAATGTTTGAAATGGTTGGTTTAAATAACACTGCGTTCACCATTAGCCCACTGTTCTTTTTCTGAGAATTTCTGTTATAGTTTCCCATCCGCATAATGGGCATGCACATTTGGTCCATTTATTCATATATCATACATGGCCGTGGGCAACTTTATGCTTCCAGTTTGATCCAATATCCGTTCAATTCTAGTTGCGCCTTGACTGATGTTGACAACCGAAGCGCAGCGTTTGGGTTTAAATCAGTCAAATCTACTGAGGAACGCGTGCACACTCGTGTTTCTGTAACAATATTACCTTTCTCGTATTATTGGGCATTTTGTCAAGCTGCCCAATTTTGGAATAACCGGTTAAACCAGTTTTGAAACGTTGAAACGGCGATTCATTCTTTTTCTGCTTGTCTTGTCCCAAAGGGACGGTCAGGTGCAATACCCGACATACAGGTGCATAGGCTACCTGTTTGAATCCAAATAGAACTTGAAATAATCAGCAGTGCATCACAGATTTGGGCACTCTTATCCACTCTTGTACTCAGATTATGACTACTCTTAATTTGTTCTTTGAGGACAGTTATGATAATAGAGGCATAGCTAGATCTTCATAACATCATGGGCACACATATTCCTCACAAGTTGGATAAGCAGTTTATACACTGCGAGGGTTGCTAGTAAAATGAATGGTGGTAAAGAATCAGCATGCAGTTTGTTGTAATGCCAGCTTCTCCTTGCAGGTAGCGGGCAGCAGTCCGTCACTGGAGTGGAGGCCGCGGATGATGGCAATAGCTACTGGCGCATTCGGGGGAAGCCCAACTCCACATGCCAACGAGGGGTACCCGTCAGGTGTGGCCAGGCCATCCGGATTACCCACATGAAGACAGGCCGTAACCTGCACTCCCACCACTTCACCTCTCCGCTGTCAAACAACCAGGTAACAGGGAAGTCCCCTCTGAGTGCTTGTGTGTGCAGACAAGGCCGTTTATAAAGCAACATGACAACCTAGAATTCCATCAAAGACTGTACTAGATAATATCCTGTTTGGTTGAGTTATACCCCTGCTGAGTAATTAAAGGGTGCTTCCCCACAGGAAGTGAGTGCTTAGGAATTTGATTCCCCACAGGAAGTGAGTGCATTAGGAATTTGATTCCCCGCAGGAAGTGAGTGCATTAGGAATTTGCTTCCCCACAGGAAGTGAGTGCATTAGGAATTTGTTTCCCCACAGGAAGTGAGTGCATTAGGAATTTGATTCCCCGCAGGAAGTGAGTGCATTAGGAATTTGCTTCCCCACAGGAAGTGAGTGCATTAGGAATTTGTTTCCCCACCGGAAGTGAGTGCATTAGGAATTTGATTCCCCGCAGGAAGTGAGTGCATTAGGAATTTGTTTTCCCACAGGAAGTGAGTGCATTAGGAATTTGATTCCCCGCAGGAAGTGAGTGCATTAGGAATTTGTTTCCCCACAGGAAGTGAGTGCATTAGGAATTTGATTCCCCGCAGGAAGTGAGTGCATTAGGAATTTGATTCCCCGCAGGAAGTGAGTGCATTAGGAATTTGATTCCCCGCAGGAAGTGAGTGCATTAGGAATTTGATTCCCCGCAGGAAGTGAGTGCATTAGGAATTTGTTTCCCCAGAGGAAGTGAGTGCATTTGAATAGTCAAAAAAATAGCTCCTTTTTCCTTTCCTTGCAGCTTTTCCTTGACCTCGCCAGAAAACGTCACGGGGGTCAAGGAAAAGTTGGAAGGAGAGATTTACAAGGAATCTAGTGTCTACTGTGGAATTTGAACCTCCTCCTCTACGTTGCATCGTGGTGCGACGTCAAGTCGTATTGACGTGAATGTTCAACATAGCGAACTACAACTTCACAAAAAATTACGACAAAAGGCGTATCATTGCCGTCTGTATTTCACTTGAACCGTTTGTTTTATTTCGGCAAATTTTAGCCTCGTAATATATTTGGTGTATTGTCTGATTGTGTCATGGATTGTTTACTTTCTATTGTAAGCCAATACTAACCAACAATACTAGCTATTCATATTTGGATTTCTGCCATTTCTCAGATGTTCGCCTTGTTGTTTGAATTTGGTAATTTCCGGAAAACTCAGATGCTTATGTAAACATTGGCAGCATTACATTGTGGGGCGCGAATACTACCTTCCGAAAAGGATAGTCCAGAGCATCCTTTGTGAAAGGACGGATAAAAGGAATCGTGAAGCTCCTTTCCTTCTCAATATAAGAAATTTGAACGGTCCTTAGCATGGCTGCACGGGAAATATTTCCGGTTCATGCGATCTAAATGATCCTTCCTTGGTCGAATTTGACTATTCGAATGCAGCCACTGTGAGTGTGTTAGATTTTCCCCACAGGAAGTGAGTGCATTAGGAATTTGTTTCATCACAGGAAGTGAGTGTGTCAGGAATTTGATTCCCCACAGGAAGTGAGTGCATTAGGAATTTGTTTCCCCACAGGAAGTGAGTGCATTAGGAATTTGTTTCCCCACAGGAAGTGAGTGCATTAGGAATTTGTTTCCCCACAGGAAGTGAGTGTGTCAGGAATTTGATTCCCCACAGGAAGTGAGTGCATTAGGAATTTGTTTCCCCACAGGAAGTGAGTGCATTAGGAATTTGTTTCATCACAGGAAGTGAGTGCATTAGGAATTTGTTTCCCCACAGGAAGTGAGTGCGTTAGGAGTTTGTTTCCCCGCTGGAAGTTAGCAGTGTGGGGCCTTTGTTTCCCTACAGGAAGTAAGCGCATTCGGGGAGAACGGAGAAGGGGATGACCTGGACGTGTGGACGGTCCAGTGTGGCGGGACACTCTGGGAGCGGGAGGAGGCCGTTCGGTTTAAACACAAGGGGACAGAGGTCTTCCTGAGCGTGACCGGGGAGCAGTACGGACACCCAATCAGGGGACAGAGAGAGGTGCACGGCATGTCCAGCCCCAGCCATCACAACTATTGGCGTGCGATGGAGGGGGTGTTCATCCAGCCCGGCTCTGATACCCCCCGCCATGATGAACTCTAAAACAGAACGGACTGTCCCTTTCTTTATAGAAAAACATTTCCCACTTTTTACTGTGTAGGTGCACTCCTTATTCCTGGTTCCTTGATTTGTGTCAGATTGACCCATTTGAAGTGATAAATTGAGTATTTTACAGGTGTATTTATTTTTCTGACTTATTAGGTTTGCTTCATTTTCTGTACACTGGTTTTGTTTTTTTTGTTGGCTTTTTGGGCACCAGAAGGGAAATTTCAGGAATTGCTTTACAACAAAGTAACTGTGGACAAAAGTGTCTAACTTTGTCGATGTGGAGTTCATGAATGAATTACCGGGTTATGATGAAGCCAAGTTTTAAATTCTGTTGCAGACAGTTCGGGAACTTGACTGGAGTATACATAAACATGTGTAATCATTTCAGTGTCCATTCTTGTAGCTTCTTGAAGGGGAGGGGAGGGGAGGGGAGGGGAGGGGAGGGGAGGGGGGTGTTTGTAGTGAGAAAAAGCTTGGAATCGTTTTGGACAGGCAGCAGTCATATTCTTGGTCAGTTGTTCATAGACTGTGGAGTGGGGTGGGTATTCCAGTGGCTCTTGGCCTATCTATAAGTGCTATTGATGCAGTCTCCTTTAAATAGGCTGATTGAATGTAGATACTTTTATTGCAGTTGCATTTTAGGCCGTCATACGCAGACCAAACCAATCGATGGAAATGGTTTATTTATGGTGTGTTATTCATGATGGCAATGTCACCAATGAATAAACCATCACATGCTGCTGTACATTTTTACATGTTATAACAGCTGTTTTAAGTGATGACTTAAGATGGCAAACCTAAAGCAGACCATGGTCACGTTTGATATGAGAAAAGTACTGCATGCTGTAGCATGCACAGTGTCATATTTCACCAATAAGGCTGTTGTTTGGCACAGATACAGGCCAAAACTGTCACTGAAGTTGTCAATGCCTTCTTAGAAAAATATTTTATTTGCACTTTTTGCCGAAAGGAACATGCCTTTTAATAATCACACACATTCCTATAAAGATGCATACATACACACATACACACTCTTCTATGCATTATTGTTAATACAGTATGCCCAAGAGCAGGTGATTCTACTAATTTGACCATTACAGCAGTAGAATAGTTTACAAGATAGTACATTTATCCCTAAAAAATAATAGAACAGTTAAGGAAAATTTAAATGTGTGTGGGACCTTTTTATTTCCATGTCCAATGTGCACTAATACACATTTCTGCAGCCACTGGAACAGGCAGTTTTTTGGGGTGGAGTTATGTAAGGATCAAAGTTTTTTTTGTTTTTATTTTATGTTTACCTCAAATTACCTGGACTAAATAAAACCATATGTGATTTTTGCCATGGTTTATTATTCTTGGTGTATGTGTGTATCTGCAGATAAAAGACCATTTCTGTGAATGCTGGGGATTACTTAGGAAACAAGAAATTCATCAAAATAAAAACGGCATGCAATATAGTCTGTGGATATTTTATATGCCCTTCTAACAGTATTAAATGTTTCATACTCTGCAGAATAATTTGCAGGGGTTCTCAGGAAATTAAAAACAGGAAGAGACCAGAAACTTGTCTAAAACGCCTTCTTTCATTGACGAACTGTGAGAAAATGGCATCATTGGATTTTTTTTAACAAAACAATTGGCTTGTTAAAATATGACTGAATGAAAATAAGATCGTTTTATTTTCACGATATGGTTTAGCAAACTTTGGACATCAAGGATATTACTGCACAGTGATATCATCAGAAAAGACCCTTGGCGCCCCTGGTGGTATTAGGCTGTTTTGAGCCAATGAGACAGACTGAAAATAGCAGTAGAATTGCGTGGACAATGAAAACAATGTTTCCGCTTTGGTTTACATGCTCGTGTAACGTATCTTGCCTCTCTGTCTTACAATCTTATTTCTTAATACAAAAATGCATCTACAGTAGCTACATCCGGATGGTCATTTGTTTTGCTAATTGGATCTTCAAATGGAAAACTATAATTCATGATGAGCTTTTCCCGCCCACATATTTGTTTTCTATCAGAAAAAAAGAGGAAACGCTCATTGTTAAAGCCGCTGTAGTAATTAATGAATGATCATATTTCATAGTAAAGTTTGTGTTCCACCAAGTCCCTGGGTGGTTAAATGAGCACCTGTTGATTCTGCCCCGCCGTTTGTGGCCCTACAAAAGCGTTGGATGGTTTAATTTGCCATTGTGTGCTTGATAAAGGTACTTAACCCGAATCACTTCAGTAAATATCCAGCTGTATAACTGGGGTTGTATGTAAAGACTGTGAAACCTTTAGTCAATAAACTGATCTTTTCAGTAGCCTACCCTATATACATAGTTGTCCTAGTTTTCTTTAAAATGTTAAATTTGTTTTTAAAATACTGTTAACGTGACATGCCACATATTTTGTCAAATACTTTTTCAAACAGGCCTAGCCTAGGCCTACATATAAATTGCATTTCCCGTACATGCAAGTCAGCTTTAAAACTATATTTAAACTCTCAATATTTATTTTTAAGTTTCAAGCTGTAGCCTACTTTGTAATTTAATAAAGTACAGCTTGCAGCTGATTTACATCTACAGCCACTTTGATATTTAGAGGTGTGGCATGCCTACTCTTATAAGGACAGCGCTTCCCCTCGGAATATCATGCAGTTTTAAGGGAACTGCTCTGCTCTACTCTGCTGTTTTTGTCCGCACAGTGCGTCACGCTTTGTGTCCGGAAGATGGCGTCATGCCATTCTTTTTCTATATATATATATATATATATATATATAAAATTTCAATAACCGGTTTAAACAACGCAAATGAGTTATGCATGTACGGCGGCGGAATTGTTTGAAAGTGTTATATTTACATAAATACCCATCACCTTCCCCCAGGCGCTAATTATTTATCTCGTGGGCTGGGTTAAATTACACATTACACATGACCCGCCTTTTTCGCAACTGACAGCATTACTGCTTTAAGTGTTTTCTCTTATAGGGGCGATTTTTATTTTTTAAAATATTGGTAATAATAATTAGGCAACACAACACACAATCCACTTGTTATGAATGTATCTCAATCAGCCTACAGCAAATCCGACACTGGAGATTACATTTGGTCAGGCATAGGTTACATTCGTTCGTTTGTCAAATAGCATTATATAGTGAGTGAAAATGCAGAAGTTGCAAAAAATAAAAAATAAAATCAGCAAGCACTGATTATGTGTCTCATTAGGCGACCGTACGAACTTCCCTTATCGTGGTAACTTAAAAGTCAAGAGTGGCGGGGGTTCACGCTGTTACTTAAAGTATAAACCCGTCATTAAAGGTTTGAGCTGTTAATGAGATGTAAATCATAACTGAACACGGTTTTCACACGTCCTACGTATAAATCACATTAAACCAAAACATTCACATGTAGCCTGTAGTCCATAGAAACGCAGACATTAGGCTACCTATACTCGCGTTTTATTCTGCCAATACTGCATACCAACAGAGGTGAGACCTTGATTATTAGTAGCCTACTGTGCAATATTAATGATAGGCTATCTTTCTTATTTCTACCTTGTCTTTATTTCAGACAAGCGTGTGCAAACGTCATCAAATGACAAAAGCCATGCGAACACTTAAAACGTTTAATTTTAACTGCTAATAATACAAAGCTGAAATATTGCTAAAATGTATTCTCATGTTAGTTTCAAACGTTATTTGCAGCTAGATTCACATTTATCGGCGACTTGGAGGAGCAACATAGTCTATACAAATATCAATTTAATAGGGGGAAATCCGGGTTTAACCGATCATTTCATTTAGCGTAGGCTATTGCGCTCATTTTAAGTGCTGGTCAAATAGATTGTTAATAGAGCTTTACTGATTTTAAACGATGAAATCATGAAAATGTCTGCACTTGGTTGCTCCGAATAGAATTAGACTACATTGCTAAAGACACGTGATCGCCGAAAGGGGGAGTCTGAAAGCGAATTTATAAGAAGTTCCAATTTCATTAAATTAAAACTGACGATTATTACAGTAAATGTAAAAGTTTCTAGTTCCGTATTTTGAAGTGCTGAGGTATCAGCATCAAAAATATACATGCCTATTTAAGAATAAGCCTCATTCCTGAGTCGTTTTAAAATGACCCTGTAGCCTACTTGTTCGCCTATATTGGGAAATAGCAGTTCTTGTTTACGAACAAGTTGGTGTCTTATTTATAGGCTATTTAAATTAGTACGAGCCTACTACTACTACTACTACTACCACTACTACTAATAATAATAATAAAATCATCTGTGCATTGCACTGTAGCCTATAGCACCATTGATCTTATGGCCAAATGAACAAATGAACCACGTTGGAGTTGGGTTTCGGCTTAGGTAGGCCTCCCTCCCGCCTTTGGATAATGCTGCAAGCCAGAGTCGCGCCATCTTGTTTACGTGTGAAATAGGCAACACACGAAATTACTAGACCCCATAGCCGTTATTTTACGAGGAACTTCAACGTTTTAAATTTTTTTTTTTTTATCCAAGAGGTTTCGTATACAGATCTGCGACCCACGCCAGCCATTAACGTGTCGATTGCAAGGCTCTTTATTAGCGCATTTTCTGTGATTAATGTTAAATAGTGTAAATAAATAAAATATGTTCTGATAGCCTACACTGTGCAGACTGGTCTTTACACCTTCTAGGCTTAAAAGAAAACGGTTTCACGACCCCCTCAAATTTACAATCCCCCACCTTCGCCCTCTAGTTTCGTTCATGTAAACAAAAGATAGCAAAGCGACTGTAGGCTATATGCATCATTTAATTCACAGAATTAACTGCCCAATGTGCATGTCGGGGGGGGCTATAAGATGAACGGTGGGGTCGAGGGCTCTAGGCGGGGGGTCATAACCTCTTTAAATCTTCAAAGGCGCTGCCGCCTGTGCAGCTGTCAGGCCCTGTGCTGACCAATGCTTCATAAGGTCAGGACACGCAAACAATGCGTCTCCGGGCTCTGCTCTCTCGGTAACTGGACATTTACTCCCACAGAAACGTCCATTCCTAGCAATGCCAACACTTTCAGAAACCCCGCACACACAAAAAAAGCGAGTGGGAAGGAGGTGGGAGGAGCCTGACGGAAGAATAGCTATCTCGTGCTCGGCTCATATCGCCAGTGTGGGAAAGCGAAAAGAACTTTATAGTGCTCACTGGGCCACCCAAGAGTTCGGCCGAACCACTTGAAAAGAAGTGTCAAAGAAAGGGAGGAGGGCTTCTCAAAAACCTATTGCCAAAACAAAAATGTATACGACCATATGAAATTACAAGCTCAAAGCCACATCTCCCGTTAGAAAATGGCTGAATATTGCACAAGCATGCAGTCCACGTTTGAACTAATTTAAACCGCCAACAGGGAGCTGGACAGCCTAATATTTTATGATTTTGGGAGTCATGCAGACCAGATTTAGTTGTAGTAGCACCAGAACTCACAGAAAATGCTTGAAAAATTAATTAAAAATAAGTTAATTGATCTTTATGCAGCAACCTGTATATATGACACACACTTGATTTTTTTGTCTGTTTATTAACACGTGACATTTTTTATAAAGTTTTTCATTAGTGAACGTTAACATTTGTATATGACTTTAATGTCACTATTAAAAGCACCACAAATTTTAAACATACATTTTCACTGCACAAAAAAAATCAAAAGCTTGAAAATCTTACTTGCTAGGCTACCGCATATTTACCATATTGGTGGGTATATGATTCTTGGGGATTTTAATGAGCAATGTCACTGGACAAGTATGAACATTTTATGAATTAATAAAAAACAGTGATCTTCAAAAGCACTATACTGGCATGGTTTGAAAAAGTCCCTATTTATAGTTCTTAAAAATAATAATAATAAT
Source organism: Synaphobranchus kaupii (assembly GCA_029718625.1). Classification (NCBI taxonomy): domain Eukaryota; kingdom Metazoa; phylum Chordata; class Actinopteri; order Anguilliformes; family Synaphobranchidae; genus Synaphobranchus; species Synaphobranchus kaupii. The sequence continues at coordinate 31,084,496 of CM056376.1, forward strand.
GAAAAAACTATATCAGTTTTCCCCCAAATCAGACATGAAGTTTTGCTACTTGGCATATGAATTGTTTGCAATTACAGAAGAATAACCACAAAAAAAAAAGTTTACATTTGAGAATTTATTGAAATATGTCAAAAGTGTTGCACACTGCTTTAATTGAACGCTAACAACACTGTTCTCTTTCAGGACAGACTTGAGTGTTAGCTGTGTGGCCTGGCTGACCGATGCCCTTTCATTATTGCACTGCTAGCTGATCTAACAGTAGTGCAACAGGGAAAGAGGCTCGGGCAGTAGGATGCTCTGGCCAGGCAGGGTGCAGAACCTCTACAGGAGTCATACACACATCCACATGAGCCACACACATATCCACACGAGTCTGTCTCACACACACACACACACACACACACACACACACACACACACACACACACACACACACACACACACACACACACACACACACACACACACACACACACACACACTCCCCAAAGCAACTGCACAAGCTCACATAAATGCAAATCTTACAAGAATATTATCAAGAATCATGCTACAAATTTAACCTAAAAAAAGCTTCTTCTTTTTAAAAAAACAAAACAAAAAAAACAACAGTGTTAGTAATATAAAATAGTGAGGAAAAACCATGAGCTACATAAAAGGCAAGAATTCACGCTTCTGCAGAATTATCAAGAATAAAACATGGCTGCTCTGTGACTCCAGCCAGACACAATAACACAACCCTGACTTATCTGCTGTTTTCCACACCAAACACACTCAGTGACTATATTCATACTGACCACTTCTACATTTTCCATCCAAACTTTGATCAACAGCTGAGTTGAGATGGGTACTACCTGTTGCCGTATTTTGAGTTTGGCAATCAAGATGCAATCATTTTGGGCACTTTCAGTTCTCCAGTCAAAACAAGAGCTCCATGGGACCATCCCCATTACCTAACCAATCAAAACAAGAGCTCCATGGAACCATCCCCATTACCTAACCAATCAAAACAAGAGCTCCATGGAACCATCCCCATTACCTAACCAATCAAAACAAGAGCTCCATGGAACCATCCCCATTACCTAACCAATCAAAACAAGAGCTCCATGGAACCATCCCCATTACCTAACCAATCAAACCAAGAGCTCCATGGAACCATCCCCATTACCTAACCAATCAAAACAAGAGCTCCATGGAACCATCCACATTACCTAACCAATCAAGAGCAAGAAACTTGCCTAAAACTCCAAAACACCGGTTTCCATGAGCAGTCTCTAAATGCCGTAATTAAATTACCTTATAGTAATTACAGACGGTTATTAAATACACGCCATCATCACACCAAGGGTGGCATTCCAGAAGTTAAAAAATCACGCTCATTTTACCTCATACAGATCATGTAGTTATTTTTTCTTCTCCCAACCATTCTAGTCAAGTAGTAAATAAATCACATTCACAGTGTACATGCCATTTCAGATCACATTCACAGTGTATATGCCATTTCAGATCACATTCACAGTGTACGTGCCATTTCAGATCACATTCACAGTGTACGTGTCATTTCAGATCACATTCACAGTGTACGTGCCATTTCAGATCACATTCACAGTGTACGTGCCATTTCAGATCATATTCACAGTGTACGTGTCATTTCAGATCACATTCACATTGTATGTGCCATTTCAGATCACATTCACAGTGTATGTGCCATTTTTTCATCAGGCCACAGCCTCACAGCGGCCACAGCCAACAGGCTCTACAACTACAACCGTCCAGAACTATTTCAGCACAATTTCACCAGTATTAAAGTTCAAATTCTATTTCTCCTTCTCACAAAAGAAGCTCTATCACAGAGTAATAAACACTCACACACACACGTTAGCGTAAACTCTGCACTGAAGAGACGCGCAAAACCAACTCATGAAAAAATGGCAAGAATCCTTCCATCCTGGATTTCCTGGAAATGGCTGTATGGAGACAGCAGACCTGGAAATGGCTGTATGGACACAGCAGACCATCTGAGTTTGGAAAGTGGGCCCACCCATGGGCTCTCACCCTTCATAATGTGCTAGCGGATACGAAGAATTCGCTCCACCTTCTCTGGGCCATCACCTGAGGGGGGAACGGGGTTAATCACACAGTACTGTTGGGCTGACTCATTCCAAAGCACACCAAAGGTGACTGCATCCTCAGCAGCAGTAAACAAACACCGCACTTATTTTGACACACCTCCCCCAATATTGTGGAAAGAATATTTTACACAGTCTCATTGGCCAAATTCTGAATGAGCTGTAATTACCAGTTAATTAAATTTTAATAAAACAATTCGGCATGGCATTCTGAACACCACACACTTGTTCATAAAACTAAATCCTCAAACACTAACAGTAATCAGAAGACCCAAACAGCAACAAGTACAGGGTAACATTTCACAACTTATGTGAACATATTAGCATTTAAGTTCTAACGAAACATATCTTTTTATGACGTGTATGGTAGAGTAATAAAATAACCTAAGAATTAGAAGAACATTCCTCAAAGTCAAGACCCTATAAGCAATATTGCACTACTCCATTTATACACAAAAAAGCAGAGGCAATATTGATAGGGTCTCGACAGCAAGGCACGTAGATATATATTATTAACAAAGCAGCGAATAGCCTGTCTGCAAGTCATTTGAGACGAAAAACATTAGAGTGGAAAAATTCGAATGATGAAGGTTTCCAATTGAATTGCAAACGTCTTACCACAACCGTCACGTGGCGAGTTTGCTGACGTCGTGTGAATTCCAGGCTCTGCGCAGCCCTGCTGGTGGGCACGGAAATGGCGCGTGCCTGAAAATCAGCCATTAGTTTAAATTCCACATCTCTGCATTTCAATCTTGGGGGCACTCCACAATGCCATCTTCAATTCCATCCGATCAAACCATTCATGTTTCTGAAGGCGACTAGTTCGTTGTATTTTGTGTATGCACAAGCAGTGAAAACAACAAAAAATGACAAATCACAATAAACCACGTCCTAAAATCTATACAGGCAACTATTGTATTTAACACGTGATAATTATAACAACAATCATGATGTAAACATTAATAATTAACAACGTACAGAAGCATGGCTGAATTAATTCAACAACACGATCTGACAAATAATTTGACCAACAGACTGAAATGCACGCACATATCTTAAAATAGCAGATACCGTATATACACGACGCTATATGAACACATTCTCACTTACGAAGAAATAATCACTTCACTTGTGTAGTTCCCGTACACATACGTCGTCTTCTCAAACATCAGCACTCCTCTCTGCTTCACACACAAACAGAGCACGAGAGAGAGAGCGAGAGGGAGGGTGGGGGCTGGGGGCTGAGGGGTGGCTGAGCGACAGCGCGAGAGACTTCCTCCTTCCAAGGGATTAAAGGAAATGGAAATGCGCAGACAATCCCCCAATTCACGGATTCCTGACTAATTTAAGAATTCCTCAATTGATCTGTTCTTTTCCACCAGGATTCCTCACGTTCCACGCGACGGTGGCAGACACACAACCGTCCCTTGATAAACGTCGGCAGAATCAGAGCCCGAGACCGCGGAGGGAGGGGGAATGGGCCCCAGCTATTTCCCTAGTATATTTACAAACTCTCCATAAACTCAAATGAAACCACTTAAGAAACATTTTTACTCTTTTTGTATTAATCCCTTGTTTAATTAGCAATCAGCCATAGTTGGTCCCGTTATTGCATTCCACAGAATACTTTAAAGTGGATTGCCTGTTGGAACAGAGTATGGCAGAGATACGTAGCTATTTTCCAATAAAATGCGCAATGCATGTTGGTTCAAAACTATTTATTACATTTCACATCAACAATTTGATATGTAAAAGCTTCAAAACTCAAGAGTTTCGTGAAGAAAAAATAATAATATAGGGGAAAACGTTTGGAAATGCACCATTGACGATTTACATTACATACAATCATTTTGCAGACGCTCTTATCCAGAGCGGATTTAGCAAAACATAATTAAGTTTTCAGTTCGTCTTGTCAATTAGAAATCACTTTTGGAACAAAACGAAGAATTGTTTTATAATTGACGTACAATTGTTGTTGATTTTCACGGGATGTGACATTGTTTGTTGTATGTTTTCTTAATGGTCATTTGTAAACCACCCACATTTTAGCAAAAAGCCACAGCCACATTTTAAACGGTTCTCTTCATGTTCTTGTATTCAATTTTTTCTCTTTATAAAAGTGTATAAGTAGAAGCATTCTGGGTAATTTCACAGGGAAACTTTGCAGGCAAAATGACAATCCTTCACCTCGGTGCAGGCGTTCGGACCTTCATAGGCTCTCACTATCTGACTGTTATTGTTTTATTCCTGTTTTAATATGTTTTTATTTTTTATATTTACTCATGGCTTGTAAAGCACCCTGTGCATCCGTGCTGGGAAGGGCGCTATATAAATCAAATTTACTTACTTACTTACTAAAATTTTTCAATAATTTTCAATCTAGACCTTAACAGAGACGAAAATGTGCGAACTATTGTTTTTAATAATTCTGAATAGGCTACCATCATATTTTCCAATCGGTTTGTGGCAGTAACAGACTAGTGTCCAGTAGCCTAGTGTAGTAGTGCCTGGAGAAGTCGGTATACTCTAATTTAGCAAATCGATGACTACTAATTCATACGTGCACCAGTGGGGATTAAGAAGTGGGCATACTGCGTAACCTATACCCTCCACTACACTACTGCTAGTGTCCAGACGACTTGTAGCCTACATTTACAGCCACGTTAAACAGGCAAAGTCCTATTTATAAAGACCAGTAAACGAAGACAGACCAAAACGCCTGCATATAAGTTATGACCCGAGTCCTAACCGCTTCATGGCGGGCCAGGTTATTTTCCCCTTCATCTAATCATTTCAACACTATGGAGGCGAAAACCCCGAGACCAAAAACGTCACACTAATCAAAATGTAGTCTACTTGGAATGAGGCTGACCCCCCTCGACTTTGATGACCAACGGCTTGGAAAGGCCACCGTTTGCTCGTGCAAATGACAAATTTTTCACAGCATTGGCCTGCACATTTCTGTCCAATGCCGATTCCCCTTTCCTCTGCAGACTTTACGCTGCTGTCGCTTTAATTCCGTGCATTCCAGCTTTCGCATAGGAGCACAGGGCAAGCTCCTACAAGCTCGCGCCTGGACTCGGGGATTCCACACTCTCAAGCAAGATTTGACCTGCCTGCGCACTTATCGCATTCCCCTCATTTTCCAGCAAATATTCGAACGGAAACACACATTTTATCCATAGGTTCGAGAAACCAGTTAAATATGCTTTTCAATCTCAGGCTACACTCGTGTCGTTGGTTTACCTTTGAACCCTGACATAGACAGAAGACCCTTGGAGTGGTTGTTCGCCATTTTAAGCCCACCTCACAACCAAACCAACTGGTCATCGGTTTCACCAGAGGTGTAAATACATTTTTGCTACAACTTGGGAGATCTGTATGCACGTTTTAAGCCTGTATTTGGTTTTTTCCAGGTCAGACTAGTGACCGACACCTTATCGTCTCCCTTTCGATGTTAATAATGTGGCCCAAATAATGGCCTGTGAAATAACCCCATGTTAAATCAACACAGCTCCAAGCAAGCCATCTCGTGCAAGAGCCCCCAACCTGGGGATAACAGGTCTTTCTCAGACTAACAGAGGATCATCTCTCGCGCAATATCTTGTAATGCAGCAATGTCACATATACTGCGGTGCCAGAGAAGTTTTTTAAGCAACTTATAGCGACCGAGGATGAAGCTTTCCCTCCCGCCCTCCCCCCGCGGTGTAGGACCTGCCTCCCCGCATTCCACAAAAATAGTCCCTTCCCCCACTGACCTGCCACAAATAGGAAGCTCAACCCACCCAATACCGACCCCCGCAACACACACACACACACACACACACACACACACACACACACACACACACACACACACACACACACACAGTAATTTCTAGAAATAGTCTTATTTTGTCTAATAGTCTAGCTAATACACTGTACGTAGCATATTTACGCACCTTGGAAGGTTTTCCATAATTTATTTTCGTAACTGGAACGTCAATGATAAATTGAATTACATCAAATTGTAATAGTTTCAAGTAATGTGTTCAAAAACAAATGTTCTATGGCGACTGGTCAGGCGCATGTAGCGTTTGTAGAAAATTGACGTTCATCTGAAAAATTCCATACTTAACTCAAGCAGCTGACAAAACATGTTGTTGATACAATGAACCCCAATGATTTCTATGTATTGAAGCAAAACCTCCACACTTTTCCCGATAAGCCTATTTTATTATCAAAACAATACATTAAGTGCACAATTGCGGGTAGTTTCAACAAAGTGAAAAAATATTACAAGTAAACTTCGTTAATTCCGTGCATTTTTTTTCTCAATTTAGAAAATGCAATGAGGAAAAATTCATTCGAAGGTTGTGAAATATTTCAAATATTCATACTATTCTAATCCGTTTTCTGTTTCAGTGTCATTTCAAACAGAACAAGCAGACTACCAATGTTTTGAATGGGTAGGTGGAAAACATTTTCCCAAAAATAAAATCTACGACTGGACTCCCATTTAAATGAACCAATGTCTGTAAACTTGTCACTTTTGGCTAAATCTGGAATAGGGCTATTCTTCATGAGCAGTTACTGGAAACCGTTGAGATGCAAAATCAAATAAACATGTCGACCCCCCCCCCCCCCCCCCCCCCCCATTTACTGTTATAGTAAGCACACACGTTTCCGCAGGATTTAAAGTCTCATATGAGAAATACAGCCAGTTACTCTCAGTAAATATGAAAGGGTGTTTAGGCTAATCTTCATCTTTGGTTATGGTTTGTATTGTTCGGCTGTGATAGGCTATATTCTGTACACACACACTACACGATTCCGATTAATTTTATCCATACATAATTGCATTGGACAATCAATGTAAGCATACAAGAAAAACTCAATTAGGGAGCGGAAACCACCGCAATAATGCATTTTAAAAACGTGTCCAATACTGGGAAAGTGTGCAACTTCAAAGAAGGCTGTTGTTCAAATGTTAGGCTACTCAAGCGCACACCGTGGGTTCAAGGAAAACGAAGACAACTTCTAAAGTGCTTGTCGAACAAAATGTTCTTTTTTCGGAGGCGTGGTCTCGAAGGGCCTTTCTGTGAAGAGAAACTAGCATGGTCGGTTGTGTAGAAATGCCTTGCATGAGGAAGGCCTCCATTAGAACGACTTGGATTGATGTTATGAGTTTCGCCAATTGTAAACATTCCAAAAGCAGTCCACACATGAAAATAATCCAATCCATAGGCCTACACTCCCGATTGTGCGAGTGTGTAATTGGCAAATGAATGTCGAAACTTGTACGATTTGACATTAGCCGTTAGAACTGCGATCACTGTTCTCTTCCCCTTCATCCCACAGCTTCTCAAATGGTGTGTCTCGCGAAGGCCCAATGCTATGACAATACTATTGCACTGCTTGAGCGGATGGAACAGTAGTGCAACATCGTCAGAGCAGCTGACCTCTGCTTTACGTAAAAGAATAGAACAGCGCAAAAACAAACGGAAAGAGTCATTTTCTGCTGGTCCTAGATTAATGCAGAATCTCGTACAAACTAACCATATGCCATAATAACACCCTCTCTCTGACTATCTCTATCTATAGCCTATATTTATCTTTCTCTCACACTCACTCTTTCTCTCACTCTCTTTCTCACACACACGCACGCACACACACACACACACACACACCACACACACACACACACACACACACTTTATGTGATTGCATACAGCTCAAAACACGATATTAAGTAGGCTATTACTTGAGAATGATATAGACTACGTCGGAATATTAGGTTTTGACCATATGTTCAACAGTTCATAGTTCCACGTTTCTCTTTCGTTGTGCATCGTGGTTTTATTTCCATATTGCACTGCCTGTGAAAATTGTTCCAAAGTAGCTATTTCACAACATAATTAGCTTATAATGTTAAAGACAAGTGCATTTCATTTAATAACTTGACCAACTGTTTAAAACAATTTTGAAACGAAAGCCTTCAGACATCAAAATCAATCAACAAAAACAACAGTCAATGGAATACTTGAAGCAATATATAGTAGGCCTATGACACGAACTATTTAAAAAACAACAAATATAATAATAATAATCATAATAAACAAGGTAGTTGCCTCTGTATGTCTGGGCCTCAAATTCGAAAAGTTGTACTAATTGCCACTCTGGTCCCACAGCTATGCTGCAAACATACTGACCTCAGAATAACTAGATTTTACGAGATAATATCGATATTTAAAAAGAAGAAGACACAAAAGAAAGAAGAAGCACGTGCTCAGTCGTCCGAAATAACCTGTAAAATACATGATTGTTTGTCAAATCCGCAACGAGGTGGGAATTGGATGGGAGCAGTGGATGTGGGCTTCCCTGTCATCCAATGCCCTTTTAATATTGCACTGCTCATCTGATTTCCCAGTAGCGCAAGAGAAGAAGGGCAACGGACAACAGAATGAACGCTGTCATTTAATTTCCATCTGGTACCAACACTGCAGCACCTTCTGATCTACGCAAAAACCAGGAGACCTTTTAAGGCCTACCTACACCCCACATGGAAAAGTTTAAAATGGCTAGATATGCTATATTTGCCACGAAGGGACAGCAATCGGAACAATAATTCCTAAATCACCAGGGAAAGACTATAATTCAAACGAATTTATACGAAAATACCGTGCTTATTATATCGCGAAATAATGACAGGGTCAGTTTATAAGATATATTCAAAAGTGGGGAAACAAAATACGACAACTTATAAAATAATATCATATTGCGAATGTTAATATAAACAATGAAAAACTCAACTGAACATTTAAATAGAATTAAAATACAACATTACCATTAACTGTAGGCCTAAGTAAATGGCTGTAATATGTGTTTCCCATTTAAAAGCTTCATGAGCAATTTCAATTATCCGACATGACAGTAGCCTAAACAAACGACTTTATTTATGAAGTCTTCAGTAGTTATTTTGAGAACTTGAATAAAATCCCAACATAATTTACAATTCATAATATGTGTAGGAAAGAATACAATATTTCACAAGAGCGAATATCTCTTGCTTTGTTGTCTCACAAAAATATATGAACACGATTCTACTTGGAAAAGACGAACAGGAGGGAAATGGGTCAAAGTGCGAATTCCGTGAAACAATACCAGAAACCTTAATTTAATACGTACTATTCTTATCCCATTTGCCCAAAGTGGCAATTTGAAACCCTCCCCCTAGCTCGCGAGACGGAATGGGGGCGGGGGCTGTTAAATCGTGGTTGTAGTCACTAGCTTCGGTAATCAAAGATTGCAATTAAACCCTCAATCATCAACATTTAACACGACTTCGTTACTTTAAATGTAGCCACTTCCATTTACAATTATACAATATGTCCTTCTTGCCAAAACTCAATTCCGTTTTCCAAAACGTCCTGTTTTGCAGGCACGTATCAAATTACCTTTTTTTTTTTTTTTTTTTTACTCACATGTCATAGTCAATGTACTTTGGCTAGCATTTCTTTTATTTCACGTTGGCTAGTTTTTGCTCTGGTAATAAAATATAGTAACGCAAACATTTTTTTAAATGATAAAAAATATATATTTAGGCTATACACATTTTTCAGATGGCGGTTACATTTACTGCAGAGTAATGACACTCTAAGACGTGCTATGCGTCTTAGATTTCCTAGTTTTTCAGGATGCATTTAATGTAATTTAATTTTCCGTAACTTCGCACGTGGCTCAAATAAATCTATAACATCACTCATTCTACAAATACTGATAGTTTATTTACAATGACACTGACCAGCGTTCGGAACTACAGTTGCCTAACATTAATTTGCCTCTTACACCGTAGTTGGTGGAAGCAGCTCTTAAGCACGCTTACAATAGGACTATAGTTTTACATATGGTTATTACTTTCTTGGTTATACATTTCAAGCGGACTGAAACAGGCCTAAATTAATGTTCTTAGTTGAAATGCATGCTCATTCTTTTAACGGCAGTTGTAGAGAACAACAGTATGGTGAAATACAAATGCACAGCCCCTTCTCAGTATAACGGCCCCTCATTATTTTAAATGACCCCTGTTCACTCCCTCTCCACCCCCAACATTCCAGTTTCGCCCTGAGCTCCCGCCATTTCCGCCCAATCACCCGGATGCTACTCACAAAACAGAAAGAGGACCCCCAAATTTCATGAATGGTAGGCTACCTGGCCAAGGGAGGGTTCAATCCGTAAGGCAAACAAGGAAAGCGACAAAGAAGAAAAAGTTGCCCAAAGATACGGGGCTACGCGCCTTGTTAAAGACTGTAAGCCCTCCCCCCCCCCACCCCACCTTCCTTGACTTTTACTCCGTGCTGTCTTATATCGAGAGTACAGTTTCAGTTCGTTTTAACAAACTAAAAAAATGAAAACCAGCAAATTGTCCATGGCCAGCCTTACGGCCTCTCAGGCTCCAGACTCCATCTTTGACTAGTTGACATTCAGCTCTTGCTGAAGCAAATTCATTATTTGCATGCTCTTTTCCGATTGGCCCCTTCTTGCGCTAGTCTTTGCCGCGTGACACACCATTGGTTGAATTTCGGGATCTTTAACATTATTATCAGTTTCAGGATTGGTCGCATACCAGGGAGCGTCACAGTATACTTTTATTTAACAATGAATACACAAACACTGTCTCCCATTCACAAATTTCTTAGTTACCCGCCTTTCCTGTCCAAGATTGTCATTATTTCTTCTGTTACGGTTCCGCTAGGCCCCACACATATCGGAAGTAAATAAGCAGCGCTAATGGTAACTCTCTGTTAGAGCAAAAGCTCACGCAGACCTATGAGTAAACCATCTCGCTAAATGGCTCAGAATGTTTTATTCTACGGCGCTTTTTTGTACTTTCTTAATAACTTGTTTGATAACACGAAATCGATCATACTTCTTTACATCCCAGGGTCGTGTGCTGTAACTTAAAATTTGTTGTTTTCCCTCTCGAAGGCATTTCAGTTAGATTAAGTTGACCGAGTAATATTTTCTATAATTATATTTAATTGTATATACACATTTTCTATAAAATGTCCCAATTTACATAGGCCTATGTTACTATGCTCATCTAGCTCTATTGGTTTTGGTCTCGAGTTTTGACGTGTTTAAAAGTTTTTAATTCGCGCGTGCGCCTGTAGTAGGCCTACTACTGCCACTGGTGAAGCCTAACGCTGGATGACGTCAGGAAATAAATAATTTAGGAAAGTTGTACACTTGGCATGAAATCAAGATTCTTTTGTTTATTTTAGGCTTAATGTCCTGTTATTTCAGAGAGGTCCATAGCGCACGTTTTCATCCGCGGAAGCTAAAAATTTTAGAAAGCTAAAATTAAACATAGCCTAGTTTAAGTTAAATACAGAAAACAATCAATTTTTGAGATTATTTAAAGATTTGTTGTGGGGCTTGGCTATGTCAAATAATTACTGTAATATCACAGCCATTTTTATGCCCCGTGCCAAAGCCCTGTGTGATTGTGACTATTCTAACGTTTCCTGCGATGCAAGGCAAAGGTAAGCTATAGGTCGGAATAACAGTTAGGGTGGGACCGAGAGGAGGGTGGGGGCGCTGGAAGGCGGGTCCCTCTCTGGAAGCGCTTTGGTCGGTGCCTGGAGGTGGGCATCGGGCTGTGAAATCTGGCATTCCTGGCCAATGGAGCTGAAATAATAGTATTGTCCGGCGGAAAAGAACCCGCCTTTCGCTACCCCCCCACGCTCCCCCTGTTCTGTGGGGATCTGATTGTGCAGTTAAATCGGCAAAAAACGTTTGATGTAAGGCAGGGCGTGAATTCAAATGTGACCAAAGAATCAAGGGGGATACTTCGGTCTGTGACACACAGTCCCCCGCCCCCCCCCCCCCCCCCCCCCCCCCTCTCTCGCTCTCTAACACACACAGACACAGATACAGAATCATGCCTGCAATTTACATTAATCGCAGTTTCTGTCAAGCGGCTTGCATTGTACAAGAATATGTGGCAACCGTCACTCTGATGTGTAACATTTGCTATGCAAAGAATGCATGCATGGGTGCGTGCGCGCCGCGCGCGTGTGTGTGGAAGTAGCTGTAAGTGGAGGGCGGGGTCGAGTCTATGGTGAATAAATCACTATGTAAGGGGTTGGTAGGTGGGCCAAAAGGAAGAGTCGGTGGAAAATATCCATATTAAGGTATGATTCGAAACCACGTCGATCTGATCGATACACGAAGTCTCCCAAGGCAGTAAGCAATGAAGGACAGCGCTGGAGACTGTAGGCCTTGAGGGACAGTACAGTTTAACGAAACATTGTTTGAATAGCGATGTATGACACCAGCAGCGCTCTTCAGAATTTACTGTGCAGCAAACAACTGGCCTAATCCGCGCAAGCTTTGCAATGGGGTATGTTTTGTGCCTATGTGGACAAGCTCATACGCTGTTCATTCTCCTGCAAATGTGTTTGCTATAGGGTATTAATTAATATGGATTTTTTTATTTGATAAAATGTACAAACTCAGTTCAAGCAGAAAAAGAAACTGATAGCCTATTATAGAGAGGAAAACAAGAAAAACAAAGTGACCAATCTTTGCATCTATGTCTTGAAAGTCCTCGGTCAGCAATGATATGCCAATATGAAGGAATAGAAAGAGAAGGGTCATCCGTTTCCTTAGTTTGTGGACTACTATAATGCCACACCAAGTTATGCTACTTAAGTTCACGGTTTTTATCGTGACATGGAAGAAGTCACCTGAAGTTAATTGCTGCGTTATGCTACTTAAGTTCACGGTTTTTATGGTGACATGGAAGAAGTCACCTGAAGTAGGTTATTCCTACTTATTGTATTTAATGACGACAAGTTTAAATACTTTACTAATTTAAACCATATAGTTTTTGTCATATATACTGTACATGTTTGCATATATGAAGTCTTCTACTTTGTTATGAGATCAACATACAATCATATACTATCTCTCTCAACACAACTCCACCCCCCCCCCCCCCCACCACCACA